>BMAW01061781.1:387068-453015 GCA_019974015.1 Nephila pilipes
TATATATATATAAAGATAGATATATATATATAAAGATATATATATATATATCTTTTACGAAATCTCTGAAACTTTCGAAAAATCTCTTGAACTGGAAAAAACGAAAAACATCGGGCATTTATCTTATAACTTAATGTGAAGCAATTTCGGAGCTTAAATTTAAGGAGAGAAATTTTAGCTTAGTAGCTCATTCCTCAGTAGGTTTTAGCAACTAATTATAGTTGACCACAGCACTTAAAATTTCAAGTACAATACTAGATTTTTTACTTAAAATTCTTACCCTTCCTTTAGCTGTTAAGTGTTAAGGCCCTTTATTAGTCGGAAAAGAGGAAGACCAAAACTATGGTGGCTTGCTTCTGTTGAATCAGATTTCAAGTGATTTGGAGAGGAACTGGCTGACTAAAGCAAAAGACAGGCTACAATGGATAAATCTTCAAAAGAAGGCCCTAGACCTCCCTGAGCTGCTGAATCAAATATGATGATGGTGTGGTAAACGGGAGGAGTTTTAAATCACGTTTCTAATTTAAACCAGACATTTAAAAATACAACCAAATAACGATAAACGTACATTCGAAGACGTGTCTTGGACTTAAAGTACCAAGAAATACAACAAAAGCTTAAAGAAAAATATTTTTAATGTCATCAAAAATAGAAATAATAATTGGGAGTCAAAACCTCAATAACTCAAAATCAATGCAGTTTAAATACCGGAGTTTCAATCACGAGATAAAATTATCTTCGCACCTATCAATCAGGTTTCATACATTTGCCAATGCTGTAATTTTGTTAAGTATAATATAATTAGATAAACTGAACAAGTCACCATATAAAACAAAGTCTATTCTTAGTAACGGAAACACATTAAGAATAATAATATGATTCCGTTACTAATGGTATTTATATTCAAAACGCGAATTTTAAATGACATTAATACCAACTACTTTAGTAATTATAGTTGTTAGTATGCAACAAGAGTTTCCTTAAATATTTAAAATTGTATACTAATCTTCTGGAATCTTTCTGATTTTTGTAATTTATTAAATGGAATTTAACCTTAAGCTATTAGACTAAATAGGTATTTAAATACTTTACAGGCAAATTGGTTTGAATCATTAGTTATTAACTTCTTTCATTTTCTAACTTCTAATCTGAGCAATTTATGATACGTTGTAAAGGATTCGCTGTTTCTCTTTAATATGCCATTAAATAATTATACTGACCTTACGAAAGTATTTCATAATAACATTTTCAAACTTTATCGAAGTAATTATAATTTTATTTCTCTCTACTCCGCTTCATTACTAATTTTGTTAGTGTAAAAATATAATTAATGCTTTTTAAGGAAGACACGGAAATTTAAATTTTTAAATTTATTTATTCCAAAAAGAAGTTTCAGCAAAGACAAAAAAAAAACTGTTGATGTAATAGATATAATAGGTTAATCAATCGAGAAATTAAGAATTCTTGCATTAAAGTGCTTTGGTTGATATATCATGAAACTGAGGAATCTTGTTCCATTTATTGAACTATAATTTTTAAAATTTTATATAGTTGAGGAGCAAAAAGGGTTTGTATTTAGTTGCTTCATAAGATAAATTAAATTTTAAGAAAATTGAATGATGCAAAGACTTGTTCCAGACGCTTAAATTAAAAACAAAATTTCGTACTGATTAATAATTAACATTTTTACAAACGACGAGAAACTTGAAATTATGCTTTTCATTCAGTATTTGCAATTCACACTAACTATCTATAATTAGTGTGAATAATTTTAAATAATGAAACGTTATATTCACCCTTTCAAGACCGTGATCACGAATACGTGATCGCGCGATTCTCTCTTCTCGGCCCAATGCATGGAATTTGTGGCGGGTATTTGCGTGCCACCAGGCCCATGATCACACTAGTGGATTTCAAATTGGAACGCTTTATTTGAATTTTTAACGGTCACTAGATGGCGTTTGAAGTCAATTATATTTTCAAATATAGTTCCACAGAATGACGACCTTCAATTTCCACTTTCCGAGGTTTTTTTTTCTTTCTTTTCTTTGTTGGATAAGGGAACTTTGAAATGTTTCGAAATGTATCATGTGCAATAAAAATTTTAAATTATTTAATAATTTTATTTAATTTATTATATATATTGTTTTGTATTGAGTTCTCCAATATTTTATCTATATTTTAAATACTCGTTAAATTAATTTTTTTTGCCATTTATATTGTTGTTATGTTCGCAGCTCTGCAGTTTTTTTTTTTTTTTTTTAATTTTTTTTTATTCTTATCAAAATAAATATATTTTCTTTAAAATTCACAATTATTTTTTTTAAAAATCCCAAAAAATTTATTACCGTATATATAGATGCTAACAATTCTAATAATTTGTAAGTTTTAGCGTATTTAATCGCAGTTATGATTTTATATGAATTTTTATATAAAATTAGGCTTAATTAGGAAAATCGCCCGGTTCCGTGCGAGTGTACACTTTCAGAGCGTGCAGGTCTGGGAAAGCGGTTCTTTATCATTTCGCCGGTCTTGAACAGGTTAAATGTAAATGGTTCACTATACGCTGAGGTATTAGCAGTCATGGAAAAGAATCCGGAAATGTCGTGAAAAGGGTACGCAGGAAAAGGAGAAAGTCGAATCCAATTTTAGTTAAAAAGGAATCCTTTAAAGACTTTCAAAAAAAAAAAATTCCAAATTAAACTCAAATAGACTCAAATAATAAGAAAAAATTAATCAAGATGATTCGAAATTTCTAGAGCTATTTTTAAACAAGAAGTTTCTGTTGTATAATAGAGTTGTTACATAAATGAGTTAGCCAAATTGGCTTAGGACTATTGATAGGTTTAAAGAGATGAAATTGTTTTGTCATTGGGCAGTGAACACATAAAGGGTCGGCACGTTCAATGGAACCACAAGTACAGTTAGGGTTAGTCTTAAGTTCAAACCTGTAAAGATAAGATAAAAACGGATCATGGTTAGCTAAAAACTGAATATTATATCAGAGATAAGTGGGCTAATTCTTATGTTAAGTTTTTGAAAGTACTCTTTGACCCATAAAGCGGTAATAAATAATCCAATTGAACTTCCATTTCCGAAGAAGTTTTTCTTTTAAAAATTTGATAATGTAGAAGCATGGGGAAGAAGAACTTGCATCTATCTTAGTGGAAGTAGCAAGTTTGGCGTAGAATTAGACAATCTCATTTTCTACATTATTATTATGGACCTTGTCCCAAAAAGATTTGAACAAATGTCTATGGATGGATAAGTTCTTTTTAATCATATTCAAATATGCAGATTTATTTAAAATGCTTTATAGTAATTCAGTGACAGATAAACTATCAGTATAGACGTGAATAAATTTATTACTATACGCTGACCACGGAGAAACGGATAGCTGGATCTTTGCCAGGAAAAAGAATTATAATGTAATTTAAATATGAAAAATATAAATAGGGACACCCTGTAAAAAACTTTTATTTACAATATTATGAAATGAAAATGATTTTGTTCTTCTACTTGGAGACTATTTGCAGCCATTCATAGACTTTATGTACAGTTTAGTTTAGTTTTAGTTTTTATTAACGTCGCATTAGAGCAACACGAGGGCTATTGGCGACGGACCTCATAATTTTGAACCACGGTCAACTGACGAGGACGACACCTGATCTGGCACCCCCTCTCTTAACATCCACACCACGCCAACGGAAGGACTTTGGGCTCCGACAGATTTAACGTGCATCAGTCCCGGCTACACGGCGGGTCTTTAGCGGCCAAGGATCGAACCCGCGACTGAACGAAAACCGTAGGTCACGAATCCGAAGCCATGATCACTAGGCTACTGCGGCCACCTTTATGTACAGAAACCACGATGGAATTTATCAGGATACCAAAGGTCCACAGTTATTCGCGAATGATTTGAAGAGTATTCTGGAACATTCCAGTGAATGATTGGACCACTTAGATCGCCAGATATGAATATCATCGAATACATATGGAACATGAACTGAAGAACAATTCGCGCACAAATTTTTGCACTGGTAGCACTTTCGCAATTATGAACAACTGCAAGAGAACAGGATGAACATTATTTTAGGGACGTCTGACGACTTGTTGAGTCAATTACAAGACGAGTTGCTACGCTTTGCCGGGAAGAATGATGGTTCCATATGATATTAGTAGGTATGTCATGACTCTTTACGCACTTCAGTGTATGTCCAACTCCAGCGATTCTTTATCACCAACAAACTTTCCCTGGGTTTCTTTTTGATGTTGCTGAATCTACAAGGTGTTGTATGTTATAGACTGAATATACTTTTCTTAAGTACTTCACACAATAAAAAATATATTTAATGAAAGTAGTAGTTGATTTGAAGTACAATCAAGAAATACAATTAAGAAGCACATTAATACTGAAATGAATTTTAGAAGTATATCAAAGGAGGAATACAATTAATAAGTGCATTCATAGTGAAACAACTTTTGAGTTGTTGCTAAAATTGTTTTATTTATAACAAACACTCTTAAAAATGCAAACACGTAACTAAACAAATGTAATATGAAACAACAAAATTCTGAACTTCCTACTTCATTGTGTTAAATTTGATCTCCGAATAATTTATAGTAGAAATAACACTTCAAATAATAATTCAGAAAGATTTAAATATTATTATCACTTATTTTCATTATATTTTCTTATTTTCCCTGAATTTCAGTGACCTTTACACAAGTTCATCAAACAATTGCCGAACTGAATTGAAGTGCTCAAAACACAAACATAAGAATTAAAAACAAAAACTCAAATTCTGCAAAAATATTCTAAGAATATTATAATAACATTTTGAAGTCCAGAAGTTCTCTCAAAGAATGTTATTTTTAACTGTTTTAAAGGAAACGTATGAAACTAATCAAGTTCTTGAATAATCAGAAAAAAAATGAGAAATGAAGTTTGCAAAAACAATTAGTAAGCAAATAGTTATGATATCGAAAACTATTTAAAAATTACTGATCAAAAACATATATAACATATTTTACAGCCTAGTAGATGAATAACTATATGAATACATTCAAAGAATAATTAACATAAAAATAAATCAATGCAAAATGTTTCTTAAAAAATCACAAAGAAAGGCATATAATTTAAAATATTATATTGTTCACTCTTTTGAATAAAAAAAAATGTCCATTACTTTCCGAAAAAAAACCAACTTAAAAATAAGAAATTTTTAATATTAATGTAATTTGCTTTTTATTCTGATGTATGGTCACCATTTTATACCAATGTATGTTAACAATTATTATTTTTTACTTCAATGAGAATGTTTACTATCATAATTTTTGTTCCATTATTATAGGAGTTTATAAAGAATATTTATTAATAACTACTATATCATCATATTGTAATATATATTAATACATGCTAAATATTTCAAAACTTAAGCCTCACAGTTATTATATAAAAGTTTATACTATAACAATAACGTTTATTATTTTCATCTTCAATTTCTGTTATCTAAATAGGTATTAAAAATGGTCTGAACATTGAAAAAAGAAGTGTAATGATATTTTCAGATATGTGAATGTAAAAAGTATAAATATAATAGTAGTGTTTTATAATTTACATTAGTTTGGTAAAAAAAATTGACTCCTAGGAATGAGGATTGGTAAAATGAAAAAAAAAGTTTACAAAAGCGAAAAAATAAAGTTATTAAAATAAAAATATAGTTATTTAAATAATACGTTCGAGTATTTCATGCGCTTTTTATTTTTTTTCTCTACTTCAAAGCTTTTCTTGGACTAGAAAATGCGGCACATATTATTTTGTACAAAATTAATACGTATAAACTTACGAAAGAAAAGTAAAGTTAAATCTACATAAAATAATTTTGAAACCTATAACAAAAGGGAAAATGAATTAAGAAAGAAAATATTAACACGCCTTTAGATGCTACGGAAATTTAATTAACAAAAGCCACGAACAAACCACTAATTAAAAAGAGGCATAAAGTAATTAAGAACCTCGAGAAAACATTTCATTTTCATTAAAAAAAAATTTTTTTATCACCTTTACTAAACAAAAAACATACGGTGGGCCAATTATTATTAGACCTAAATTTCAATTAAATTGAGTTTTATTAATTTCTAGGCTACACTTTAACTGTGAAAAGCGGAGTAATACATAAAATATTTCTTAACAAGGAACTCCATGAATTAATGCTATTTTAAGTCAACTGTCAGCAACTTTTTGAAATGAAAGAGTCAAACCTGTTCTTTCCAGTTGTTTAAAACTCACTTTTATATAATTCTTTACTTAAAAATCACTTATTGCTTAAGACTTCATTTTATTTTACAACTTTTAAATTTTATTTAACTTTGTTTTTTTACATTTCATTACTTTTAATTTTTTTTTTAAATTTGTTTTATAACTAACTCCTTTAAAACTGTTTTTTGTGGTTTATTTAAAATGTATTTCAACTTTCTGAATTTAAAACTAGAAAATAATTTATTTTTTTCTTCTATTTCAAAGATAGTACTGTGTATTTATATTACCAGAATGTCACCTCTGTTAAGCGAAAGTTTGATTTTTTGTTATTTTAATAGAAATATAATTCATGGAAAATAACACCCCCTCTCAGTTTTCATGGAAAGATTATCAGGTAAATTTTGAAAAATAAAAATAAAGAAAGAAATCCTGGAATATTATAACACAAATAAAAGCAGAGTTATATTTATATTATACATATAAACATAACAGAATATTGTAACATAGTTTGCATTGTATTGTCAATAACACTATACTTTAGTTTTATAGGAAATGTTATCAGTAGAATTGAAAAACAAAAATAACGAAGGAAATCATACAATATGATAACATAAATAAAAACAATTTTATTTGCATTATTTCTATAAATATTTATAACTAGTTGGAGAGCCTGTTCTTCGCATCGCAGTTTTTAAATACAAATCAGTTGTAAGAAGCAAAGATAGATTATTTGGTCATGTGTGGAGAGCTTTAATTTTCCGAGTAGGTGCGTGAAGTTCAAATACAAAAATACCCCACCAAAAACTCGCTTATTTAGTGCATTTGTAAGTAAAAATAAGTATAAAATCTATGTTTTGATACTTTTCACAGTTCTTTTTTTCTCTCTCTCTAAACTGTAAAAATATCTTTAATATTTCTTGGATGTTTGATCAAGAGTTTAGATTTGTATAAAGCAGCAAAGAACGAAAAATTAAATTTTCAGTTTTATATTAGATTTAGTCTGGGAAGAAACTATTATAGCTCAGACTATTTTTTTGACTTATTTCCAAAAATCAAACTGTGTTAAGACCTCGTTAAAATGTACATTTTTTGAGGGGGAATATTTGTGAAAGTAAAAAAACCCACAAAAAATAGTAACCAAAAGGGTTGAGGTCAATAAATATCACCGAAAATTAAACTGAAAAAAAAATTATTTGGTGGAAATAAGCTAACTGCTTTTCTTCCGCATCAGATAATCTTTCTGCGTCAGATAATCATACTAAAAACTTAAAGTGAAACTGAATCAAAGTTGAGTTAGTATAAAGACAACAGAAAACTTTCAATTTTTATAAGTAGCATTACAACAGAAAGGGGGAAGATCTATAGATATAGCCAAAAAACAAATAACAGGAACAATCAGTACTCAAATACGATGAAAACTTCTGGACGAATGCTTCATAAGCCAAATCATCTAATATTTCAATAGAATCGTTGAATAAAATACTATTAATATCTCTAGTATAGAATAACCACGGATAATACGCCTTCTGAGACCAGTGAACAAATGTGCGAAATGAAATGTAGAGAAATATGAAATTGCCAGAGTTAAAATATTTTTTTTCGCTCAGAATTATTAAAAAAAAAAATAGATAACCGTTTTAAGATGGCATTACGGCACGACTTCGAAACAAAATATGTTTAATGTAAAAAAATATTTCGTTCAAATCATATTGAAGAATGTATATACATACATATTCTCGTCGTTATTTATATCAAAAGAATATTAAAATAAATATATTTAAATCAATAAATTTATTCCACAGATCGTACGAAAACCATTCGGTATTAAACACAATGAAATCAAATATGACGTGATTAATTTAACGCAAATATTTTAGTCTTAAATCACTCGAAAATTATAAGCTTCCCGGTAGTCGTGAATTTGAGACGAATCGGCAATTCAAATCCTAATACCACTAAAAGCCTGCCTTGTAGTGGGTCAGAAGCGCATTAAACCTGTTGAGAATCCAAGTTCTCCCGTTATCGCGATGATGAAGTTTGGAAATAGAGGTCTCAGATCAGGTGTCATCCTCGTCACTTGACCGAGGTTTAAAGGTACGAAGTCCATCGCGAGTAGTTTTCGTTTTGCTTCAGTGTCCGATGTTAGTAAACGCGCTCGTTTTTAGTGTATAAAATATGAAACAAGAAATATAAAACAAGAAAAGAAATTTTAAAAAAATTTAAAAAAAATCAACAGGACTTACCTTTACAGTGTAAAACCATGTTCGTAAAGCAAAAAATCTAAGACAGTGAAAATTCAAAATGGAAATATTATTAATTTAAAATGGCTTTCTATTGACATGTGTGGTTAAATATGGTTTCTAAAGGTATATATATGTATATACAGCAATGGTTGTGTATATATAGTCACAGTGTGTTATAAATTTATAAACAAATAATACAGTAAATTATCTTATCTATTAAATTATCTATTCCTTTGCTCTGAGGCTCTATCATATTTATCTAAACTTGATTAAAATTTATATAAACTTGTGGGTAATAATTTATTATTTCGATTATTACTTTTCGATTCGATTTGTAATTTTAGTATAAGCAGAAGTAATATAAATTATACTTTCAAAATGAAACAAATGAAATTCAGAGCTTCTGGATCAACTACCCCAGTATTCAACACTCAAACATCACACCTTTGAATTGTTGGAGACTTCGTCACTTCACATACATTACGAATATTTTTTTTTCTATTACATAAAGTATCTTTTAAGTAAATCTTCTTTAATAAAATTCTATGACTGGAGAATATATATATATATATATACATGTATTCTAACCCATTCCCTAATTCAAAAGTAAAGAGTTCATTCTCATTTCCTGATCCCATTCAAATTATCGTTTTATTTATTAGATCACGCGCTCATAAAATTTGTCTAATCCCTTTTTGACACGATAGTAAATTTGTCAAAATAATCCCTAGACTCCTTGTCTATATTGAGATTTCCCTAGAATCCCTAATCCTGCATCACATGTTCAATGACGTCTCTTATAGAAAATCCCTAATATAAAAATCAATGCAAGAGAAAATTCTCTCTCTTGATCTTACACTCCTCTCAGATAATCATCTAAAATATTTATGGTATTTCGCTTCGGCCTTGATGGCCGAAACCCGACTGAAGTCTGCTAGAATAGATACAAAATCTTTTCGGCCCCATGTATTCAGACTGTTTCTTTAATTTTGAACAAACGCTTAATATCATTATATATATATATATATATATATATATATATATATATATATATAATGGGATTACCTGTAGATTTTTCACTCCATGAATTTGTTTTACAAATATCAAAAAGATTTTAGTTGAAGAAAAATTATTAATAATATTGACACTCAACTTAGAATTAAATTCAATTAGTTCAGTATCTTTGCTTGGAAGACGTTCCTCTGGATCTTATTTAACAGCTCAAAACCTTAGTTTTCAAGGATAAATTAAATTTGTGTCAGACTGATTGATTGATAGTACTTAAACGTCGACCACAGAAGCAATGCAAGTACTTTACTGGTGACGAACCTCATAATCCTTTACTATTGTCACGTGACGATGAAATTTGAGCCAATATTTTTCCTACTATCTTCCACATAGAGTGACACGTGAGGACTTTGGTTCACCGGTAAATTTAATGTGCATCATAGCCTTTACATATCGGATCTTTATTGAGCTTATGACTTGGAAGAAATAACGGTGACCGTGACCACTCGGCTGCCACGGTTGCTTCAAATGATATTAGAAAAATTGACAATCAGTATTTAAGACTTATAGAGAAAACGTATATGAATCAAACACATCCAACCCTGTTTTCTCAGAATAAGGAATTATTTATAGTAGTTGCTTACAAGTTTCTAACACAAAAAAATTTTATAAAGAAATTTTAAGATAAACAGTTGCGAATGAAATTTAAAAAAATAATATAGAACTTTAGAAGCTAAATTCACATTGTTTGAATTTATCAGATATTGTTTAAGAGAAACTAATATCGGTATATATCAAATTATAGTTCGCGTAAGAAATGACATATATTCAAAGTAAATAAATAAATCAGTAGAAAAATGTATTTTTTAAAATTATTTTTTAATTTACTTGAGTTAAGAGCACAAATAATGCTTCGGTCTTTCTCAAATACATGATTATCTCAAAGGTGTATGAGAGTTAATCACTAAACTAATCAACAACTTTCATAAATTACTTTGAAAAATAGGCACCATGAAAGTGGTCTTTTGAAATTATACTTTCTTTTGTTCTGGTTTCTCATCTTAGACACTGCTTATTTCAAAAGATGAAAGAAGCATACAATTGACGACGTAAGAAATAATTTCTAAAGAGAATCTCCGATGTATCTTTTACAAGATTTGTTTGAAGTTTGAACAATAACAAAGAACTCAAAATTTTTAATAAAACGAGAGAGAAAGACTAGGAAATTGCATATTTCTATAACGATGCCTATTGTGTCATTCAAGAGAAACTTAACACATGAAGCCTCTTAATTGTATTTCAAGTGGTCTGAATCAAAAATTAATTATAAAATTTGACACCTTCAGAGGTTAGTTATTGAAGTATGCTTTATTTTTGGAACTATCAAAAGCAGAAAATATAACAGAAATTTTTGTATGTGTATTCTGTTTCACACACATACAGTACTAAAAAAATAAATAACTTTCTAATCTCATTCAAAATCATTCCATATTTAAAGGCTGTATGTACCTCATTTGCACCATCCAATTCATTATAATTATACATGGTGAAAAGTAATTCAATTTTAATAAAACATAGATATGTAAATAGTTTCCATCTATTTGTAATAAGTAAATATTTTATAATCAACTTTTCAAATTTATAAAAATATGGTAGTATAGAATACGTACAATTCAAAAGAACTTATTAAAATAACTCGGAATACTAATTTCTAGTTTCGAATTGAATTCGTGCGAATGTAAAAACAGTTCATGATGTGGAACTGTTCATATATTTACTGAATACTGTTCATGAATATGTATGACTACTGTTCACAGTTCTGAATACTGCTCACAATATTTAACTGCATGGATGTAATTTAAAATCTTAAGAGACATTATAAAAATATAATTTAGATATTTTATATTGAATAAATGAACATAATATGAGAAGTTATCGCAAAAGTTTAATTATTACGAAGAGATAACCCAAATCTATAAAAATATTTAATTTTAAATTTATTATGTATATTATGTTAAGGCTTCAGTCTACCAATCATTTTGATTTCTTGGACGTAATGTTAACCCTATGTAATTTCGATTTTAATTCTCACATCCGTACTATTTGATCAATTTGAAAGCAATAAAGTGCATCTGAAGGAGCAAAAAAATAATGAATGCTTCTGTGAAATTACTTTTTTCCTCCGATTTTTAAAAATATTTTTATTCTTATTTTAATTATTCGTTTGTGAATTTTCCTGTCTTTAAAAAAATATTTTTAAATGTTCTTAAAAATTGGAGGAGAAAAATAATTCCACAGAAGCATTCATTATTTTTTGCACTTTTAGAGGCACTTTGTTGCAATGAAATGAATCAAATTGTAATGATGTGAGAATTAAAGTCGAAATCCCATAGGATTAACATTACGTCCACGAAATCAAAATTGCGGGTAGACGGGAGCCTTAATTGATCAGTATGTGTATAGTGTTGTAAATTATGGTTATTAATGTAGGTTTATTTGGTTTCAGGGAGGTTGGAATAATCGATATCGATATTAAACAATAATCGATATAGAAATTTAATTTTTATTTATCATTATTAAATCTTCTCTGCATAATCACTATCCAGAGTTATACATTTCTCCCAGCATTTCTAGACCTATCAAATGTCATCATTGTAGACAGTAGACTAAACTCTATTTTCTCCATATTTCTGGTTACTTCTATCTGCGGCTTCCTGAAACCAAATAAATCAATATTTATAGGTGCAATTTACTCTACTATTTTATTCTCTATTTTATTATTAGTACCTTTCACATTGCTGAGTAAGTATAATTCAGATATCATTTACATATTTATAGTTAATATATGTAATTATCTTCTACTTCTAGGTCTAAAGTCAACTTAAATTCTTAGTTTATCTCGATATTTAACTATTTAATTAAATTTTAAATTACAAATTTTGTTAAAATGGCAGCCTGAAATTTTACAAATTCAATTATAAAATTTAAAATGAGAAAATTTCCTTTTTTATAAATCAATGTTTTCGTCATTTTTTCATTGAAACACGTAAAAGAGTATGCATATGTTTGTTTTCGAATTGGAAATGTTTTCATATCATATATATAGGACATTTGCATCAAATGATTGAAATGTCAATCCATTTATATTGCGTAGCACGTTCTCCGATATTTTCAGATATATTTACAGAGATTATAAGACTTCTGAAAACGAAAAGCATAAATCATTCGAAAAAGTGCAATGGAAGATATTCTTGTTTTTAGCAAAATGCATACTTGAAGATACGATCAAATACATTCGAAAACGTCATGAGGAAATATATGGAAATTTTTACATGTTTATTTTTCAAAAACTCATTAACTTCTAAAGGTGAAATTTTCATTTCTGGAGGGCACTGTACTAAAAAGAAAAGTGATTTTTTTATCCATTTTTTCAGTAGGAAGAAATACTATATATATATTTCTTAATTATCTTAAAAAGGGTTATTTTGACCTGATGCAAAGTCTGGTACACAGAAAATATGCTACGTGCTGCAGTAGAAATATCTATTGAATAGTGGTAACAAACTTCTATTTCTTATTCCATTCATGTATGCTTAAACTTAAAAACAATTTATGCCCTCATCTTAACCATGACGCAAAGTATGTGCTGTTTTTCGTAAATCATGATAAGATCAGAGACATTTTTTGATTGATTGTTTATTAACATCACACTTCAAAACAACATGAGTGCTATACAAGATCAAAGACAAGGAATAAATAACATGCATAATTTTATTCTTCTGAATACAAATTTTTAGATTACAAGGTTCGTTACGATTTTTCAAATAATATTGGAAATAGAATTTAAAATTTAAAAGTTATAATTCCTCTTTTTATGATCGAAGCCTTCTTGGCCTCTAAAAACACGGCAAAAATAAGCAAAATGTTAACTACATAATACGCAATATTTAATTTTACTTTAACGTTTGAGTTGAGGTTAGATTTTATTCTTAAATCTGATTTCCTTATTTCCCATTGAAGAAACGGAAGTTATAAAAATAAAACTTAATTCCTCTTACTTTATTATAAAATTAAAAATTACGATATCATTAATCAATAAGAAATGCAACAAAATAAAAATTTCAAAGGTTTTATTTTCTTTCTTTATTAAAAAGAAAAAAGGGGTTCTAAGTTAAAAAAAATTCTTAATAATTTTTACATTAATAAATTAATATTTTATTATTTTTGTTTTGAATTATTCAGCATTTCTCGATTCAAGTTATTGAAAAAACCATTTTTGCAACTTTTTTTAATCTTTTAAATATCAAACACTCCACGTGATTGCAATTAATAATCTGATATATTTCATTTTTACAACAAAATTCATCTTACTAGCTATCCCTTCCCCACACGCCTAAAAAGAATTTAATTTTATGCTTTATCATATCAGGCATAAGCACATCAGGCTCATTTTGTTTCCACAATTGTTTAGGGAAAAGTATTTTTTCATTCTTATAAACAGGAATCTTGAGAACTTATTTTGTGACGTTGGACTATTCGCGATTTTCTCATCACTAACCTCTGGGACTTTATATCAATTGGAATTGTATTCAATTACAATTTCTTCTTAACTCAAATGAAACGTGATTAGGCATATTAGATATTGGTAGATTTGAAGTGAACTGATTTCGAGATAATGATATATAAAATATATGAAATAGATTAAAGGAATGTGTAGGGAGATAGAAGATAACGTCTTTTTGACAGAGATTTGTGATTGTGATTGAAACTCTTCTTTTAATATTGTGGATTGAAAGGGATTTTGTAGTAGAAATGTTACGATAAGAATATCTATCAGTGTATAGTAATAAAATATTTTGGTTTCTCCTTACTGGTCTTCAATTGGAGTCATTATCTATTACTTGATATGTTTAACTAAGATACGGCGTAAGAAAAGAGTAACAAAGGAGAGTCGTTACAATTTATACTGAGTAGAAGCTAGTTTTCTTATACCAACTAATGCAAACGATTACAGTCGTAAAAGAGTAATGTTACGATATCATTTTGAGTTGCAACTATACCTTTTTCATTTAATGATCTTTAGAGTTAATAGTTTTGAAAAAGGGGTCCTTAAATTTTAGAAGTACAAATATCCTTCCAAAAGATGTACATGTTTACCTTCATTAAATCGATTATTCGCTTTAAACAAGTAAAGAATTTTATCACAATTGAAATTTATTTTTATATAGATTTTTATAACATTTCATTTAGCTAAAATGCTTTTCAAAATTAACTAAGTAAATATCAAAGTAATAATTTTATGATGATTAATAATTTTTCACGAAATAAATAGCATGTTACAAATAATAATTCAAGTGATAATAAGATTTCAGCTAAAATTTAATTACTTCTATGTTTGTTTGATGTAATTTATGCTTACTGCGGAATATATTAATTTTCCTGGTTTAAATTTTAGTTGAGAATGAATTGTTTCACAGATCATATTCATTAACCCCATTATAACGAGAGAAACTGAAACTACGAATTTTCTTTTACAGTTATAACTGAAATTTAATTAAACCTGATGCGCTAGCAAGAGGAAAGAATGCAAACATTCTGCCACAATTACAAATTAATTAAGAATTCAAAGCGCTTTTAATATATTTTTCCAAATTACAATTTAGTTTTGTTATATTTAGAGAATTATTTATGAATTTAAAAAAATCACACAAAATTATATAAATAACGGCATTTTATACACCTCATAATATGAAAAACCGACGGCTTAAAATTAATTATACATATTTTAAATTCTATTTGCAGTTATAGACTTTTAAATCATGGTTGATAATTATAATACGCTTAACTAGCAATGCTATGTGAGAAAAAACTGTACAGTCTTCTATATTTAAGTGGTTTTGCCAACGAGTGTGATAAAAAAATATGCATATAATACTTAATAATGTTATACAAAATAATAACAATAATATAATACTTAATAATGTTATGCAACAACAAACAATAATATTTAAATTTCTAAGCTAAATATTACAACTTTTGCTTTGTTTAGCGTAAGGAGATGTTATCGCTTTTAGAGAGTAAACTTTAGTCTTGGAAAAATGTAATTAATAACTAAAATTATTTAAATTACAAAACATAGCTATACTCACAATTTCCTTCTTTAAAATTTAAAAGTAAAATAGTATGAACCACATAAAAATAATAATATTAGAAAAAATTATAGAATTAATTGCATTACATAAGAATGAACAAACACTTTATAAAATAAGTACAAAATTATGAAACATATTTATAAAGAGGATTACTTGTGTTACCTGTTATACTCTTGGAAATCAAAGCTTTTAGTTCAAACTACTAAATCACAAGGTTAAGTTAACAGTACGTCTTTAAAACACAACTTTTGGTCAAGATATTGATTTTTTTTAAATTTTTGATTTCAAACTGAAATTTAATCTTTTGTCTTTAAAAGTCTGATTGAATTTTGTTTCGATCTTATTTAGAAGCTGAGCTGTAATTGTTTTAATATTACTTGATCATGAATTTCTATAAGATGAAAGGTTCTAAAAAGGATATTTTTCATTACTGCTAAACGCAATATCTCAAAATTCTATGAATCAATGAACCCGAAATTTTGTTTGAATATATGTTTTTCAAATACCTATACATACAATAGATTATTCTTGAAATTTTATTTTGAGTAGAAGGTCTTTCTTATATTGCAATGAAGTGAAAATCACAATGACTTTTAAAGAAAATTTCAGTGTGTTCATAACTCGAACTACCATAGGTTTCATCGTAAATACTATATTATGAAAATAATAGTCTGTTCCTCAGATAAGGTTATGATATGTTTTATTCAAGTTTCAAAATGTCAATATATTTATTTTCTTTTGATTTACGATGTTTTGCGGAAAGTCTTAATTTTTGCTGTATTTGTGTAAAATGCCCTTTTTAGAGTAAAAATATACACTAAGAAAACTTTCCTTGAATATGTTTTTTAATTTTAAAGGCCGCAAGATCATAAAATATGAATTTGTAACCAAAATTTAGGTTAATTTGAAAAATTTCTTCGAACGTGTACTATTACCTTAATTTCTAATTAAAATGAGACATAAATAACGTATTTAAAACTTTTGTATTTGTGTAATTATTTGTTTAGCTTTAATTACTCTCAAATTTAAAAAAACGAAAAATAAAATAAACTCTTCCAGAATAAAGAAAATCTCATTTGCCTAAGTATTAATTGGTTTTGACAAACGAAAATAGTTTCAAGCGTAGAGAATACGATGAACGAACATATTTTTCACGAATGATAAGTGTTTCTCTCGCACGTGTCGTGACAATCCCAGAATTTTTCAGTTTCGTTTCAACTAAGGCGCCACATTTGTCACGAAGGGACTTGCATCGTTATAATTCGCTTTCTTAAAGAAGTACTTTTTTCTCTATGAACGTAAGACGGAGTGGAATAAAATGTTCATCAATCACGGCATCCTTCAACAGATGATTAGATAGAGACATTTCCATCTTCTCGTCTGTGTACACAACGTTTTGTAATGCATTTCATGACAAGAATTAGAACAAGATGAGTATCTTGTGAGAAAACAATTTTAAAATGCGTCTTTGAAGTTAATGCTCAAAGGTGCTCGGGACTCTTTAACAATTATCCGTGTATGTCATTTTCCCAGTCTCTATAACTTACCAATGAAACAAAGCTGAAATTTGAAACTATTATCATGTAATATTTGTACATATTTACAGTATTTCGCATGTTTTTACGTAATTTGAAAAGACTCTTGAATAATTGGAAAGAAATATAAATTGGACACTTTTTCAAAATAACGAAAATCGATATTTTACTGGGCCAAAAATCTGAAGTACATCAATGAAAATTTTAAAATTAAAAAGTAATGTTATCTAAGAGAAAAAAATTCATTTAGGAAGATATACATGCTTTTTTAAATATTTAGAGAAAAACATGTTTTGAATATAATTAATAAGAAAATGATAAACTTTTAAGTAACAATACAAATAAAATTCATATAAAATATTTTTCTATTAATAATATCCCTAACAATTGATTAATAAGCCGTAAAGAAGCCAATTTTGAACGCGAAATAAATATATTGTAAAAGGCATTTTTTATGTATGAAATTTCAAATTAATGTAATAATTAGTTTCTGCGAAGTTTTGCACGCAAAGAAAACAAATTATTTTGAGAAAAAAGAAATTAAAGCTTAAAAACAATAATCAAAGAAGTTTAACAAAGAACAACTTTTTCTTCGATTTCTATTACTTTTAGTATTATTGTTACATTTTTAAACTAGGGGATAATAGCATTTGTTGCTCTGTATCCTATATAATCAATCAATCGATCAATTTTACTCCAAAATGTTCAGAAAAGATGAAACTATAAAATATAATTTTGTTTTTCAAAAAATCGAACATTTTTAAAGATTAAGATTCCAGAGGCACCTTAAAGATAAATCGTCTCAAATATTTAATGTATTACAATTTTTAAAGTAAAAAGGAATCACTCGAAAGATATCTGAAATATAATTTTCAACCACGTTATTCTTCCCAAAAATATAGGTAATTGTTTTTTTTTTAAAAAAAATGCATTGATAGTTTTATAAGAACAGAAACATTACTATAAATATATTTCTTGTTGTTCTCCTGATTAGAAATAAATATAATTTTAGCAAATGTGAGCTTTAGAAATCATAAATAATAATTCTTGGATATTGCAATGTTAATATTTATTGTGAAAATAATTATTACAATATTGTAATTAATAACAATAGATATCAAATCTAAAGCTGAAATTAATTAATTAACTACTCATATTATACTTTTAAAGTAATTAAATTTCGCAAATATTATGTATAGAATATACTCCTACTAGCTTTTTCGGCTCAATTTTGCTTGTAAATGAGACAAGAAATAATTTTTTATTGTATTTTCCTAATCATTCAGATGTTTTCCTGAAACAAAAAAGGACATATTGTTCTAAGACTCACAGTCCTAAATCTCTTGTATTATCTTCTACGAAAAAAAATTTAATCCTGTATTAAAAAACAATTTCAACTACGACTGCTCATTGTAGCTGTAAAAAAGCACTCGTTGAATAAAGTTACATTTCAAAGAAGTGTAAGCAGCTTAGCGGTTTTTTTTTTTTTTTTCCTGTTCGCTCTATTACGCACCAAGCCTTTTCTTTTCATAAGTATTAGTAAAGGGTTATATATATATTTCTTTTATAGATAAATTTTGCATATTTATTTTTATTCGTTTTCTTTGTTTAGAGTGCCTTATCTGTATATTGGTATGGATTGGTGTATATTTTTTTAATCAATGGTGCACTATCGATTTATTTTACATAATTTAATTGCTTAATTTTTGACATTGTTTCCTGATTTGTTTCTAACTAATATAGTTTTTTTTATTTACCCTTAATTATAAAATTATATATATATATATATATATATATATATATATAATACCATGTCATGACGAGAATAATTTGTAGTTAATAGTAGAGAAAAGGCAAACACAACGGAAAAATGACGGCGGATGCAACATTCGTATTTTCGCCTGTGTAGCTAAATCTGAAAAGAGCGAAGCTTTCCCTGTTTGGGAAGTTAATGCAACAAATAATCCGATCATAAGGGAAACTCTGAATTAGCAGATTTTGCAATTGCAAGATCAAATTAATAAAAAGATTAAACGGAATTGTATCAGGAGATAAAGATGAATTCCTTTCTATGATAGTTTAAGTAATGGATAAATTAAGGAATTACATTACATTTAAGTAAACTCATTATATATATATATATATATATATATATATATATATATATATATAGTATTTATAGCTATAATTTTGATACTATTTTTAATTCTGTAGACATAGATGTTTTTATTAACGTTAAAAAAAGATTTAAAAGGAATTTTTAATATTAATAATGTTATTAAATATAAAACATTTCACTCTCATTTAAGTTTAAGAAAAAGTTATGTGTTTTTTAATTATTTTTTTTTAAAAACAGATCAAAGATATACCACAACATGAGACGGGAAGTAATTGCTTAACAAATATTCAAAATGTGTGAATGTGTTGTAAAGTAGAGCTCCGCGGGAATTTTCTCTTCATTAAATTTGGGTACTTTTTTCCTAATTTCAATCGCATAAAATAAAACCTCGATGCAAGCAAATGAAATATGATTTACGCAAATTAATTATTGAGTTGTTGAAACGTGTGTATACCTCACGTGTTGACTGACCTAATAGTAAAATCTGCAAAGTGACATTGGTCTACCCTCTCGAACCTTATGTTTCAGGGATTACGTCCACCCGAACCAAAGAAGGTGGATAAAGGATTGATTTGTTATTCCAAGCTAGTTGCACACGTATTAAGGATTAATTGAAAGAGCAACAAAAACAAGTAATGCATAGATAAAACTCGATATTGATAAAAAATAAAAGGTTTAGACTAAAATTTAACCACTTCATCTGTACTCAGGGGGGAATTTCTCTTGTTTTGACTTTCATTTAAGAATTATTAGACTCTTGAAAATGTTCGTTGAACTAAATATTGAAAGGGAGACTTTATAATATGATAACGAAGTGGAAAAAAAAGGTATTGAATCTGTATTTGAAGTTTCTTTTCAAATGTAAAAAAGGCAAATGTAGAAATATTCATTGCTATTCCACTGGATAAAATTTAATACCTAAAAATGTTTTTTGAATCACAGAATACGATATAACCGCAAAAGAATTAATGTATTTTGAGACTTTTATATATATATATATATATATATATATGTAATTTTTATTTCCTTAAAACTAAAATATGAAATACTTTTTAATGAAGTATCCGATTCTAAATCTATTTAAAGAGTCAACATAAGGATTTTATCAAACTATATTTAATTTACTGGTAAAAATTTTTCGTTTACTATTTTCACTGAATTTGTCTAAAAATATAGGTGAAAATTTATTGCTAATGTAATATTTTTTCAGTTACTTAACTACAAGTGAGTATCAAATATAAACCAGATGTTTTAAAAGATCTTTTCTGAAATATTATTCATAAAAATCACAACATTATTAATTTCCTATAATATCTTCCTTTAAGAACAGCATATTCTCTTAAATGTAATGTGAAATTTGTTTTATCCCTCTATGATAAATAGAAGGTACGAATATGGTGCTAATTGCGCAAAAAAATCCCCTAATTCTTCATTTGAGTAAAATCTTTCTCCTCTTAATGCTTCTCTGAGGATCAAAATAAATGGCAATTCGAAGGTGCTAAGTCCGCAAAGGAAGGATATTTGAGTGAGTTGTCCAGTTAAGTTACTTCATTTTTTCTAGAACTACATCAGCTGTGTAAGATCTTGCAATTTCCTGAAGAAGAGAAACATAGCACATCGCAATGAAATGTCTTTTGGAACGATGTATGAGAACTTTTCCAGCAGATAACCAAGTTTTTGAATTTAATAGTGCAGTTTCACTTTTAGGGCACCACTTCATATTTAGCTATATTATTTTAGGGGACTAGCAACTAAATAAGTGAACACGTGAAGAATAAAGAAATGTCAAACATTATTTAAACTTTAAATAAGTAACTTTATAACAGGGTTTTCATTCTCATTTTCCTTCATCAAATTCTTGGGAACTTTCATGTGATGTTATTTCATCGATGAGCTTTTTTTTCTTGTGCGCGAATCGTGACGTATATTAATTAGAACAGAAATAATGACGTATATTGCTTAAGACCGACGGGTTAACATTTAAAATCTGCAGAAATTTGCAATACAGAATGAGGAATTGGAGGTTAGATCATCCAAGATAGACGTACGCTTATGCTGGTAAATGAAAGAGATTAGATGATTCGATGCCATTGTAGAATAAACACCTGGGAACAGATTTTGTAATGACTCGAAACAGGTTAGGCAGGGTCAGATAAACGCGGTAACCAAGTGGTCATGGTCGCAAACTCGAGACCGGAGTTTTTTCTGGCGAGTCGAGGACTCAAGCCCAGATACCACTGAAGACCAGCCATGTAACGGATCCACGTTAAATCAGCTAGAGGTCCTAAGTCTTCCCATGAAGTGATGTGAAAGGTTAAAAAGGGAGGTTCCATCTCAGGTGTCGTCCTCGTCAATTGATCTAGATTCAAAATTACGAGGTCCGATACCAATAGCCCTCGTGATGCTTTTAAATGCGACGTCGATAAACAATCAATCAATCAGAAAGCAGGGTCAGATAAGTAAGAATTTATAATATTAATTGTTAGGTTCGTACCAAAGTAGGGACTTGTTCTACATGTGTAATTATTCAAATATTAATTTTTCAATATTCGAAGAACCGAATAATACCAATTTGATTTCCATCATTACCTGTCTTTTTAATTAATGACAGATGGAACAATTAAATGAGAGAAAGTAAATTGGTTCATTACAACTTATCAAGGTTGTTATGGCAAAGTATAAAAAACTCGTATGATACTATTAAAAGATGACTTATTTTTATTCGATTCACCTTCGTATTACAATTTGTTGTGGGCGTAAAAGCAATTGAAGCACTTCACATCTACCAAAAAGAACGAAAAAATGTCATTCGATTCCACTTCATCAATATTAGTCTATCTCCATCTTCAACTTTTACTTCCTTCCGTCACAACATATCACATGGTGGCGACATTGATAGAAGTTTGCACAAAGAATTACGTTAATAAATAGCTTACTTGGAAAAACCCAAAAAGATGAGAAGGGGAGCTAAATGAATTGCGGTAAAATAAATGAGCTAAATACAAATAAAAGTAAAAACACAGAGGAAGGCATTTATAGAATGGTAAAGAGAAATGCTCATAAATTTTCTGCATCAATCAAGAATTTATTGGCAATTGTCTACATAAAGAAACTTTTACTTGACAAACCTTAATGGCTTAAGAAAAATACTTAAGGAAACTTTAATAACTCATTATTTGCGGGAAACTTTTTTTAAAAAAATTATTGAAATATGCTAACATATTTAATTACTTTTGTCGTAATTAATTACTGACTCAGAGTATAAAAAAGTGTAAACGACAGCAATAGCCACACATTATTCCTCAATTATTTCTTTTTTTTTAATTTAAAAAAACCATCTCTCAAACGTATAATTGAAGAAAAATCAATGGTGTCAAGAATATTGAATACATTTGCTATTTGCTTGAACTCGTGTAAAATTTGCTTAAATATAAATTAATACTTTTAACATTCCGGGGCATTTATTTCCTTTGGATATTTAATGGCCAAATCGTGAACTATGCTATTGAGAAAACGTAGGATATAATGTAACGACAGGGCTTAAATTCGAAAATTACGTGAATTAATTTGAATGAGACTATATTTAGATATCGGAAGAGCGAATAAATCATAATATTTAAAGATTGCTTTAGGCCAATATGTCAGTTCAGCTACTTAAAAGACCTTACAGCTAAGTCATAATTATTCTGCGTCTTTAAACTAATTGGTGTTGAGGGAGTAATTATAAGTAAAAGCCGAAGAATACACTTCACTTCAGTCACTCATATCAGTAGTTGCGAGTGATCAAGGAAAATGTAATATTTAAAACATCAAAATTTATTTATTACAATAAATATCGAGAGTATTGCGCATAAGAATATCACCCGTTAAAATAAAACAAAATAAAACATGAAGTTAATTAAAGTATTTACAAACCAATAGCTATTGGATAATTTAAAAAATTATTTTCGTATCAGAAAGTTATTCACGGTAGTAAGGAACACAGTAACAAAGAACAAATGTCGAGTAACATCGTCGATATCAGTGCAAACAAGATTGGATCATCAAGGAAAAAGACCGCAGTGAACCTCGTGTAGTTGCAAAACGAGAACGATGAATCTAACTACTGGTGCGAGATGTTTTCTCAACCAGGATGAACTCAGGAAGTTCCCGGTCGACAAACGGAGAGAAGAAAATCCGGACAAATGCTGGAGAGAACGCACGTTGGATAGTTAGCGGAGGATAGCAGAAGGATCGCTAAAGTAAATATTTCTTTTCCTATATCTTCTCGTGTATAAATACCAACATCACAAGTGCGTACGCTCTCACAATTTGCATACCTGCGTGCATACAGATTGGTTGCTCTAACGTGCCGTCTCCTGGCATGATGGGAATATTACAAATGGTTCGAGGAGGATCACCATAGTGTGTAAAATAGCAAATAAAATAATATTGATAAAAAAAATCACATTACTTCAAATCTTAAAGCTCGTAATAAATCAAAGGTGGTAAATTTTTTTCTTAATTAATATTTTCACCATCTTCAAATAAAATTTGTCAGACGATTGAAGCGTGGTTTAATAAGTTTTGAAACAATCGAAAGGAATATAATAGAACACTTGAATAACTGCACCAAAAAATAAGAGAGAATGCTCCTATTTGCTTTTTATCAGCCTGTAAGTCTTGATTAAACTCCATTTACACATATTTACGATATTTATTGTACCTCGTTCAGCAGAATATTATGATCACTACATAGGCGTATGTACCTCTAAAAGTTGTGATATCTTTTACCAGGAGATAAATTTTTATAATTTATTTTTGCTTTCAAAAATGATAATTCATTTCTTTTTTTCCAATAAGATTGTATATGAAAGAATACAAATATAATACTATGACTAACACATTACGGCAAAAAGGAAATAATTAGTCCCATTAATTTGATCCCTTTATGAAGTCGTATGGATACAATTTCAATGAAAATTAACATTTAATGTTCATTGAAATTGTATCCATACGACTTCTTAAAGGATAAATTTAATGGGAATAGACAAAAAGATAATGTACTCCATGTACTCTATTTCATATAAAAAGAAATGAAATCTCACAAAACGCGAATTTTAATATTTAAATGAAAAATAAATCGTGGTGCAACGAATTATTAAGCATGCACATCATATTTAATGATTATTATTTAATAATACATTATGTACATTATTTATTCATACATTATTTAATCATACGTAGCTAATTATTAAGCATATATAAATTATATTTCACATTTATATTAAACGCCTGTGTACTTTTAATATTACAATACATTGAATATTACAAAACCAGTAAACGGTTTCACGGGGAAAGACATCCCATTCATTGCTTGGAGAAATTTCATTTAGAACCTCTCGTGCATTTAATACTTAAAACAAAATAGAAAGGAATCATCTCTGTTCATAGCAATCGACACGAAACGAGAAAGTCGAAATATTCGAGTAATATACTCGTATATATACTGTCTGTCAACCCAATTGCTACTTTCAAAAGTCAATAAAGGGTTCAGTCACCAGTAATACACTATTTTATCTCCTTCCGAATAGTCAAGCGATAAACAGAGACTATAGGTTTCTATTAGGTTTAAGATACATAAAGCAGGACATTACATTATTCGAGGTTAATTTCCCAAATAATCTGACGATAGTGGATGTGTTTCAATACGAAATTCTGTTCCTATTCTTGCTCCTTTGCACATATTTACTATAATTTATTAAAATGTATGAGTATAAAGCATGACGTATATTATTCAAGTTCTGTTTTCGAAATAATCTGGGGATGGTGGCCCGTATTTCGATTAGAAATTATATTTATATTCTTGTTCGTGATTCTGCTTAGCATACTTTATTAAATTGCATGAGTATGTATGGTTTATATTATCCTGAAGCGTGTGTTTTTTAATTCTGAGATTAAATAATTCACATAACATTATTCCATAGCTAAATATCTTCATTTCTTTTGGTAATATTAACATCGCATTAGAGCAACACAACATGCTGCTGTCGATGGACTTCTTCATTTCGAACAAAGATCAGAGGGTAAAAGAGACACTTTATACCGTAACTCACGCTATGGCATATCACGTGAAGACTTTTTGGTTCAGTTTTATTTAAATACAACTTCTAAATGTCTTTCCGTATGGTGATATTTGGTGGTATCAGAACCCGCCTGCAACCGTAACTGACGCGACTCGTTTAATATGTTGAATAACTTTCCAAAGACACAACACGAATACAGTCAGTTTAAATTGCTTTGTTACTTTTCATTCCGACAAAGATTCTTGTTAAAGTTGAGTTATGACCATTGAGAAAGATCAGGCGACATATTTGTGGTACATTAACTTTGTGCTTAAGCTCAAGGCAGAAGTCGGATCTTCTCAGAACTCAAAATACACCCGACATCGATATTCCCTCACCGAATATCTCAGACTTGCAGATGTTATTTCCTTTTCCGATCGGGTTACCAGGTACAAACACCTAAAATAATAATTTTTGCAATCCAATCAACAGAAAATATTATGTATCATAATTTTAATGAAACGTGGCCGAATTCATTCCATAATAAATTTTCGAGAAGGAAAGCACTAGGAGATATCTCCTATGCATTCACGAGAATAGTCATGTCAACACAAACTGTTAAGAATAGTAATAACTATTCTAATGTGCAATATGTACCTTACAATAATGTTGCTTTGCATAGTAAATGTCAAATGCAAGAAGTATTAATTTCTTACTTGTGTAAATGTAAATTTTTAAATAAAGTTAGTTCAAAAAATTATTATAAATAGTAATACAATATCCATTTATTCAAAGCAAGTTACTAATTTAAAGCGACCTGATAAAGTGATAAAACTGAGAAGGTAAGATACGAAAATGGTTGATATGAGACACTAAACTAAATTTGAACATTATAAATAAATTCATTTCGATAGCTTGTTCAGAAATTTGTATTTACTGATTTTTATCTTTTGAAAATTAATCAGAAATGGTTACATTCAATTTCTGTTGATAACATGGACATGGATCTTTCCTGTTACTCAATGTGAGTAATACTATATATTTCATATAAAATTATGAAATCAATGATCGAAACGAAACAAGCGTTTAATCAGTTATTTAAGTTTTTGTTTGAAGTAAAATATAAATTTCAAGAAAATTGCATTCAAAATTGTTGTAATCATTAATGAAGAAAACCTAATTCTTTAAAAGAATTTTAACAACTGTAACTGAACTCGTATATTAACTAAAAATATCAACACATTTCAACACTGAAGAACTTTCATTGAGTTTACAAATAAACTGCATTGAAATTAAAAATTTTAATTGTTTATTTCTTATTGAATTTATTTATTTAACGAGGTATTTTTTTATGATTTAGTTCATTGCAAGAAAAGCCCCAAGTGCTTTGTAAATTTTAAGTTTTTTATTAAAAATTAAGTAATAAACAGTATTAACATGGACATATGTAATATTTTTAACATGATGCAAAAAGTCAAACTTTCAAAGTATTATAATTTTTTTGATTCTCTATTGCATATTGTTATGAGAAATCATTATGTATCATACTCCATTGTTTGTTATTCTACAGGTACCTGTAGATTTGTTTTACTGTGTAAGGCATGCCTACTTAATTTCTAACACTTTATTCTATCCATGTTCTATCCTTTTTGCCTATACATTCTTCCCGCGCTATTAACGATCTTTTTATATCAGTTCAAAAGAATTTAACTACAACAAAAGAAAAATAGAAAAGCAAAGAAAGATTTTAAAGAAGAACATTATTAAATTAAACAAATGAACTGTGAATCCTTCCACAGATGTTTCAATTTCGAAGCTTATTGCAGCCTCATAGAGACTGAGACAAAAGAACAAAGATTGTTTTTCCTTAAATAATAAAGATAATACATTTAAAAAAATTAAAAAAATACTCATTTACAATGAAACAATTTTTAGTCATTCACGAAAGTTTTCAGTGTACATTGCGACTTGGAGAACAGTTTTATAATGGGAAAAATATATTTGTAACTTGTGCGTTCTATTTTGATAATTTATTACCTTACAATAATTGAAACAAAAGAAATTACCATAACTAATGTGAGAATGCAGAGAAATTTTTGTAATTAGCAACATTAAGAGACTAATTAAACCTTCATTATTTATTCTTCTGGTAGTTTTTCCTGCTTCAGATTTCATGATAATCCCATTAACTCTGATTAGATAATCCTATTGAAAAATTCATGTTCCATGAATATATATATATATATATATATATAACTTCTCGATTCTTTAACTAAATAATGCTACTTGACTGCTAGTTAGTTATAAGTATCATATCTTAATTCATGCGTCATTTATAATTAAATTGCATCTAATATCTGCTATATACGTTGGGATATTCTTCTAATATTATAAGAATTTATATCAGATTACTCCTTAAAGCTCCCGTCTAGCCGCCATTTTGATTTCGTGGACGTAATGTTAATCCTATGGAATTTTGACTTTAATTCTCACATCTTTATTATTTGATCTATTTGAATGCAATGAAGTGCATTTGAAAGAGCAAAAAATAATCTATGCTTCTGTGGAATTACTTTTTTCCTAAGATTTTTAAAAATATTTTTATTCTTATTTTAATTATTCGTTTTTGAGTTTTCCTGTCTTTAAAGAATATTTTCAAATACTTTTAAAAATTGGAGGGAAAAAGTAATTCCACAGAAGCATTGAATATTTTTTGCTCTTTCAGATGCACTTTATTGCATTCAAATAGATCAAATAATAAAGATGTGAGAATTAAAGTCAAAATTCCATAGGATTAACATTAAGCTGATGAAATCAAAATGGCGGGTAGACGGGAGCCTTAAATATATATTAACGCACACATTCAGATAGTTATCAACTCATACAATATACAGGGTGTCTGAAATAAGAGAATCTCGGAAAAATGTTTCCAGAATTTCGTGAAAGAGTTAACCAAATGCCAAATAGATCCGTACAGAAAATGGGAATGACTCAAATGGGAGTAAAAAGCATGTGAAGACACGTGACATTAGCCTGTTGTTTGAGTAAGAGGTTCAGACAAGTTAAAGGATCAATTGAATTCTAAAAAAATAAGTGCTAACGAAAAAATAGCACGCGTGTACTGTTGAGTATTATGCGAATCACAATCGTGGGAAACGTCTGCTGAACTATTGGCATAAGAGTTTATAAAAAGAAGTGTGTTGACAAAATCTCTTGCAAAACCTGTAATGTAAAACGTTGTGACAAAAATGGCTCTGTTTCGAATAAAAACCGTGAGTATCCAATAAGAATTTAAACAAAAAAAATGCTCATGTGAATTACGCCGGCTTCAAATTTCAACAAATCTTTACAACGTACCAGTTATTCCAACAACATACCGGTTATTTGTGTAATAGGGAATAAAGAGAAAATCGTTTCAGAATATTATCAAAAAGGACCTGCCTCTACATCCGTACCAAATTTCTGTTGCGAACGATTTAAAGCTTCTAGACAATCTTGCGTGTGTTTTATTCTGTTATTCTTTTCCGATTGAAGAAAAATCATAATTTTTGGTCCTAAATTTTCTATTTTTCAGGTGAAGACTAGTTCAGACTTCCTGTTATTTTAGCTCAATGAACACGCCCCATTGAGCAACAGAATATCTTCATCAGTACATAAAACATGCATTGCATAATCTAAAGCTTGATGCTTGGAATACAAACTATCCGGTTTCTTAATCAATACACGATTCTTTCACCAAACCTTTAGTGCCCACCAATATGTCCAAAATAAATTTCGTCCATTTGTAGATCGACGCACAGACTATGAATGACTGTATGAATATTTTCAACGAGATGGAGCAACATCACACATCTCACTTCCAATCTTTACACGAATTTATGAGGGTTTTGGTGAGAAGAGAACCGTTAGAAAAGGCAGTAAAAACTCCTGGCTACCAAGGCTGCTTGTAATTTTTACCTATAAGGGGGGGGGGGGCCCCCCAGACTGAAAGATCAAGCGAACTCAAATAATCCTCATCACAGGAAGTATGTCGGAAGTGCTATTGCTGTTTTGCTTCGTCTCATTGTTTTATAAATCAACCACAACTCTGCATCGACGTTATAGGTGGCCATTTAGGTTATCTTTTGCAAAGTGCAGTTATTTTCATTCACAAAAGGTAAATTTAGGATCAGAATAGTATTTTAAAAAATTGGAGTCAGTTTAATTTTTACCATGCTTTACAATGAATAAACATTCTCTTTCGAATGATATTACTCATTCTAAATTAGGTAAGAATATTAAAATGAAAAAAAAAAAAAAAAAAAAAAAAAATTTTTCAATTTTAAAAAAAAAAAAAAAAAAAAAAGGTAATGTATTTTTGAGCAGAAGACCCAATGTTAGAGAAAAAAAATGCAAAAGGATTTTAAACTTCAAAAAACAACCTAATATTTTTAAATTTACCTTAAAAATTACATCTTTGATTGTGGTAAGATAAGGATGAAGAAAAAAATTGCAAATGGATTTTAAACTTCAAAAAACAACCTAATATTTTTAAATTTTCCTTAAAAATTACATCTTTGATTGTGGTAAGATAAGGATGAAGAAAAAAATTGCAAATGCATTTTTATACAATACGTATTATTTGTTAACTTTACTTTTTCCTTTTAGGAATTGTTAGTGCATTTGTTAACTTCGATATTTGGTAACATTTAACCTATGAAAATGATAAGGTTAAAAGAGTTTATATATATATATATATTGAAAGATTTTCGATGGTTGTGCGTATGAGTGCAAATATGAAATTATTATTATTAGGAATTCTGGAAAGAAAAAATTCTCACTCATATTAAAGATAAACGCCAAATGATGTTATTTAAATTATGATAATCGAATTCCAACATGACATTTCTGAGAAAAGTAATTGTAAAAGACAGTGATAGAGGATAGTGATAGCTTTTAAAATTGTAAAATATGAAATCAATGTGCAGAGCACTTTTCTTAAAAACTGGAATTGAATCTGTCTTAATAAAAATAATAAAAGGAGATAATAATTTATATCTATACAAGCTTTTATATATATATATATATATATATATATATATATATAACAAGAGCTTACAATTATATCACTCGAATTATCAAAATATACTTTTCATATTCATGAAATCATGAAATAAATGCGAACAAAATAAGTCTATGTTAAGAATGTACATCAAATAAGTTAATTAGCACATGTTCTCTCTCTCTGTTTACGAAAGACAACGAATTTAATTGTCAGTTGAAAATATTCATTATAGTCTTACGCATTCATAGGTTGAATTAAGATAAGTCTTTATCCCTTAAAATTAAGCAGATTTTATTCCCTCATCTGGTGTCTAATTTACGTAATTAAACATAATTAGCTTAAGGAATCTTAAGCAGAATAATACTATCAAACGTGAACTATACTCATTTGCTCGATTTTGTAAATATGAATAAAATTAATAAACTCGGAAAATTAATCGTTATCTAAATAGATTTTAATTAAATTTGATCAATTTAACGTTTGAGGTTTAGGATTATTCAAAATTCCGTCTAGACTTTTGATAAAGAATTTTACGAATCGTTCAAATTAGGTAAACTCATGAGGTACAAATAAAAATTAAAAAGAAAATTGTGAAAAAATATAGTTATGAAGTACTCAGTAAAACCAAAAAAGAGTTGTTTCATTTTTAAAATAATTCCACAAATGGAAACCAATTAACTCGGATTTTGTGTTTAAATATACTAGAATTGTTAAATCCATTATTAGAAATTTATCTTCGGTTTTTCGAAGCCAAAATGTATTCTTAAGAATATTTTATAATTTAATAATTAAACTGATTCTTGCTCCTAAATTTATGATAAAAATTTCCGTTGCTTTTTCAGGCTTATTATTCAGAGAACAATACTATATGTTCATGAATAATATGCAATAACTTTTATAATGAAATGCCCCTGTATCTGTTTTACTTTTAAACCGAGCTCTTCTCAATTCATAAAACACATAAGTTAGTTACACCAGTTAAATACAACAAACTTTTTTCTATTTTTAAATTTCTAGCTCTTCCAAAAAATTTGAAATATTGAAAGGTCAGAATGAATTTAAAAATGTGTAAAGCATAAATAAACTCATTCGTAAATGCATTGTAATTTCAAATGTTAAAATAAAATTCACTCATTTGTTGCATCTTTGTTCTCTTTTATTTTTATGCATCAATTAATTCTGCAATATATACTAACCATTGATTTTAAGTTTATATTTCCAACACAGATTCATTTTTATAAATATTTTTAAAAAAATTATTCGATGAAATTAGGAATGCATAAAGTTTAAACAAGAAAAAAATAAACAATTTATTAGTATCCAAAACCCTTAAAAAACGAAACGAGTAATAAATTCATAACAACGGTAATAAATTAAAGCAAACGAAAGAGTAATTCATATGTTTCCGGACATTAAATAGTAAGAAATATGCAAACCACGTTGCTTTCTAAAATTTTTCCCCTTCCGTCAACATTCTGAACTTCTTAATATCTCTTTCATCTCCGAAACAAAAAGAAAAACAGAACTTTTGAAGCGAATCACTGTCACATTCATTTCTCGTACTTCATTCTTAAAAATGCCGGTTACCGACACACGTGTAAAATGCCTCACAGTTTAAATCTCAAGAATACATCAACATCCAACAAGCTACGAAATCATCTTTTAGAACACACAGGAGCAACAAATGGCTTAGAATACCAATGAGATTCTCCGTTTCCACGACTAAATGAAAAGATGACACGAAAAAAAATTGATGAATACAAGTTCACGAAGAACAAAAACAAAACAAAAAAAATATTTTTATCTACTCACGTGGCACACGACGCATATTCAGTCACTCAAGTCCGGTGATATTTATTACTTTTTCTTTTCTTGACGCGTGAGGCTAATTTTTTCTTTTTCTTTTTTGGAATTATATTTTATATGAATTTTTTTTTATAGTTCTCAGTTCACTTTCCCTAGTTTATCACCTGCTATAGCTTAAATACATGAGCGTAGTAGACAAAAGAGCATTGTGAGCGCTAAGGAAACCGAATCTAAATGTTGGCAAGACTTCTGCGGAGTGTGTTGGGGTGGAAAAGATGCCAAGGCGGGTGGATTTGGCGTAGATGTTCGGAGAGCACGCCAACTGTGAAAAGTGTGAGTCAATGACTTTTTCAGTTAGAATTTCAGGTAAGAACGGATGAGTGACATAAAGAGCTTTAGATTTGAGGAATCGACGATTCTTATCGTGGATTAAAACGTCCTCTGATTACTGAGATAAATTTCTCTTTTTTTATTGAAAAGAAATGGAATAGGATTAAAGTAACACTGACTATTTGTAACGACTGAAGCTGAAACTTTTGAAAAAAAATGTGTGAGATATATCTTACCTTTCAATTTTCAAAGTGTTAAAAACTTTTTATTTTAAAGGGAAGAAATTGTTATTTCAAAGATTACAGTATTTTAGATCAAGAGAAATTATTTTAAAGCATTTTTCTAAAAACTCAATATTTCAAAATTACATTTATATATATAGATGCTCAAAATAAAGCCCGGCACATTTTTATGTTCGTTTGTATCATATGTCTTATTTGAATAATAACAAAATAATTTAATAAAATGTAAAAACATTATCTTGAAGGGAACGCTTAAACATTTTTTGATCTGTAAAAAAATGACTTTCTCGCCACTTTGAAAAATTCGATGTTTTATAAAGACTGAAAACTGATCTTAAATTGAAAGTCGTGTAACTTATAACACTGTTACATTTCTCTGTCCCAAAAAGCAAAATATTTATTATATTAAAAATGATCTTTTTAAAGTATTGAGTTGGTGATTTTATCACTATTTTTTTTTTCTTTTTCATAATTCAGAACGAGAAAATGAATTCGATAAGCGTCACTGGAAATTGGGGAGTTAATAATAAATCATTTAAAAAAGGGGTTGTCTACACATGATATTAAAAAAATAATAAAACTATGTTATTTCATGATGCATGACATAACCAAGCGATTTAAAACAAGAAAAATTATTAAAATAAATCAAAAACAAGTTAACGAACAATTTTTTTTTCGAAATCTCAAGAGCACAAGCTTGTACGAGAAATAAAGAAAACCCTGAAATTAGTATTCTCCAAAATTACTACTGGAAGCAGAAAAACAGCTTGGAATAAGTGAACCAAAAAATATAAGAAATATGGTAAAAAAAATAATTTGAATGGGCGGTATTCTAGAAAAAAAATATTTCGTGAGCAAAATCATTCATTTCAAAAGATTGTAATTTGTCATGTTTTGTAAGAATAAATCTTTCATATTGAAAGACAGTTTTTTCATTAATGAAAATAAATTCAACATTTTTCGTTTTGATGGATAAACCTATGTTTGGGGAAGGCCTAATGAAGAGAATATGAAGGAAATAACCCAAGACTCACTATGGAATATAGGAATAGATCGATTAAGGTATGGGAATTCATGTCAGCCACTAGAGCAGGTAATTTCCGCATCATTGATGAAATGATAGATCAAAATAAGAATTTATGAATTCTGAAAGAAAGTATTGAAAATAGTATTAAAAATTAGGAGTAGATTACTTCTTTAATTTTAATCAAGGCAACGATCCGATATACAAGAGTTTAAAAGTAGATTGTGGTTACTTTAATAATGGCTCATTTATTACTAATGCTCACTTGTTGAATTCCCTCCCCTCCTTCACTAGACTGAAATATTATTGAACTCTGATAGAGTATTTGAAAGACAAACTTAAAAAATTCTATCCTGTATAATGCGAAAATTCTAGAACCAGTATCGGAAGAAGAACGGATAAATATTTTCCGGAATTATTGAGAAAAAATATTTCGTTCATTGCCAAGTAGATTGAAAACTGTTAGAGGAGCAAAAGTCTTATCTACGAAACTTTAGAATTCAATTAAACAAGTCAAAATAACTTCCGGAATAATTATAACCTAGATTTTTTTTCAAACATTTTTTTAATTACTTTTCAATATTTGTTGAATATTTATTTCTTAAAAATCAGTGCAAAATGATTTTTTTTTCAAAAAGTTTTAAAAATATATTTGCTTTAAAATGCGTATAAAATCATATATTTTCTTGTTTAAATTATTTTCTTCCCTCCATAAATTATTTCAGAAGGAATGAAAGTGCAAATGTCCAAGTTTTACTGTGAACTACTGTATACTAAAATGCAAAATTCATGGGATATCTCCTAACATTGTTGTGCAGAATATCACCACGTTATTGATTCAATAAGTCATCTGATGTCCCATGAAAAAAACATTCAGCCATACTGTCTCTACAGCTGTGAATTATTCCTAAATTGTTGCTGGAGCAGAATTTTGTACACACACTGACTTTTCTGTCATGTTCCGTAAATGTCCGATTGGACTCGGGTCTGGCGATCCAAGTAGTTAAACCATTCGTTGGAGATATTCAGAATGCTCCTGAAACCAACCTGAAATTATTTTGACCAGTAACATGACACATTGTTATCCGAGAAAATGTCATTGTTGTTTGCGTGATGAAATTCGTGAATGGCTGTAAATAGCCTTTTTTAAGTGGCTGAACATAACCATTTCCTGTCAAAGTTCTCTCTATTTGATCACAGCATCAAGCACATGCCAGATAAAAACAATCCGTTCCATGATGGAAACACCAACAGCTGCACAGTGCCTTGTTTACAATTCCGATGTATGACCTTCTAGGGTGAGTCCAATCCTACCCTCAACTTTTATCAAATGGAATCATAATTCATCTGACCAAGTAATTTTCTGCCAGTTATCTAGGATCTAACTGATATTTTCTCAAGTTCAACAGCGGAGCTACAGTAGTGACGTGTTAGTAAATTCACTCGAATCGATCTTCTGCTAACATAGTCCATTTACATCACATTTAGCTATATTGCCCTTACGGACTTTCTGTCGTATATCTCACATTAAATGTTGCTGTTGCTTGATGCAATACTGTTAGTGTAATAACAATGACTATTCTACGCATAGTATCAGGCATCTGTCATTAATTAAACATGGTCACTATTGCTTTGTATATGTTGGAAGATAATGCCTAAAATTATATATTCTTGGTACACTCTTGAAGTTGTGGAATGCTAAATTTCCCAAATTTTTCAGTATGGAATTTCTCATGCGTCTAACTCCAGCTAATATTTCATTTTCAAATTCTTTTAATTCCAGTCTTGTGGCTATAATCCCACCAAAACCTTTTTACGTGAATCACTTGAGTACATATGAAAGCTCTGAAAATGCCTTGCCCATTCGCAAATTTGTTACTAAATGTTACTAATGTCGGTATATTTGCATATTCTATCTTTGGCACTTAACTGTACGAGTCTTCAGTGTACGAACATTATACAAAGATACAGGCACACAAATTTCAATTCTACCTAATGAGATAGGATTGTTATAAGAACTCCATCTGTATGAACAATAAATTAATCATATTTCAATACAATATTTTATTTCAAACACAAAACTCTTAATGGAAGTACAATCTACGCTGTTAAATGACGAGAGCGACATTTGAGCTGACACCGCTCACTTCTAGTATTCAGTCCATTCCAATGCGCGGGCTTTTAGCCTCAACATATTTAATGTTCAACAGCCTTTTCACGAGGCAGATCTTTTGTGGCAACATAACGCGACTATGATCATTCGGATCCCATTGCTGTATTTTCATTTAAGAATTAAAATGTGAGTTATTAACTTATATTTTACGGTGAATCTAAACTATCATGAGAAGCGAATGAAATGTACTGTGGTAGTTAAATATGATCTAAACTTGCTGCTTAATTTAATTTTACAGAAATTTGTGTAACTACCAAATTATTTTTAAAAATTTATTTTATTGAAATATAGTCAGTGGTAGCTTAAAGCTAAAATTATGATAATGTGATTATTTGGTCGTGGGTTCGATTCATACCCTGTATGGAATAATAGGCGTAGAATAAAAAAAAAAAGCTGTAAGGGAAGTCTCATTCCGGAGGCCGTCCAAATTATATTATTATGTCTCAAATTTAACTCATACTTTCATTGACATCATAAAATCCTAAAGTGGTATTAGTATATTTCAGTTTATCTTTCTCGTATACCTCTTCTTCATAATCTTTACCTGACGTATCGCTCGGGTTTTGTCAAAATTAAAAGCTCTAATGAATCCTATAAATATGAGGTTTGATTGAATTAAAATGCCCGCATGGCAATAGCATTTTTATTTGTTACCTGAGTTTCACCATTCTTTCTGAAAAAGCTACATGTGCGCTCTATGTAATGAACTTTTTTATCAGGCTAAAATGGCCATTGAGTTGGTGTGGGGATGAGAAGATGCAGCAAGGTATCAATGCACCCTATCTTGCAACTTTCGACTTTCACCTATTTCCCAACATAAAAAAAAACACTTTTAGGAATATGTTTTTCCTTCTGCCGAGGAGGTGAAAGATGTAATTAAAACGTGTTGACGACAAAAACTCCCAGAATGTTTTTCCGATGGGTTTATCCTTTAAGTTACACGTTAATACAAGTGCGCGGAAAGGGATGAGGGCTCTATTGAAAAGTGATTAATGAATTACAAAGAAGATACAACTAGCTTTCAGGTTCAATAAAAATGAAAAGTTTGAGTATCAATTACAAAAATCATGGCCATGGAGGCAAAGACCATGATTTTTTTTTTTTTTTTTTTTTACATTTTTTTTCAATCTAATCTAGTATGATGCTTACAAAATCTGATTCTCATAATATTTTGTTTAATATTATTGTTCGATTTTAAAACTTATACCGAAGGTTGAAACACTTGAATTCGAAAACGCTATTAAATTGACGTAAAACCGTTGTTGATTGCAAAATTACTTGCAACTTGGGATGTACTGAAATTTAGTATCTTTGCAGACCATTTTAACTCGGTATTTTCTGATTTTTCATTTATTTTCCTTTGCATTTAGTTCTTTCCAGTAAATTCTAAGCTATATTTGAAATAAGCGAATTTTCTCTTTTATAGTAATAATCATTAATATTGAAGAAATAGCTACTGAGATATGTTTATCTTCATTGCAAATGCAGCTATTATTTTAATGTAAACCATGATTTGTAGTAGGATGGTAGATATGATAAAAAAAGATAGTTACTTCAGTCATCTATGCCAATCCAATGAAACGCTAATTATATATAGGACTTTTCAGTATGCGGTTAGGTTATTGACTTCGTTCGAAGAGGTTTTTGATGGGCAGGTTTGAAGTGTTAATCTACATGTCCTTAAACACGTGCCTTATGATGTGATGCAGAAAACTGAGCCATAAAGGGATTTCTTATCGAACCAGTTTTTAGACACATTTATTCTTGTCGTTGTTATTTATGGGTGAGAATCGTTGCATACCCATTCCTAACAAGAAAAATCATAGTTTTACTATTGCAGGATTTTCTGAACAATATTTAGAGATGGTTGTTTTGCCAGTTATTACTGTCAACGACATACATCTCATGTTGCATTCAATACATTCGGAACTATCCTCATTCAATGACCGTCTTTAATTGAGATGGCGATTTTAATTAACACATTTATTTAAATCATTGGTCGCGATTTATGAAAGGGCTGTCTTAGACATTCTGAAGCAATTTTATGACGGATTTAAATTCAACAGTAGTGCTAGACCGGAATGTACTGCCGTCTAGCATTCGAATTCTGTATCAGCATTTTGGCGGTTTGTTGTTGGCATTATTGACACTTGGAATGGATTTAAACTGAGTATCCTCGGTTCAGCAGACAACTTATTTAGTGTGCCTTATGCTTCATTTTTATGATATTTAAGTCAGGAAGTGAGGCACCGAGCTAATTATTAATTGATTTCCTCCTGTCAATGTTAGTTACTGCTTGTGGGAAAAGGCTTTACTGCTTTAGGAACACTTTTGAATCGAGTGTGCTCATTCAAAGTAACTTGTCAGAAACCTGTTTAAGAATCATCCTCATACTACTATGAGTTTATGTGCCGTACGTTGATAAACCCTGATTGAACGCTTTTTCAGAAAAACGGAAATAAATATTGGCTGAATAATTACTTAGGAATACCTTATGGCAGGCATATCTTTAATTTATTTATGTAACTTATTATAAAATACATGATTAACTCTTACAATTAATATAACTAAGTAAATAATTTTCTTATTGGCAATAGCCTTATTAATATTAAATTTCTTACAAGTCCGTTTTAGAACTCTCTTAAAAATATTTTTTTCTGTCATTGGTTAATATCGAAGTTTTATATATCATAGGAATGTATCGTTTTTGTTTATATATGTATATATATAATGAAAATAATAAATCAAACAATGTAAAAGAATAGTTAAATTAATTAATTAGGAAGTATAGAAGCAAAAATTAAAGCAAAAGAAACAAATTTTTGTTACAAAAAGATATCAAATTAATTATTTTTTAAAGATTGAAGAAACCATGCAATCGAAAGTTAAAGTATATTAATTTTGTTTGCCTGAAAACATAAAACAAGAGAAATAGTAAAATATTAAAACATAAAGCAATCAAATAAGGATGTAACACAAAATTTACTTCATTTAAGTTATGGCAAAAAGAATAAAACTACACCCATGAATTATTGCAAATCGAACTAGAAAAAACACATAACTAGAAATCAAATGAAACATAGCATTTTAATATTCTAAATCTATCTTCAGACAGATTTAATGCTTGTTAAATATTGTTTTACTGATAGCAAACGTAACCAAAGAGAGAAAAAAATTGAATGAATCAGTAAAATATCATAACGAAATTTAAGCCAATCTAAGTTAGAAATATCATTAAAATTTAAAATATACAAAATATTATACAGCAAAAAAGCCATTAATTTGCTTCAAACAATGTAATAGAATATAAGAACACATATTATACATAATACTTTTCATTCAAAACAAAAACCTTTAATTAAAATTTACAACCAAGTTAGATAAACCCTGCTACCTAAAAATACAACGCAATTTTCAAGAGAAAAAAAATTACAGAAACAACAAAAATAGAGATAATGTAATTTAAATACTGTCCTAGACCTTGGACCGCGAAAAGTGTTTTTAAATAATTTCTCGGATCCAGCATCCACAATTTAAATAATTCTATTTTCACAAAAGAAGTAAACCAAGAATAATCTAATTTTCATAACCGAATTGAAATTCAAATAAGAAAAAAAAAGAAAAAGAAAAGAAAAGAGAGAGAGAAAGAAGAGTGCAAATAATTATTAATGTTAACTAGGGCAACTTTTATTTACATGTGTGTGTGCTAATTGGTTAAGAACTATTAATTAGATTTCATACATAATTAATGAATGTTTAACAATATAATATATCTTATTTATTAATATTAGTCAACTTTTGCTGCAAGTATTGGTGACGGAATCTTATTACCCATCTCCAAATTTACACTGATCACATGATCTAAATTTCCATTTAAGTTCAAGCACATACAATGTAATTAAAACAATCAAGTACTTTCTAATATAGTTTTTATCAATCCTCTAATATGAGTGATTCTATCTATATTTAATTCCCTTTCCACGAGTACTAACCACTTCGTAATATATCAAAGAATATGCTTACGGGAATACAATGCAAGCATCTACTTCAAAAATTCAATCCATCCGATACCCGAGGTAATATCACTAAATTCAAATGATCCACGCCAAATGATTTTCTTCCTATAACCATAACCTTAATATTGTTTTCATTAATTCTTTTCGCTTTCTTATATATACTTGATTATATCTATTCCCTCCTCTCCAAAGCTCACTTAATATGCATCATCCCGTTTCATTAAATTGGGAAGTAACTGGAAATTTATGTATATAGTCAGAAAGGTGCCCCAGATGTCAGTTACAGGGTAAATTTCACGAATAGCTCCCGTTTCATATTGCTACTATAAAGAAAGAGAGTGACAATTAGAATTTATGTCACAAAAGTCAAATAAAGCTTAACTGTGTCCATAAACTGTTTGAAACATTACAAAAGTTTGCTAATGCTCGATAATTTGCTAATGCGCTCGACGTTGTTTCCGTCGAATCGTGGATTCAAAACCTGAGGCCATCAAAGACCCACAAAACATCGGGATGATGCAATTTAAATCTGTTATGGATCCAAGAGCCTCTTTTGTCGTAATATGGAAGTTTAGAGAGGGAATTGCCAACTTAAGTGTCGTCTTCGTCATTTGACCAATGTTCAAAATCACGAGGTTCCTTGTCGATAACTCTCATGTTGCTTCTAAATACAACATATATGAATAATTAATCAATCATATAAAAATATTGTTTTAATTGCAAATGTTGTAGATTTTTTCTTGTAGAAATTTACAGCTATTTCATCCATCAACGTAAATTTGAGATCGCTATTTAAAAGTTTTTGCTCGTATTTTGAACGAAAAGAAAAAAATTCGTAAATTCAATAAGTTGTTTTCATTTAATTCAGTGATATGAAAACATAGCATTTCACAGCATCCCATAGCACAAGCAATAAAAGAATTCTGGAGTATGCTATTTAATTACCGAATTTCAGTCAGAAAATTTTAATTTCGTAAGAACTTGTTTTTCTAACAATTATCTCTTTTCTGTTTTAATTGATTTTTCTTGCGAGTCCCTTTGAAAAGGAACGCTTTATAGAAAAGCTGATTAAACAGAAAACTTTATTTAATGGAAATCAATTGTTCGGCACACAGAGAGCGTAAGAGAGCGATATCTGTCGTACTTATATATAAGAATCATAAGAAATATGAAACTACAATTTAATAAAGAACTTTTAATCTCTCTTAGTGAAAGAACCGAAGTTAAGCGATAAAAGCATTTGGAATAGAGAAATAAAAAGTCATTTAATGAAATTTATCAGAGACACAAACAAAAACAGTGATGTATTTGACTACGAGGATTGAGTTAAGAAAAGATATTTGTTGTTTACTTAATCCTTGGCTTTATGTTATTGATTTAAGAAAATAGATAAAATTTCCCCACGTAAAAAAAAATTCGTACATAAATCTAAGAATTTAATATCATTTCCTGCAATGAATAAAAAAAATTAAAAACTAAAGTTTCAGTACAATTTTAACATTTAATATGCTTATATTGTTTTTTAAAAAATGAAAATTGTATAATTTAGTGAAATCTTTTTAATAAACTCCAAGACAATTCTTTATTTCCTATTCTTTCAACATAAAAATCCACTGGTGAGTAGTTAATTTTTATTTTTGAAAGATGTTTTAAAATAGGTGAAAAATTATATATCAACGAATGATTTGCCTTTCAAAATAGAATTCACCTTTTATGTTTTTGATATTTATTTCAAAAGAGTATGTTGAAACAACAAAGAGAAAAAGGGGGCGTTACTGGCCACGTGAGACTCTCCCGATGTTCATGTAGAACGGGGGTGATGAGATTGTACATCCCGAATCTACACTGGTTTTCTCTTACGCAAAGGGCTGGTTTGTCTAGGGGAGTAATTCCATTACCGGATTCTATGACGATTTCTTCAGAATTTAATGATGAGGCTCAACTTATTTTACTTCGTTTATTAAATAGAGAGAGGAAGGAAAAATATGTACTCATTAATCTACATACAAGTTATCTCTATTAGGAGTAAACAGTTCTTCTGAGACAGATAGATGGCAACCTAATTAATTTTATCCCATATCGGCGATGAGCATTGGAACGCGATCTGGAGTTCGGAGTTTACCTTCAACGAGAATAATGTGGAGGAGAAGAGAAGCGGAAAGTGGAGGAAAGAGAGCGAGAACGAAATATCGCTCAGTTTTGTTCAGGAATAGGTGGCGCTGTACGAGCTATCACATGACGCTGATTCGCGGTGCCATCTATAGAGTAACTGAGGAACTGGTTTTACACAACACATTGGAAAATACTATTAATTCTTTGATAATTAGCTGGAAAATCCTACATTCATATTCGATAGACTTTTGTCTTGCTCAGAGAATGACCGAAGTAGAATGAAAGGAAACTTAAATTAATGAAAATATTAAATTCTACCCTTTGTTATTATTATTTATTTGTTATGTAACAATGTAAAAAATAAACTTAATGATGCCATCAAATCATGAACATGGTGAAGTTTCTATTTTATTTAATCAAAACTCGAGGGATGAAAGTCGCTCGTCCGACAGGTAAGAGCAATTTTTTACTTTTGAATAAGTGTAAACTACGAATTCTAGTGCACATGAAGTATATAATAAGTTAAAAATGGAATAAAATAAAAAGCTAATTCATTTTTCTATTTTAAATGATTTTCAATTACTGAGGCAGTGCAAAATGCACTTGTATTAGGAAAATAGGAATGGGATATCTCTCTGTAGCAATGTTCGTTCCGTGAAATCCATAAGTATGACGCTCCTCGCATTCCAAACAATTATCATCAACCTTTTTCACCCAAAAGACCATCTTTTCTTCCTTTACAGCAGATTCACTGGAAGCAATTCAAAATTTTTGATTTGCAATGTATAATGATGAATCCAGGTCTCGTTTACGATGACAACTCGACGCAAAATGATTACGAAAGCTCACTGTGGTATCAATCAAATTGCACCAATGGAATTTATTTTAGCGCCATTTGATAAACGACAGTACACAATGTTAACATCAACTTTCCTTATCAATACCATCTGTCGTCGAAGAAAACAGATGATTCTTTAATACCCTCGTAACAATTTTTTTCGGAGTAAGTACAATTTGATTAAATATGCCATTGGACATTTCATATATAAAAGCTTGCTTATGAAATCTAGAATTATTTTTTAGTTAATTTGAGCAATTCAATAGAGTGTACAAGCACATTAAAGTTAACGGTTCTAGAAAATATAATAATATACGGTGTTGAGTTAGTAGAGAGAGAACCCCTAATAGAGGATCAAATAATGAAATTAAAATCATTGCAAAGAATATATTGATTACAAATATCCCAGGTCTGTCAAAAGTGCATCATTTGATGCATTAAATACAATCTAGGATATAAATCATATTAATTAACAATTGAAATATTGCATTAAAAATTTCAATTTAGAGGGGGGGGGAAAGGTAACGATAACTAATCGACAATTTTCCCTAATAAAGTGTAGGGTACATTGAGCAGACCTCCAAAATATATGCGTTATTTCCAAAAAATTACAGAGTCCTTTTGAGTGGGAGGTGCACTCCAATGCATTCACAGTTGAAGATAATGAAGTATTTTTATTAAGTATCTTTTACAAATGTATATTTGAAATATTTTTCACTTTTAAATTAAATTATTATAGTACCATAATGCAGAGAGATATTTCAACTATTGACCATTTCAGTTAATTGTGCAACTCAAGATAATTTTAACATTTAATCTTTGTATAGACAGCCTGTCCGCCTTAGAACTTCCGACCTGTAAATCGAGTAAACCACGTCATTTAAATAAAAGAAATAGATTTCAATATAATGGCCTTGTTAATATTTTCTGAGTTACAGCACATAAAAACACTACTTAAAATTAAACTGCAGATCATTTCACCAAAACAGCAAATTCTGGGGAAATGAATTAAGATTTCCCACCCAACACAGCTTCCTGAAACATATGCTCCAAAGATAGCTTCTTGATGATTGGAATACATATTGGTATAATACCAAACAGTTGTCTTATCTACAGTTAGTATTGAATTTGAAGTCATGAAAAAGTACCTAAAATTTTCCTGAACTAAACATGGACCTTTTTTTCTTACCTTCTTATGGTCCTGTTGGTGTTTCAAATCACCTTTGCATTGACTTTCCTTCAGCAATTGATTTCCTTCTTAGAAAACCCAACAATAACAATAAGAAAACATTAGATTATAAATATAACGAGTTATAGAAGCAGCGTTCTTGAATTCACTGATTCGAATGAAATTCCATAAAAAATAACTGATCGGAACTAATGATCGTTTATACTCTTTCTATTCTTTTATTTGAATTTCTGAGGGCTTCGGTCAATTGATTCAAAGGAATCTTCTATGTACTAACATAATGTTACCTAAGAACTAAATAACTCTTTTTTTACTTAACTCAACTCTTCCACAATCTCAGCTAGAAACTTATAAAAACTGCTTCGCTTTAGGCAAACAGGAATATTATTGGAAATGTGGGGTAATGCAATTTAAACTTAGAAAGTCCCAACTCGGAGCGTGCTAAGTTAGAATATTACCCAAAATAGGTAATTTTCTAACTTCGGTTAGAATATTTCAAGGTTAATCCTCATCAACTGCCATGAGAGTGCTTTGACTCTTCCCCACAATTCAAAACAAACTACAACAGGAGTAAAATGCATCTAATAACTATTCAGGCAAGGAATTCCTTATATGGCTCAGTTGTCTAAGAAGCAGTATATATATAACCTGTACATACAACCATTATATATATATATATATATATATATATATATATATATATATATATATATAAATCGTAAATTTTTAAATTTGTTATCCTAATTTATATACTACTGTTGCCCAGGTAACGAAAATATCTGTAGGAGGGAAAAGGAACCCGGAGTGAATATTTGAAAAGGCATGGTTTAGACGACAAAAAAAATTATAAATGGTAATTAACTCTCCAATTTTTTTTTGCTTATATCACATGAAGAATCGGGAATAGTTTGAGTGAACAAAGAGAATTTTATATTCATACACACTGTAGTCTATCAAATTTAAAAACGCTAATCCGAGACCTTCAAACCTTTTGGATTTGTGTCTTAAGTTTATCCAAGTTTCACACGTTAATCAGATTCCGATCTTTTTAAGCGAGATATTTTATTATTGCTTATTAACAGAGAATCTACGCGAGAGGTGTTGGCATTGTAGTTTTGAACCAGAAGCCATTGACGAAGTCAATACCTAAACTAGGAAACCATTTTCCGAACTTCCACACCATCTCGAAGTGGGAGTTTTTAGTTTCTGCAAATGTAACTCCCCCCCCCCCATCATCGCTTCACTGGCGAGTCTTTTGTGAAATCTGGACTCTAGCCTGAGAGTCTATTGAAATTGCATTTCCTGTGAGCTCGCCACTATGAACACTCGAGTATGGCGGCCGTATTAAAGATCTAGAAATTACAAGGCTAATTTCCATTAAACTGACACAACAGTATTTTGTGAATGAGGTGGGAAAAAGAACTGAGAAATATAAGCCTCTTTTGTTCCTTAATTGAATTTCGAAGGGAGCAAAGGCGGTTTCAATTAGTACTTGAAATGTTTCGTCTGGTTTTCTTAGGTTATATTTTCGGTTTTAATTTTCGTTTCTCAAATGAATGGGAAATGCTAAGAGGTTTAATTTTACTTTTTTCTCTGGAATATTTTCTTTTCATCTTTCTTAATTTTACGTACACTGTTAACGAGCTCTTAAAATAAAATTAAAATATCCTGTTATTTTTAGGTTCCATTTTGTATTATTATAACAAATGAGTTTATAGCAAAAGATGTTTTAAATTTTAGCCAACCAGGAAAAGACACTGAGAAATGGAGAAACAATAATGTAAATTATTTCCCCCTTTGAATTACAAATTTTTATGCCTAAAATTTATGTAAAGAACATTTCATATCAAATTACTTGTGATATTATAAGGAATGGTATTACATAACATTAAAGGAAATACCATAGAAGAGACTATTAATATATCTTTCATTTCAATATAAGTGGAATTAAAGGTGTAATGCTCAAAATCTTATTTATAGGAATTCAAATAACCTATATATTTTTTAATAATTTGATTAAAATTAATTACAAAAAAACTTGAAATACTCTTAAATAACAATGTGGGAATAAAATACATAAAGGGACGTTTTAAAAAGTGATTTGGTTCCCCAACGCCAATGAGCATTGAGTTTCAATGAGCAGTCATCCAATTGACTGCGAATCAGATGGTAATTAATTATCACTCAAGAAGATTGACAAGTACACATTGTAACAAGAATAGATATTTATTAACATTATCAAAATCTCTTAAGGAAGTTTACATAAGCTGACGACTTGACAGATAATTAAATAAGAGTAATTAAGAAGAAGAAAGGTCCGAAATGGAAGAGAGAACCGGTTAACTTCCTCGGTGAATTCTTCTTCTGTTTCCTTGACGTTGCTAATCTAGAGCGTGAATCACTTTTCTGTCACGGATATTGAAAAACTGTGATGCAGCTTGGTGAAGATGGATTTAGAACTTGCAATATAGAGTGTTCGGAGAGGATGGTTTGCTATTGGTTGTTGCTGGAGTAGTGCTGAGCGGTTATTGGTTGCAGGTGAAGTGAGTGACGAAGGCTGCTAAAATGCAGCTTTGGTGTGAGATGGATTGAAAGTACCTACTTTCTTATTGGTTGTAGGGAAGTGCCTAATTCGACTGCTATTCATTGCCCATGTTATGAGTTAAGATTGTATAAGTATGGTGATGAAGCATGTCCGACGTAGGTTTTAGCTTTTTGATTAAAAAAAAGCTGCAAAAATTGTATTCTTTTCTAATTGTAACTACCAATTTTATTCTTTACTTTCTTTCTCTCATATAAATATAAGCAATTCGGCGTATCGTTAACTGCATGTCTTTTTTATTTATTTATTTTCTTGCTGTTTTGATTGATACTCGAATAAAATGCCTGCCCAGGCTAGCACTCAATTCAATCATCTGACTGATGCTGACGAGGATTTGATTTAATTTAGACTTAGAAATTCTGATTTCTTGTTTACAAGTGCTCCCTTATATAGCGGTAGCAGTAGGACTTCAATTCACTTCACCTGGCTTGCCTAGTTAGAATTCTCGGTTCATTTTCATAGTGGTAGGAGTGACGGTAAGCGTGAATGGTAAGCGATCACAAGTCGTCATCAGCATTACTACAAAGCCTTTACAAAGTATAAGAATTCGTTATTAAGATCGTCACGTATACGGTATTTGTAGAACTAGCACAATAAACGATCTGAATTATGTGTCAGGAAATCATTAAAACAAACTCAAATTTTTTGTAAATATTTTTTTGAATAACGGAGGTTTATTTTTTTTAGCAAAGTTTTATTAAAAGACCAGTCAACTATATTTTATTAATTCGTTCACACTCAATCAATTTTACAAAATGTTATGCTTATTTCAAATTTATGCTGTATAAAAACTTAACATTTTGAATCATAAAATATAATTAGCCATATTTAAAAAATAAATTCCAAATATGGGTTCTATAGGGAAATATTAAAATATTTATACAATAATTTTTTTCAGTTTTCTAAATTACTATTCGTGATGAAATCAGAAAAATAGTTCCACTATGTAATTCTAAACGGGACAACCTTCGTTTACATGCCCCCACAAAGCTTATTTTCTTTAGATAAGTACGGAAATCACAAACCTAAGGCTCCCTAGTGATCTTTCTCTTTCTCGTGTGGTTTGCTCTCTTTGAAAATCGCGGGTAATCCACCCTTGGAATACCCTAGCGATCTTCTGTATTTTCAATCTTTCTTCTTGTCAACTAATTTTTATCTTTTTTCCTCATTTATTTCAAATATCTATATTATATTTACATCTTGTTTGGTGCAGCATAGTCATATATATATATATCTGGCTGCTTCTTCCCTCATTAAACTCCATCACCTATTCGTTTTAAAGAGAACATATTTTCTTATTTAATTACAACTTAAATTGCATTTAATGAATTTTTATAAGTATTATTACAATGTGTTTTAAACTGACTATTTTTTCTAAAGATACTAATATGTTAATATTTTAATATCTTTTCACATCATGAACATCAAAACCTTGAAATATTTAACTATACAAAGTTAATTTTTCTGAATATTCTGCTATATATCATGTAAAATCAAACTGCAGTCATTAATCAAATTCCAATCGCCTTTAATTAGTTTAGCTCCATGTAACATACAAGGAAGTTATAGGTATCAGAAAATTTAAATAATAAAAATCTCCAATAGAACTTTGTTTTTTTTTTTTAGTGTGGAACAGTTAACGCATTTTAATTGTCTATTTAACCTTGATTTATAAGATAAAGTATCACTATTTAATTTCTGAAAAAAAAAATTACGACACATTTTTGGAAGTTGAACCTCATTACTGACATGTAAATCATTTTCCCCAAATGAAATTTTTTCGTTATTTCCTGATTAGGAAAAATCACAGCACTTCAAGTGACAAATAAGTATAGATCTATTGTTTTTTAATAATAGAATTCATAAAAAGTCGTATTACAAATTATTTTAATTTATTTAAATAGATTATGGCAAACTAAATCACACATGCATGATTTTATAATATAATTATTTTCATTGTTAATATGATTGCAGAAAATTCTAAAAATTTACTACATATATGGGCTAAAGTTTCTGTGGTATAGTATAGTTTTATTAGGTGTATGTGTTTAAAATCTTTGTATTCAGAAAATTAATAATGGATAATTATATTAATGGATAAACCTCTGAAAATTGTGATATTTAAGAAAATATATATGCTTCTAAAAGTCAAAAGCAGACTTTTATTATTTTTTATGTATGTAGTGATTCAATAACGCGCTACAAAGTTAATAAATCTCAAAATTTTGCATTTAATGAAGTATTATTTAATAACTTTTAAAAGAGAAAAATAATTTAATTTTAAATTTTAGGTAGAAATATTCAAAGCATCAACTAGAAGGAACGGATTATTCTCAGATTTTAAAAAATTACTTATTATTTTATAAATAAAAATGTGTTTTACTATGTTAATATACATTTTCTTTTCCCATAATTTTTTAAAAGATAGTATTCTTACACCTACTTGTTTGCATAACTTTTCTTTGACAATATGAATTTTAAAAAGCATGATTCACAATGAATGAAATAATTTTTAAGAATTATTGACCATGGATGACAAAAATAACAAATATGTTGCTAATTTTACTTATTTAAAAATTTCAGTCTTTTGAAACGAACAAAATAGATTTAAATTTATATATTTAAATCCCTATGTTTCAGAATTCTTTGTTTTAATTTGTATGAACAAATTACTGAAAAGAAATGTATTGGGCAATATATATGTATAGATTCAAGGATATAACTTTTTGAAAATGCATACCAATTTTTATGCGATATATTTCAATATAATCGAGTGAAACAAGAGATTTTTAATGCGCTATGATTTTAAAGAAATTGTTATTTAACACGAGCATTATACCTTAAAAGTAAACAAGATTAACTTTTGAACTTTAAATATTCAGTAAAGTGAATAATAAATTGCTTAGCATTATAACTAGCCTAGAATCTCCTTCCTATTCTGTCGGTTTCTTGTGATTTAAAAAATCAATATTAGTAATGGAAGAAAGCAATAACCAACATGTTCTAGAAAATCACAACTTTTATTGCCAAATACTGAAGAATAAAATACGTTTCTACGTGATTTTGAAAACATTTGTCTAGTTTGAAAATAGAAATGGAAAATGATTTGTAGCGTATTTTTATTACTCGTCTCGTCAGTCATCCCAAATATAAGTTTTATATCAAATCTAAATTTAAACTTAATTCCAAGCACAGATATAAAGTAACTAAAATAATCACCACTAACACTTCCGGAATCTATTTCATTACTTTTCAATATATTATTTGTTTTTTCACTAACCAGAGGGTTGCTTCACACCAGTTTGTTCTTCTCGTCGCAAGAATAAACAACTTTTATAGTATATCCAAGAATACCCTTGCCGGAATACGATGCTAGTACATCTTGGAATTATTCGACCAAACAGCGTCGGTTCCTAGTCTCTGTAAATCCCTTTGACAAGCAAGAAACTCCTGCGATCTATTCAAGGCTTTCACACCGGCTATCTTCCTATTATAGTAATCTTTCAATATCTTAAATTGAGTTCTGTGTCACTTTTATACGACTTGATTATACCTAATTACTTCAATTACAAAGTATATTTAATTTTGCTTTACCGCGATTTATTTGGAAAAAAAAGCTGGAAAATTAAATATAAAGTCAGAAAGAGATCCTAGATGTCAGGGAGGGAAGTTTCACGGATTGAATAAAATTTTATTCGTTTTAACCATTTGCATTTTGTGCAATGATAAATGATGTAAATTGTTCATGTAACGATCTGATTCAATGACAAGGCTCAATATTATTTGAGTACATATCTGATGCATGATTGAAAATTGAGATATTCAGTGAAAAAAGATTTTCCAAAAAAATTAACTGCAGATTTTTTTTAATTATTGGGTAGAATTGTTCTGAAATATATCACGTGTTTCAAAACTTATGGGCAAAAATTTAAGGGGTTATAGAAAACATCTAAGAAAGTAATTTTCAACATACTTAGTTATTTAGTTTTTTTTAACGTCGCACTAGAAGCAACACAAGGGCTATTGGCGACGGACCTCGTGATTTTGAACCTCGGTCAAGTGACGAGGACGACACCTGAGATGGCACCCCCCCTCTTCGAACTTCCACACCACGCTACCTGGAGGGCTTTGAGCCCCAACAGATTTAACGTGCACCAGCTTCGCCCACACGACGGATCTTTAGCAACCAAGGATCGAACCCGCGACTGAACGAAAACCGCTGGCCCATGAATTTGAAGCCATGAACACTAGGCTAACGAGACTGCTTTCAACATACAATGCACTGGCGAAGAGCAAGCAGAGAACTAATAGACGGCGCTGCAATGGAACTTTCGCGAATGGCACTGCAATACCGCGAATATTCTAACACAACGCCATTTCTACCGTGGATTTCAGGAGGCATAGTCTTTTCCTGATTCCTGTAAGTCACCATGTATATATATATATATATATATATATATATATATATATATATATATATGTAACAGATTCTTCAATGACGTGTAAAAATGCATGCATTAAATTCATTTCATACAGAACACATTTTTTTTCAATTAAGACTGTTAATTCATTTTGATGATAGAGAAGGGCAATAAATATACATTATTAAAATAGGTAACGCAAGAGACGTAGCTCGGCTATATCGATTACAGCAGAAGAGAGCGAATTTTCCACTTCCTTCTAATTTATAGGTAGGAATTTCTCCAAATCACATGGTAACTCAATTGGTATAAGATGAAGATATTATGAGGGTTTAGATGAGGTCTATCATGCTAGTAAGGATTATTTCCGACAGATTTATGACAATGGGAAAGTTGATTCAACAGATTTTATGAGCATGTGATCTTATATATTTATGTATAATTTGGAATTATATCAGCAAATAATGATGAACTCTTTATAAATGGGTTGATAAAACATGGAAAATTAACAAATTGAATTGTTTATATGTGAGATCATTATACTTACAAACACACACACATATGTATACATGTGTATAAATAAGATCATATAAAATACATGTTATAAGTACAAAACATTTTAAATCTATTTAAAAAACATGAAAGAAAAAATCCATATAGTTAATAAATAACCGAAAATCAACTAAAAAAATATTATCAAATGGAAAATTATCATAAAAATCATCCAAAATAATTTTCTTGAATATTCAAACACTCTAAAATTTAAAACTCAAAAATATTTAATAATTATTACATATTACTTAAGAATCAAATCAGTTTAAAACAAAGCAGCATAAGAGAGAAGCAAAAATTTAAAAAAGTGGAGATAATGTGATAACTACTGTTCCAAACTTTAGAATGGATTAACGTGTGCTTATACCGGTATTACAGATCTCATCACACTTCAGTGAATTATATTATAAAAAAATGTTAAGAAACTAAAATTCAGAAATTCAACCACGGGAAAAATAGAAAGATGGTAAACTTGCCTTTCCCTTCATAGAAAAGGTGAAATCTGAAAAATATATGGTCAAGTTATAAATAGTGAAATACAGATCCCTATAAAAGATACATTTGTGGGTTGTGGCGACCCTCCTTATACTTGCAGCCTTCTCATTATGCCATGTACAGCAATATCCACTTACACCTTCTAACCTTGCCATCAAGCAGCACATCAGAACAACTAATTTCTACAAGCAAATCGCAAGTATTCTGTGTGCGTATCTGAGGTATTAGTATTAACACCCGTGCAGCTATCGGAAGAACACAAAAGATGAGGGAAAGGGTGTTGCTTCTTGCCTTGCCGATCCGAATGCTATCTTTCTGATACTTCTATCGTCCTTCTCCCCACCTGAACCTTTCCAGATTCTCTTCACTCCAATGATGACCCAGACCAGCTGAGTTTATCCTGAATTAGTAAAAGACATTTTGCACCAATAGATTCATAGTTATCGTTGCGCAATTAACTGAAGTTCTCCGTGAAAGTTTGTTTGGATACTCGAATCTTGCTTGCATTTATTTCTTTAAGGATACTTGACAGTTGTTCATCACAGTGTTTCTTCTAGCATAATAACCTTAGGATATAATCTGTATCCCTATCAGTTATCAATAGCTCTCTATTTACTTTGTAAATATTTAAGAGAACTTCAGTTTCGTTCTATTTAAACGAACGATTCTCATTCTCAATACTAACTTAAATGACAAATAAATGTTTCAAAATTTTAAATTACCCTGATTCTCTTGCAATCTACTGATATGAGTCAGTTAAAGATTGGTATGTGCTAACTCATCTAATAACACCTTCAAACTAATAAATAAGAAATAACTGAAATTAAAAATTAGATGAGTGAAATGTGATAGTTAAGTGTTTTAATGAACTCTTGTTTTCACAATAGATGTTCAGATCTGGTATCATTAATAGATCATTGGCGCAAGGTTTCCCTGTAACTTCAAAAATATAATTTCTCACATTCGACAGACATCTGGTAGAGAATCTTTCCACCTACGATCTTTAAAAATCTCATCCATATAGCGTTATACATCAAACTATTACTTACAATCTCCGCATAAAGCATACTGTTGAAAATATACCATCTGAAATGACGCTTTAAATCACTGGATGACGTTACTGTCCGTTATAAAACAGCGCCATTTGTCAAAAGCAGCATTTACGGGGTGTATTCTATAAAAAAAATAATATTTATTTTAGCTCCATCTATCGTTTATCACAATTTACAGACAATACAAACGTGCTTTTTTTAACTATCATTGAACGATTTGAAACCTTTGGGTAATTATAGATTACGAAAAATACTACGCCATTTTTAATCTACTATTTTTCAGCTCGTGCCCATTAATATGTAGAAAGCATCAGGTATATGCTAAGGAGCCGAAAAAGAAAACTACTTATATCATTCTGTAATGCTTATAACAAGTATTTACCTTTTAAATTGACCTTATGAGATTTTTTATGACATTGATTTGATTGAAGAGTCTATTTCTCACTTTTCTAAATCAGCATTATTATAGAAATTTTAATGTTGTAACGAATTATTACTTTTATCCGATTCTTGTGCCATAGTTCAATTAAATGTAACTAACTTTAAAAGTCAATAAATGCTCTAGTGACACACAAGTCTAACCCAATTTAACTATTTATTTATCAATTACTATAATATAACATATTATAATTCTCCTTGGACTCTACGACTGCCAAGCAATTTAAGGTATCCATACACCTTCGGTGAAAGTTTTTTGAAAAACATTGATGTTTGCTATCAAAATATTTTTAATGCTAAAATATAACCTAAAATAATGAAAAACACATATAATAATTTGCTTTTAATTCAAAAAAAAAAAAAAATTGGGAGTGGAAAACATGCTGAAAATAGTACATAAATTTACTATCAGAATAACGCTTATAACTCAAAAGTAAACAAAAATATTATTATTTTGTAAATTTTATCTTACTCATCATAACATTCTTTGAGGCTGGTACTACTTTCATGATGAAAATCATATCACTACAGTTTTTATCGTGTTTCGACTCAAATAACAATTAAAAAAAATCAAGAAAAAGTTATAACAATACATATTTTATACCTTTGTTACTAAAAACGTATCAATTTTACAACCATGAAAATAATAGGGATTTTTAAACACTTTATAAGGAAGATACTTTCAAAATTTAAATTAATTTGATTCATAACTTTTTATTTTATCTATGTTGCCATATGTGAATATGTCGATAAAACTCATTTTGAGAAAAATCAAAAACAAATTTTCAAATGCATTTAAAAATTAGCTACCAAGTAAAATTCAAATCCCTGTAACTTAAGTTCTAAATAAGGTATAAGCAAAACTCTATTAGAAAGAAAAAAGTTTAAATTTTAAACTGACATTATAATTAGAAAGTCGATAATTTTGACAAAAATGGCATTTTAAAGGTGTACTGATACCTTAAATATCGCTGCAATTAAGCATGCATACAGAACCCTTCCAGTTGAAATTGCTTTCTCCGACTAGTCCTCTGCGGCAACAATAACCAGTAACTGTAACTCTTGATATTATAGGCCTCTTGTTAAAACTATACTTAGAGTTAACCACACTCTCTATTTCCTCTAAATTTCACTTTACTTATATACCATTATATCTGAATCATTTCACTTTATTTACACTTGCATATAATTAACATAATCACGTTTCATTTTGGTTTGGAAGAAATTGTAATTTTATACAATCACTCTCAATTAAAGTCCCCAAGATTAGTGAAGAGAAAATCACGAATAGCCCGACGTCACAGTGTAGTGAATAATATATATGTAGATGGGAGATTAAAAGTGATCGAAAGAAGTGGACTAGTTCTAGTAGTAGTTGTTATTTGTGAGAATGAGAAATTGGAAGGTTTGAACTAAAAGATTAATCCCATAAGAATGATATTGGCACCAGACTTGCACCCGCCTTCAAAATCTAATTTTATTAATGTTCATTGATTATCTTTTGCAATGGACTCACGAGGACTTACTCCACTGGTGTTATAAGCATCTTGATATTCGATTGAATGGAAAGGAAGAATATAGATCAATTTTATTTTCATTACTGAATCACGCTTGCGCATACACAATTAATTCGCGATGGATCAAGTACGTACTAATAGCGAAACCGTGGTGTCACAATGCAAAGAAAAGTGTAAATACAACTGAATCGATTAGAGTAAACAGATAACTGATTAAGCAACATCTGTTAGCCATCAGAAGTAGATTAAAATAAAATAAAGAAAAGTTGAAGTAGAAATTACTTCTTTTATTTATACTTTTAAAGTAGGATGGAAATCATTAAAAACAGGTTTTTGTGATTGCTTGATCGCTAAAATAGGCGAACGAGTGAAAACAAAATAGATGATATACACATAAAATTTTTTATCTAAAAATAAAAAGGATTTCTTATTCCTTTAAATATACAAATAATTTTAAATACTTCAGTAATTATCTAAGCCATCCGTAAGCGGTTGAAAAGTGTGTAAAAGAATACACTGTACAGAAATGGTAAAAAGTTAATGCAAAAAAGACAATATACAGAACAAAAGTATTTCCTGAGAGAAACAGGAAATACTCGAATAATTATACTAAAGAAAGCTACTTTTTTACTTAATACCAAAAGTTTTCTATTTGTATACATATATATAACAAAAAATTAAGTAAATAATTTTATTTTCCTTCTGATAGAAATAATTCAAAGCCTTAAAATTATGAAAAAATATCAAATGTTTTTGTGATTATCAATTACTTAGAAATAGCAATATTCATAATTCGAAAAGTTTCACTAAATTGTAAGAGGAAACTGAATTACTTCATGTTATATAGAAGTACTGAGTAAATATATCGATGTTAAGGAATTCTCAGCATAAAAGAAACGTTAAGTACTATAAAGTATTCAAAGGACTTTTAAATTTTAATCATTACATATTTTGAAACCGAATTATCTTAAAAAGATATGAACTGTTCGTGTGGATACTGTGTGACATATTTAAATTGATATGCATTAGGAATACAATAACACAAGCTTCATTTTTCGTATTTTCTGTTATTGTAAGCAATTTTGGCAACATTGGAATAATACTTTCAATTGAAAGCAGTTTTGATAAACATTTAATTTCAACTATCTCTTTATAATCATTTCAGGTCTTATATCACATTTGATATGAAACAATAATATCAAGTCATACATTTCTCCAACTTGTATTTTTGTGTACCATTTTCTTGCTTGTGCAAGATCAATAGTACATTGAATCATTAATATCTAGAGGTATTTATTCCACTAACTATTCATTTCATCACAAGATCACTACTCGAAACAGATAACTATTTCGTAACAGTAGAAGAGAGGTATTTGAATCCTATACTAAAATAATTACGAAGATAATTAACATTATCTTATCTAGTGATGAAAATTAAAACATATTTAAGAATAACTGATTTTTGCACACATTTTATATTAAGAAATATTTAAAATTATTTATCCAAAAATTGTTAATTAATTAAAACTTTAAGAAGCATTTTCAATCTTTGTGGATAAACACATAATCAAAAGTATTTTAGTTAAATTTCAGAAAGTTTCTGTAAAATTGAAATATTTGAAATAAACATGTTCATGAAAAGTTATGAGTAAAATAATAAGATTTTTTATACATACAGAATAAATTAAATTGGTTTTCAAAGTTTTTTAGTACATTCAATTATGGAAAGGCATGTAGTAAAAGCGAAAATTTATAAATTACCGTTAATGAAATTCCATGGTTCAACTAACGTTTCCAACATGAAGATGCATAGATGGACCAAATGAAAAGTTTCTCATTTGATAGTAGTGTGTCATCAATAGCTAATGTAAAACTGCATGGTATTTAAAATGATATATTAAAATGTCTTAAGACTTCTGAGTATGGTATAAAAATTATTTTATGAAGAATCATTTTATTAAAAGCACCACGAGGATGGCTTTTTGTTGTCCTAACTAAACAACTGAACAAAAGAAAGGTAATGCACCCAATGTATTACACCATTTTAAAATAACATGGTCCAAAAAATGCATCCATCGTTTTTTTTACATGACTTATTAACTATAGTTTGATTTAGGGTTGTTGGTTGTTGATTGCTTAACTAGATGACAAGAATCAAATGAGGAACTTGCAAAACCGAAAGAGCAAAAAATGGTTGTTATTATTATTGTGTTATAAAAGAGTCAATAACTCAAAAAATTTCGAAAAGCAATCTATTGAAAATACAATTATCAGACGAAATTCTTCATTGGATTCAAGCTTAGCGTATATGATAGATACTTAGGTTTATACTGTATTTTGATCTATCTACATTTATTGTCAGTAAGTAGCAATGAAAAAAATTATTCAATATTACTTCTATTATTTAAAATTTAAAATTTTTATTCATTCACAGAGTAATATGTAAGATCGTTCTTAATTTTACATTGTTTATTAATTGAATAAAGTCTGGATTGGATATGAATGTTAAATATGTAAGTGTATTATTATTTTAAGTATTAAAAATGTATAAATAAAAATGCACATATCAAAAAAGTTATATGGATGAGTTTTCGTCACTTTTGAAAATGATTTCGAATTAAATAATGTTTTTTATTCTATCTTACGCGGTTGGAGGATAATATGCAGCTATATAATTATAGTGATGGTTTTTATTCTAGAAGTATCTTTTTGTACAATTTTTTACACGATTTTCCGAGGAATTTGTATTCCGTGTTAATTTAGTAGAGACTGTGATTTATCTGAATCTAATGCTCTGTTAGTATTCCAAAATGAAACATATTTTCGTTGTAAATATCCTCCGTTCTGCAATTACATTATAATATGCGCAATGAATATTCATTCAAATTTTTTATATCCTTATTTTTCACCAAAACACGCTGGAAACAGAAATTTTCTTCTTCAACTTTGTACAAAAAATTCTTCTGATGGTAGTACCTGCTCCAAGAAGTAATTATTATAACTTGCCTTTTTACATTAATTTATTTTCTTAGAGAAATTTTCGGCATAAAAAATCATGTATAATATAAAGAAGCCTGTAAATGTGTTTTATTAAACATCATTAATGTTTTTTTATCTAATTTAAATTTATATAATTGAAGTTTATCATTTTTTCTATATGTGAGAAATTTATTCATATTAGATAGCTCCAATAAAAAAATGCAATTTAAAGTATGAAAATTGAGAAATTAAAATAACTGTGTTTAGTTTTTATCATTAAAGAAGAGTTAAATTAAATAGATTTAACGGATGTTTAACTTGATTTAGGAAATAAATATAGCATGATATGATATAAATATAGCATGATTTGTTTTATATCTCAGGTTGAAAATCTGTGACGTATTAAGTTCAATAAAAAAACTGTTCTAGTTCTTGTTTCGAATGATGTGATTCAGTTATCTTATGAACTAATAAAATTTTCTTAATTATTTCAAATTTAAGTAATATCTTATAGCTTATTTGAGAAATCTATAAGTGAAAAAAGAAGATGAAGATATTTATTATCATCAGGATAATAAATAAAACATTAATTAATCCACCAAAATAATGATAATTATTAACGTAAATCGAATTTAAATGCTCAGGAAAAAGTCTTAGAACATTATTACTGTTACCTTTATCTCCTAAAAATACAATAATACCTAATCAGACCAGCTGTTGTTATTCTAATTATGAAATTACATTAAACACTAATATTAATACAATCTTTAGTTTGTTAATAACTATTAATGCTAACTTAGAGTTTTTAATGTAATCCCTAAATCTTATTAAAGCAATAACAAGTGATAAACAACAAGGGCCCTTAAAAGAAAGTCTCGAACCTAAGACTTTTTCTGTGAGATAATTTTAGACTTCGATACAGAATGCCAGGACCATTTTAGTGTATGAAAAAATAAAGGTTTTTGAAAACCATTTGCGAATAATTTAAAATTTGTCAAAAATTGAAATACGTAATCTTTACTCCGAGACTGTCGTCACAATTTTTCGAATGAAGTTTTATGCTGCCACCATTTTGTGGAGTCTCAAAAAGTGTTGGAAAAAGAATAAACTAGACGTTCACCCTTATAACCATGTTTATTTATCGCATTTCGTGGTCTAGACTGCCTGGAGACTCTACGTGGAGCGTCATAAGATTTCAAACGATTTAAGAGGAGTTTTAAAAAATATATATCAGATGGGTATTTTCGGTGATGCAAATGGGCGAATATATGTTTAAAATATTTATGATATATTCCCCAAAATGTTTTAAATATTCAAGACATAAATTTTGAGAAACAGTTTTGATCAAAATCAATCAAATATTCTCAATTATAAATTCATAACTAATATTACATACATATCAAAACGGGTTGATGGCATATTTTATAAAACAGATACTTCAAATTCAGTTATTATATAATATAAATCAATGTTTTATATCGTTTTAAAATATGTAGTGAATTCATTTGGTTTCAATTGGCATGTAAAAGAGTATAATTTATATTGAGAGTTTTATATTGAAGTTCACCAAAGCTTGAAAATATTTACAAATAAATATAAATATTTTATGTTTTTGAAACGATTGTTAAATATTGTTCAAATTTTTATTACTCATAAATTTCTGGTATTTATTATCAAAACAACAAAGAGTGTATTTGCTTCTATCTCTTAGCTTGCCGAGTAGTTGATGAATATAATTAATACGCGATTTATTTTATTTAAAATACGTAATATCTCAGAGGCTACAAAATAAATATGTGAATCGAAGAGAAAACTCAAAATATTAACTTCAATTTTGGATTTTTAATTTCCGGTATTATAAAATTAAAAACAGTATTTATGAAACACTATAGAGATATTGATTTGAAATTATATTTTGTTCTACGAAGCAGAAATTAAAGAAATCAAAAGGAAGGGGCAGAAAAATGTGCTAAATATGTATGCCTCATTCACACTAAATTTCTATGTTCTTAGTGCACTACAGAGCTAAGCACTGCATTAATAAGAAGTAATTTTTCAATCAGACTATAGTGCTATTTTATGGTGTCGTATAAGTTGCAATATTTAAAAAGACAATGTGTTTTTAGAAGCAGGGTATGAATTACAATTCCTTATAACAAAGCATCACAAATTGCAGGATATGAATTTACAAAACCTTATAACAAAACACCACTAATTGAGTGACATAAGGTTTCTATGCTCATACTTCTTTTCTTCCAGTGATTCCAATAAAATGAAGATCTATCAAAAATTTACAATAAATATTAATTTTTTTTAATTCTCACTGATTTTCATGTGATTAATTTTTAATTCATACATTAGAGCAAAGTGTAAAAGTGATTAATTTTTCCACTGATAAATCTTGATACAATCATATATGTTATATATTTAATGCAGTGACATTCATACTTACGATTAGCTGTCATTATATATATTATTTCAGACTTAAAGCATGAAAAGATATATCAAAAGGTACATTTTAAACTATGCTACATTATTACTGTCTTTTATCTCCAAATCTTGGTAATTAAAAATGAAAAAAAGCTAGTACATCAGAGTTAGGCATCAGTACCGGAAAACAATATTGAGGTACCTAATTTATCAATTTTTTTTACCCTCTCATCATTATTAGTGAAATTAAAAATCATTAAATTTAATAATGTTCCAGATTTTTTTTTCATTATGAATCAGTATTAAGGGATTCAGGACGCAAACATCCGGTAATCGGTGAGTGAAGATCACCGATGTAGAGTTGAGAGTTTTCCCATTGCTCCGACACGCCGAATTATGATTGGGAGCTCCAAATTAAATACAGCTTCACCATTGGTTGGAGGAGTAGCTAGAGATTGGATTTCGGAAAGCATATTGAAAAGCAAGTCTTATCTCTGTGACCTGAAATCCGAGAGAAATAGAGAGGAAAATATTTTTAGAAAACTAAAAATTTAATATTGAGAGTTATTATGTCAATAATTCGTATCAGGAATATCCTCCTAATTAATTTACATTAAAGTAATCAAGTGGAGAGCTCTTACTATAGATAAATGGCAGAAAAGACAGTTAAATTTTAAATAAACCTTTTTAAAAAATGTTTTTATAACGAAACGTTTTATAACTATCTCTTTTCCAAAGTCAAAACTGTATAACAATTGATTTTAAGGAATTTTCCTTTAGAGCCGTTTTGAATGTATGGTTCTGAAATAAAACTTCAAATTTCAAACAAATTATATATTACGTACCTTGACTTAGGAAAGTACCCTAACTATACCTAGTGCTTGTGTGTATATGTGAATGCCTATACCTAATATATGATACTTATGATTTATGTTCATTTATTTATAAATTATTTATACTGAATAAGATAAATGGCATAAATTTCGGTAAATGAATTCCTAGATTAACTAGTGGTAAGAATATTGCATCTAACCAGTTTTGAGGTAAGATACTTGAGACATTTCAAACTTTGTACTTCAAAAGTGAATTGTTATTAAAATTTAATTCATTTAAAATATATAACGAAGTTCCTAATATGTTCTGTTCAACAACTATCAAACAAAGCATTTATTTGTACTTATTTAAATGAGTAAATTTAATCATATCAGATCGAAAAGGAATTTTATAAATTTTATATCGGCTTCGTTGAGCTCATTGTTTTGAATCTCTATCCATTCTTATATCAAACTATTTCATGACCAATTCCCAGACATGAATTATGTAAGAATAATTAACAACGAGAATCTCGCAAAATGTCCGAAAAAGTTAAGATATATCAAAATGTACATATATATGAATTCTGATTACTGCTAAGAAAACTAAATTACGTTTAAATCTGGCATTATGATTTTAAAAAGTTGTAAGATTAAGATATTGTTTTACAAAATTAAAACAAACTCATAATTAGTCATAAAATGACTAAAAAGAGCTATAAATATCAGCAGAATAACGCTCGACTGCACATTGCTCGCATCAGCCAACGTGCTCTGTAAAGTGTACGGATACTTCCCTGACCACAGTTTTCTTCTAATCTCTCACCAGTTGTACATATTTGGGGTGTTATTGGATGTCATTTGCAGACCCATCCATTGTAGCGTTCAGAAAACGAATTGTGGCTAATAGTGACAGAGTATGGAGAGCCATTCCTAAGTACGCCCTCAGTACTGTCATTGACTTTGTACCTAGACGTGTTGCTTTATGTATCGACGTCCATAGTGTTTCTACAACCTACTGAGCCGATGCTGTTCTCGCTCTGTATTATGCATATAATTTCGGAATAAAGATCACTTATTGTTTGTTGCTGTCTCTTTCTGTTTGGAGAGTTTCATCACTTTCTAGTGGCTCCTTCTTCGTGTTGCATTTTCAATTTCACACGTAGTGTATTTCATTAATTCTGTTGTCATTATTGTAATTGTTAGATGCTGACTGAATGCATCTTTGTTCTGCATTTTAATTGTATTACATTATGATGACAATTCACATTCGAAGTACCTATGTTTGAAATTTCTCATGTATGTAACCTGAAAATTAGCTAAATGCAACAATCTCATGCCTAGTTAACTTTAGGATTTATTTTCAGATTTTTAAATCGCTATCTTTACATAGTTTCCTAATCATTAATAAATAAAAGAGAACATATTATGAGTATCATAGATTATGTATAAGTATTCATACACACACACACACACATACACACAAACAATAATAGTTATAGGATTTTCCTGAGTCAAGGCACGCAAAATAATTGGTTTGAAATCCGAAGTTTTATTTCAGAGCTTTATATTCAAAATTATTTTAAAGGAAAATTCCATGAAAGATCTTGTTATACAGTTTTGACTTTACGAAAGGAACAGTTGTAAAAAATCAAAATTAAAGTATGTACTGCAGTTTATTTGAAATTTAAAAGTTTTTGTACCATTTTGCTGAAAAATTAGGTTTAGCAGAAACTTAACTAAATATTTTGTGTGTGTATAAATTGATATCTGTATATATATTATTAAATACTTATTATTTACAAGAATAAATCTGATATACGTATTCTTCGTCTTCGTGTCAGCTAAAAGTAATATCAGCTTAAAAAGATATTTGTTGTGTATATGATGCAATTTAACTGCTTCTATCACTTGTCCGAATTTATGAGTGAAACAGGAAACCCTGTAAAGGTAAGAAAAATACTAAAAGAATTTAACATGTCCTAAATATTTTTCGTTAAACTCTCTTTTTTGGAATAAACTAACAATCATGGTTTGTTCCAGGGTATTGAATATTAATATCCCACTTCTAAAAATAGAATATCATTTATTAAGCTTTACAGCTTATATGACATCAGAAAATTACATTAGGTGTCTCATATTTTGAAAACCGTTATTATTATTGTACGAATGCATAGAAGTATATATATATATATATATATGTGTGTGTGTTATATATATATATAATATATATATATATATATATATATATATATATATATATATCAAAATTTCCTTTTGCAAATTAGTCCAACATATAAAGAGACTTACAGTCAGAGCCATTCCGGTGCCTTTGTCATCATAAATTATGCCCTTAGAGAAGAAAGGTGGAGCTTTATTGATAAATTGTTTTATCAGAAAGGCAGCAATAGCATAGTTGCAATATGTGAGTATCATTGTTTAAAGGGATTGCAAAAAGGCCTATGTCTAAGAATGATTTGAAGAAGATGATTATGAAATTTGAAGAAACTGAATATTTGGGTGTACTGTCAGGAAGAGGGCGGAAACTGCTTGCGAATGAAATTGTCGATGAAATCACTTCTGCTGAGGTAGAAAGAGCCTCCAGTTTGAAATTATTCTTCAGCAAGTGCTCGATCAGAGTTACAAGAGTTGGCGATTCCGTGGTGGACAGTACGAAATGTCCTGCGATCCATTTTTAATGGTATCCGTTTCAGTTCTCCGAAGTGTAAAGGATTTTGCTTGCCGATTTTTGGCGAGAATGGAAGTTAATGAGGCGTTGCCTTGGAAAATTCTATGGCCAAATGAGACTCACTTTTCTTATATGGAGCTGTGAATAATCAAAATTGCCGTATATGGGGTGCGTCACCTCCTAATGCCCCGCACCAACAACCATTGCACTCTGATTACGTGATTTCATGGTATGAATTTACTACTGATTTTACCTTCGGACCGGTTTACTTTGAAACTCTCGCTCCTCAAGGTCCTAAAACGTGCTCTGTCACGAGTATAAGTTACAGTTAACTCCTTTGATAACAGGTCATTCTTTCTTTACAGGAACGACAATGTTTTGCAGACCACTGTCTTCATGCAAGATGGAGCGATTCCCCACATTTTGAACCAAGTCAAAGAACTGCTTCGAGCTAACTTTGGCGAGAATCATGTAATATCCATATCTTATCCAGAGGTATAGCCTCCTCGTTCACTTGACTTAAATACCTGTGATTCCTAGTTGCGGAATTCCTAAAAGATAGTGTTTATGGAGGAGAAATTAAGACTTTGTTTAATTCTGTAACTGAATAAATTTTAATGATTCTGACGGATATTTTGTCCTTCGTTAAGCACCACAATTCCCCAGGTGGACAAAATTTGAACCATCCTTTGTTGCAGAAATCGTTTCTCCATGGTCCATATAACGTATGTACCAAGTTTCCAAAAAAATTCAGTAAGTTGAACGGGTTCCAGAGGGGTCTGAATAATTTAACTACCTTATATGTATGTACATATATGTAAGTCTTTCGTTTAAACATTTTAAATAGAACTATTCAATTAAGTTTCAAAAACAGTCGAAGCTAATTTCATTTTTAAGTAATTATTTTATTGTAGTGGAGAGAGGGACCTACGAATCAGTCATAGCGTAAAATTATGAGAGAGTAAAAGCAAGACAGGGCGTTTCGCTGTGTTTTTGGTTATGTAGCAGGGATCTTTCACAATAAACATCATAGAACATGTGGTATGAATGGAGGGATTTCGAAGGAATTCAAGTGCAGACCTAAAGTATGGTAGGGATCATCCCAACAGGTCTGAAGCCTGGGAACAGCATTATCAGCGAATTCTTAAGAATGCGTGATTGCATGAATTCAATTTAAAAAAGAATGGTATCAGGAAAAAAGAATGAACGCTTTACTTTTAAATGGATGAATGAATATATATATATATATTCCTCTTAAGGATTTATAAAGTACCTTTAGTTGGGAGTTCGTAAAGCCTGAATATTTTAGGAATATAAGAAATAAAACTAAGAAATGACCTCAAATAAATCATAATAGATGTATATAATTATAAATGTAATCTATACGCATTTATATTAATTTAAAAATTATTTTTAAAAATATTAGAATTTTTACTCCTTACATATTTGATCTTTACCATTCTAATATGAAACGATATTACTATGTTTTAATGCCAAATGCTATTGATTGGTTGGTCGAATTAACATTTTACTAAAGAAATTTACAAAAAAATATCTATCCTACCAAATTAAAAATATTTATGTAAAAAAAATCACACTAAAAAATAAAAAAAATTAGAGTAAATAAGCAAACTGAAATAATAAATCTAAGACATTTCAAAATGTTAAAAAAGACAATTTTAAAAGTATGACTCCCCATCTACTGGCACAGTTTAAAAATTAAAATAAAACATTTTTTAAAGAATTAACTAAACTAAATTTATATTTCTAAAATATTTTTAAGGAACACTCACTTTCTCTGATATATATATATATATATATAT
>BMAW01061781.1:458015-468487 GCA_019974015.1 Nephila pilipes
ATCAAATTATTGAAAGTAGGTATATAAGGTAAAAAGAATTTTAATTACTTTAAGAAGTATATAGCTCATTGAGTTTCTCCTTTCTCTTTCTGAATCTTATATTTCAAAACAATTCTGTGCATAACAAAGTTAAACTGCATCTTTCGTTATTTTTCTGTGGTAATTGTATGAAAAATGATCTGTGAAGTGAAATTCGTCAGCACTACAGCAGTAATATAACTCACTACAACAATTATCGTACTAAAAATTAATGTATATTTTTTCTGAATATCATAAACCTTATTAATAACTCTGATAATACTTAATTAGAATCCATATCATAATGAATTATTCATATTTCAATGCTATTACTCGGTCATTTTCTTAGCAATGAAAACAATTCCATTTAAATGATAATGAGACGTATCGGTGTGAATTCAAAATAATGTAAAATTTACTAACGATTAAAAGTTAAATTTGGGACTCTGCAATGAATAGTTCAGCTTTTGTCGTATCAAAAAAAAAGTATTCAGCCCATATCTGTTCCATGTTATATTTTGAGGTTGTTTAACTTGCAACTCCACTCTATTGCTTCGTTCTGTGATCAGTATTAAATTTATTTATGTTTCAACATTCCAAGTGAAGTAAAGTAAATTACTGATGGTAACCAAGCTATTTTATTCACATCAACGAATAATCAATATTTAATCTTTAACTTATTCTTTTGGGATAATTATGCTTAAATGGTCTGATTTAACATTTAGATAAAAATAAAAATCTTTTTCCTTACTGACTCCTGTTCTCGAAGCTTTAGACGAATTAAAAATGAAGGCTCGAGTCAATAATTCTTTGTCGACCTTATGTAGATTATCCCTAAATTCTACTTATTCAACGTAGGTCTGATAATGATTTTTCACTTGATAAATTCTGCTGACTATTTTTATCACGCACTAGACAACCAACCTCAGTATTAAACATTTCACAATTGTTCTATGACTTTCCTCAATTCTATTCGTTGCATTTTACTAATTCCTGTCTTATGTGTATAAGACTAGTTTCATTCGTTTTCAATTCATTCTATACCACACAAGATCTTAAAGTGTTAGTAGAATAAACATTCGCGAAAGAACCTACATCATAAGCTATTTCAAGGCCTTACATGTATGGTTTCTATGTGGTCAGCAATTCTTAGTTCAGGATCCATGAATATTCCTTGATATATTTGGAAGATGATTTTTTCAATATTTGATTCATTCATTTTGATGTTTTATTGGAAAGCGTTTCTGTGTCGTCTATCTATAGAGAAAATTCTGTAGTTTGAAGTTATTTTGCAAGCCATTACGCCCTCGAATATCTGGTTAAGAGACACCTCGGATTCTTCGACGGATGTCTTCATGAGAGTACCAGATGTCAATATAGTTGCCAAGATAGTTTGAAAATCTCAAGTAGATATGCTTTGGTTTTATATTCGAAATAATATTTCATGAAGCAAATTATAAGATTAATTCAAAAGACTATAGCTGTATTTAAAAGTCATTAATTAAATAATTTAATTGATATTCATTTAAAACTTTTTGTAATATAAAATTAGCCTTTTTCTGCATGAAAATTCTTTTTATTATTTATGATATAGGATCTCCTTTATTTTAGAGATAATATTATATGAGTTTTAGTTACCAAAACGTAGATGCCACTACCCTATAAATGCGAAAATACTAAATCTGAAATTCCACAGTATAATCTATTTTGCAATCACGTCAACTTATTTGCAATTATATAATGAACATTTGCACTGAGGTAAAAAAATTGTGTGATCGAGAATTAAGACAACGAAAAGGAATACTATCAGGAAAATAATTTAAAAAAGAGAAAAGCCACAGATAAGCTTAAAAGTGAAGCGTATTTAATAAGATTTTTTTTGCTACCAGTAAGATTTTAAAAGGTGTATAGATAAAATGTAAAATAGCTAATTACACGGTTGAAGAATACGGAATGCTCTCTTATTTGAAAGATATCCTTACGGATCTATATAGATAGCTTCCATTTACACAGTAATTTCTTGGAGCTGATTATCTAAATGAATGGACGAATTCCAGAACTTAACGTTGTAAATATTGTAACTGATAATATGAAAGACTTAAGACCATTTTAAAAAAAAAATTATATGACCATATATGATGATTTGTATTTTTTAACTGCATTGGTTTCAAGAGTAATGAATAAGCAATTGCATAAAGACTGGATAAAATCATACTGTCCAGAAAAATTTCTTACGAATATTTATTTGACGAAATTAATTTCAAGGGCTATAGTTTTCTTAAAAAGTTTGGTAATTCAAATAAAAATCGTTCCATTTAAATTCAAAATACTGTATGTAACACTGAAATTCATATTGTTTAGTTTCACCGAACTCAATAATCTAACGCTGAATCGGAAAACAGCCTCTTTCACATTTTAAACTCGTTTTTACGATTTTGTTGAAATAAGAAACAATTCCAACACTAAAATTGTGTTAAAGGCGTTAATGTTGTTATTCCATGAAATCGTATCTAATCCCTCTCACAGACCTTTTTTAATCGTGATTCTTTATTGGCTTATGTAACACAAAACTATGGAAACATAAAATCTTTACTCACATCTCAAGCCCAATGAAGCAAAAAATATTGTAAGGACAGTTTGAACTCAGAATTGTTAAACGCTAATGAATTCAGAACATTTAGTCTACATAAAAATTAGTTAGTCACTGAAATATATGTGCTCAGTAACTTAATCCATATATATTTCCAATATTAAAGATTCGTATTCTAACTTTAGAAACTCGTTTAAGAAAAACTACTTTTTCCTCCTAATGGGTAGTTATTTTCTGAGTAATGACATTGAAAAAATATTGATACAACAAATAATGTATTTAATGATTAAAGAACAAAATGTTTTATATTTTCGATATCATTCTTTAAATTTTTTTCTACGATAACGAGAGCACGAATAATGAAAATTCTTTTTTTAAAAAAAAAATATTGAATGATAGCGATATAGTTTTCACCTAATAAAGCCTGAATAAGCTGCTTAAGGTAATAAATAACATTCCTAAAGAGGCAAAATAGGTGTATACAGATGAAAGTGCAAATTAAGCGTTACAGGTACTGAAACTGTTATTTGACACTTCCGTGACATCGAAACACAGGTGCCTGGATTTCTGTCCATTGTTTTGCTCAGAATTGATTGCAATGGAAGTGACTCTAGAAAGAATTCTTGTTTCCGAATATGACATTTGGATCCTCACTGCTAGCAGTAGTGCCATATAACAATTTAAGAACTAGAAGAGCGCTTGCAATAAAACCAGTATCAATTTTACTTATAAGCAAAAACATTTGTCTGCTAACTCTGCAGTTTATATCCAGTTGATTCCATTTTCTGTTGATTAGTTTCTTATTGAATCTGCCGATAAAGTGGCAAAAAGGGGAAAGTTGGATCTTTATGATTCTGGGGATGAATTCGCAATCCAGGAAATCACAACTTAAGTCAAGTAATAAATTATGGCACTCTGTTCCTTTGCATGATTGACACTGGGGAACCGTAATGTATTGTTGGATTTTCATAAGGGCAGAGATGAGCCGAATGCTATTTGCAGATTGTTTAGTGGCCATGTAAAATCGACGGTATTCCTTAACGGCAGTAAAAGTTTTACCATTTTCCCTTAATGGGCGTCGAATAAGGCTTCACCGGATCTTATTCTGGCATGTATGATACTGGACAAATATGATTTATATGAGCACTCTATTAGTTCTGAGTGTCTTGAAAGTGAGTACCATGATGGACTTGGTCTAGCCATGTTTGGATCCTTAGGAATTAAAAAAAAAAAAAAAAAAAAAAAACCTATCTGCTTATTACCTAATAAAGTATTATTTGAAAAATTCACGTAGATTTATCTTAGATCTATCAAACTACGTTTTCTTCCTATAATTTACAAAAAGGAAACTTTTCGACTTTGTGTTTTCCAAACACTTGAGCATCAAACAGAAATGGACTAGTAGGTTGAATTACAATTAATAATCAATGCACAATGCGGTATTAATAAAACAGCGTTTATAACCATAGGTTGATACAAAATACCTTTAAGGATAACACGTTCCCCATTAAATAGTAACAGAATTTGAATAAATTTTCTTTTACCCCGAAGGAACACCTGAAACCATATTTTTTTCCTTTGAAATATATATAATTTTAAAAAAATTCAATTAGAAAAATGTGGATCCATCTAATTAGAGTAATAACAACGATAATACCATAGATATCGAAGTGATATTTATATTTATATCATATGTATGAATGTTGCTGCTCAAATAGTTTGAAACAAGGAGAATAAAATAGGGTTTTCAGGTTATTCCTTATTTTCTCCAGCTGATGCTAGTAAATTTCGACTTGCATTTGAAATAGCAACCATACAAAGCGACGTACTGACGGTTCCCGTCCGAGAACGATTCTTTCTTGCTATCTCCACATGATATTTTCTAAATTTTAAGAAAAAATGGTTCTAAGGCTTCTCGTTATATTAGCTACGTAGCCTCTGTTTTGCTTAATATCCAAGTTAAATGATAAAGTGTTTGATGGAGTTATTCTGCTTTGATTATATGCTTTCGCTTGTTTCAGTTGATGTCACGTTTAGTGTGGTTAGTTCTGTGAATTACCCTGGTGAAATTACATGTCTAGTGTGACAAACCTTCACTAACTCCTGAAAGTGATCCCTCCAGATCTAGCAGCAATCTGTTCTTATTTCAATTCTCCCATTAGATATCCTGCTTCAACCAAAGAAAAAAAAATCAAACGAAACAAGGGCTCTTCAGACATTTTGACCTCATTCCCTACATTTCAAAATAACAAAATGGTAACAATCATCTAACAAGAGAAAACTTCATCAGAAGAATTAAAAGTTTAAGAAAAAAGGGAAGTCAAAGAAATCGGAAATAAACACACACAAGAACCGCAAGAGAAGAAGGGCAAGAAAAGGAAGATTACGGGGCACTCATCCTGTAAGAGCGAAACGAAAGAATGGCTCTCTTTGACCAACAATGAAGATGATCGCTGAGCATGCTTGTACATTACTACCAATTTGTGTCTAATTTACTAACTACATTTCAATGGTCATTTTACACTGTTTATAAAGACTGTGATCACGATGTTTACAAAAGATTTGATCTCGATGGTGAAGTCAAATTTGTTTGCGAATTGTGCGACAGACTGATTCCCTAAATCCGAAAAAAAATAACAGAATTTCTTTATGAAAATCCCCAATATAATTAGTATAAATTAGAAAATTGGCTGAAAAAGTTAAAATAAATTAAAATAAAATTATATTTGGATAGGATATGCGTTTTTTTTAGGTATCTGTTCCTTTTTGACACCTAATTCCATTTATATAGTGGTCAAGGAAAATTGTGCACTTTATCAAATCCATTCCATGTTTCAATAGTAATTATGTATACGATTATTGCTAAGCTTTTATCTGCTTTACAATTTGTGGTGAGGTGGAATTATTCGTCAATTAATTTATGGTATCCGGTCTTACCCTCCTTTCCCTTACTAGACTACACACGCAATAATGTAACAGGAAATGTTACATTATTACATAATCACAAATTAATTTAATGTTAGGAAATTCATTCACATTGAATCAATTATTGTATTATCGATAGGTTATTACCTTTATTTAGTGTTAAATGACAATCAAATAGGATTTTTTTTTCTAATAGAAATCAATATCTCTTGTACTTCCTAGCTATTAAAGAATCGCTAAAATTTAAAAACATTCAATAAATAAGTTTTTATTTAAATATATCACTTTTAAACTTTATTTGGGACTTGAAGTATATATGAACAAATATAGAACATATTATATAAAGAAAGGTTGGTTGATTTTTAAGAAAATCAGTTTTACTTTATAATATAATTATACCTCAAAACTGATATATTTCTGTCTGTTGCGGTTTAAGATGTCGACTGAAGACAAATGGTAGATGGCACAATGTCTTTGAAAGTCGACCACGAAGTTGGCTCAAACAGTGACAAATTATTGTCCGATCTCTTTACTCCATCTCACTTGATAATTATTTCAAAGTAGTGCGCAATACGTCAATTTATCAAACTGTAGTTCGATAGAGACGAAGTGAATGTAATGTGAATACAAATTCATTCTGAATTACGAGTATATGCAATATACGGGAACTTCTAAACTTAATGAGAATGTATTATTCGTGACTTCAAATGTTCGCTTTATGAAAATAGTAAATAAAAAATAAATATTCAATTTTTCGAAGAATTGTAACATATTCCAACGCTTTTATGTAAACGTGTGTTGCTATAAATGCAATGAAAATGACACTTATGCTTTAATTCAAGGTTTTTTAATTAGAAATTTGGTCAAAATATATTACAAGTCATTCAAACCAGTAACAATTTGAAAGTCTATCAACAACCATATCGTTCCAAGTCTACTCAAATTCAGTAATTATAATACTCTTGAATTTATATATTTCTTATGAAATTTACACATAAAACTCACCATTAAGTATTTTGATAAAGTTATTTACATAAATTTCACCTTGTCTCAGTATCGCTCGGAAAATATTTTTAAAAATGTATCGAAAAAGATCGCAAATTTTATTACAAATCTAATTGTAATCTTTCTCAACTGCAGACACACTTGCATAAATGAATCTCGCTCCAAATCTTAAAGTTTGTCTATCCCTAAACCCTTCGCTAATGAATTTAAAATATACTAACATAGGAGCATTTTTGAGTCAAAATCTTTCCAGTTTGGAAACTATTCTTTGATATTAGGCTAATATTATGTAGATACAAATTGTCAATGTATTTTAAAAGAGAATTCGAGAGGCCTGGAAAGCAAAGCAATGATTTAGTGATTAAAAGGAAGCGCATTTGAGATTTTTAATTCCTCTAAGAGAGATGTTTGAAACGCTTAAATTTGTTTGAACTCTAACAGATGTTTGAAAGTTTAGTCTAACTGAATATGTATACTTTCCCATAAACCTGTTCAGGGTGTAAAAAGTTCCAAAATTAATGTAAAATGCAATATATATATGTATATATACTCGTTTTATCTGTGTTCTTATAATTTCGGAATATTCGATATATGCGTATTTTTCTTATTTCAACGCTCGTAATGCTAAAAACTCATTTTATATTAAAATAGTAAAAGGATCAAAACAAAAAGGAACATATTATGCACCAGAAAATAATTCAATTATTCAGACAAAAATTAGCAGTACACTTCAATAGACTTACATGTATATATGAGCGAATTCAGAATATGATAAAAGGTTTGAATGGTTTTCATTCCATTCAAATGCTTCGTGTTTTATGTACCTATTTTTAACCAGTAGGTCAAAAGAACCTTAAGAATTTGTCAGAGTATATCATGAACTACATTAAACAAAAATTTTCAAACGTCAAAGTTAAAAAAATTTTTATTAATAGCGCTGTCTCTTTTCAAGGAAATTTAATAAATTTAAAACCAACCTTAATATCTGAGTAAAATTATTAGTATTCTTTTAATTATTTGCTGTATAATGTACATTGTTAGTAGTTTTTTTTAACAAGATGAAGTATCCATATAGACGAATTATATTAATAATGAGACAACAAACCTCATTCTTTTCAGAATGTCAAAAAATGCAGGAGCAAAAAAAAAGAAGATGAACTTTTGAAATTTGAAAAGAAAATTAATATAAAGTTGTAAGTTGAGCAATTTCATTCAGATCAGAGAGAAAGAATATTAAAAATTGATACTCAAAAATGACTTTTAAGGGTTCAGTTTCAGAATTTGAATTGAAAACTAGAGCACCCTGTCTCAAATGATAGTGTCGTATTTCTGTCAAATGAATATTCTTGCAATGGTATCTTCCACGCAGTCAGAAGTTGTTTGGAGACCAATAATTTCATTAGGCTCCAAAAAACAGAAATCCAATTTGGAGATCCATTATTTATAAGCTTCATGCGTATTAGTGGTGAGCAGAAGACACTGAAACAAACCTGAAAGTTTTCTCTCCATTTTTCTATTATGTCTACGATGTTTTCTATTATGTCCGATTATGTCTACGCCAGTCAAAAGTTCCGGAAATATATAAGATCCAACCTGTTATAAAGATTATCATCAAAGACATTATGTAGTTATGTAACGCTTTTAAGGAATAACGCTTGATTCGAATAAGCTATATAGAGCCTTCATGAGATAATCAGCCACATTTGTCAATGTGACTTCTTTCTAATTCTCTGAGTGGAATGCGGTTATTAAATTCAGAGATGTAACTAGGGTTTTCAGCACACTGGGGCAACTGAAGATTTCGCACCCCCTCCTGTTTGCCAAAATGTAATGCGGAAGGGAAAGAAAATTTTGTAACATCAATTTGGTGCCCTTGGATGATGTACCTGGGGGCAGATATCCCCCGTTGCTTCCCACCTTCCTAGACTCCTTTACATATTCTATTCATCTTGATGGGTACTATCACCCCTCTTTTTTTTAAAAAAAAAATATTCTGGATGTATACATTTTGGCATATTTTCGCATTACTGATGTATTTTGTTCATTGAAAAATTTCAAAAATATTAAAAGAAAATAGTAATTCTCAAATGGTATGTTTTTTTCAGCTTAAAATGTTTATTTCTCTTTCATTGAATTCAAAAGCAAAATAGAGTTATTCGAATGAATGATAGAAGAGAGCGAAAAAACGAAAAAAAGAGTATAAAAAGTAACTTACTCAAAATACCAAACCGCTCTATTATCTGGAATGATAACATGCTGTCCTCCATCTTTGTAACTTCAGTGCACAGATTTTGTTACAAACATTTTATTACAATGTTATATGACGATCTGGAGAAACAAAAAATGAATCTTTACTTTTTTATCAGTTTCTGATGTCCATTGATATCACTGTCGAAAAACTTATATCACTCCTTAAAAGTCAAGGTCATATCTTCTGCATTCAAGCAGCATTCCGTATTAAACTGAATATTCATATGGCACTCATTCATCTCAATTCGTGTATTATTCTAATGTTCCTAGAATTCATTCATCTTAGCTTTAATTTCCCACTTAATTTTTTTCCAACAAAAATTAAGAGTTCGAATGCATAAGAATTAAATCTGAAACACTTACGTTTAATGGATGGTCTTGATATTTCATATACTGCTTCTAATTAAAGCTTCTATTTTTCGAATTCCTATTCATAATAATAATTAAGAACATTGTATCTTTTCATTTGGTGTAACAGTTATTACGAGACCCGTGTGACAATTGCAAAATCCTTCCAACTCGAGGGAATAAGAACTGAAAAAATAATGCAAATTTCTTAAATTACGACTAAATTATATCTCATAATAATGCGGCATTTAGTTTATAAATTATTGCTCTATTCCATTGCATAGTATGCAATCTTTTTATTCTTTATTTTTGGTGATAAATGGTATTTCTACACATTTGAGGAGAACTTATTATTAACGAAGAATATCTGTCCAAGATTCATTTCCAAAATAATTTCTTAATGGGAAATTTATAAATTCTTAAGGAAGAATCATATGGATCTCTTATCTAGAAACTTCACTTATAATCTATAATTATAATTTAAAATGAAGTGCTCATAATGAAGTCCTTTATCAGTTTTCAGGTGGTGAATAAGTTACTTTACTTACGTTCAAATATACGTTCAACAAGTTAATTTTATCCCGAACTCATTGAAAGTCGAAAAATTAAGACTATTTTTCACTAATTAGAAACAAATTTCAGACTAATTTAATGTCACTCTCCATATTGTATTCATTATACATATTAATAGTTTGATATCAGCCTTAACATATATATTTTTTTAAAATTTCAGTATCGGAAAATAGTGCAATAATTTATTTAGCTGGTCTTGCTTTAGAAATGTATTCAAAGTAATGTAAAATAGGCTTATAGAACTTTGAGAACGTGTAACATAAATGCAATGAAAAGAATTTATTTAACGTCATAAAAGTTTTTAAAACTCTTATGAAGTAATGCATTTCAAGAGTGTAAGAAATATAATAGCAACACATATATAAGAAAAATAATATTCATTCAATTATTTTAATTCATAATTGAGTCATAAAGATAAATCGTCTATACGCAATTAAAATTTAGAATCATCGCACTTGGCTGTAACAGAATCTATTCTAAAGATTGCTAAATCAATGTGATTAACACATGTTATTTCCGTTTACTTTTTATTATCTTTCCCTCTAACAATATTGAACAAATGAAAATCAATGTTTGTAATTGATAGCTTGCAATGTTTCTGGAAGCTTTCAACAAGTTATCTAAAACCCATATACCATAATTAAAATAAATTAATATTACATTTAAATGGAATGTAAATGCAAGTATGACGAGTCGAGGCCTCCAATGTTGAATTGCCAATAATAAATGGATGTATCCGAAATTTAGTACATCCAATATTAAA
>BMAW01061781.1:468587-504210 GCA_019974015.1 Nephila pilipes
GGAATCATTGCTCATCCAAGCATAAGTACTCAAATGCTTTGTCATTCAACTATATAGAGATAATTGACAATGTAAAATAATATGCTTTTAGAGATAACTGACATCCTAACAATGTAAGTGAAACAATTAATAATGATGACTCTAGTATACGTACCCTTTCGCAAATCAGAGTTAATTCATTAGTATCCACAAGCAACAATGGCTATCTCAGTGGATGTTATTCGCGTGAGGATTGCTTCAGCAGCGACTGAAAGAAATGTCCTTAATCCTTTCTGAGAGGTTGCGCGCCTGAGATTAAAGTAAAGCTCCAATTTCCGGGAAACACCAGTTGTAATCAGGAATAATGGGGGGTCCGCTGAAATTGGGAGCGGAAAATGAAGAGAAGATGAGCGAGTAGCAGTGTGTGTGTGCCACTGATGAAACCTTATTGTGCCCATTATCAAGTGGCAACAGATAACAATTATCCACAGCGGATATTACTTGCCGTAGAAAATGGGTATTTTAATAACATCTTCGTGGTAATATTGACATCAGTGTTTTCAAATGCTGTGAAACTCAAAAACAACATATATTTTATCTAATTTACGCAAAATTATGTGCACTTTCAGACATATATGATGTTCACAGACTAATTAATTTCTGTTTTGAAAGTTCTTTTTTTTTTTGCTACTGAAAAATTACAAAATATAAACGGTCAATTAATAAAAATATTAAAATACAATCCTCCTTTTAGTATTTATCATGGAAGTTATATGATCAAGTCTTTAAAATAATTTCGTTAAACTTTTTCAAATTGAAAGTATAAATTTTTAAAATTCAATAATTTTTTAATATTACCTATAATTTTTTTTGAAATTTACATTATTATCATAAAATATAACAAAAACATGTTACAAATATATTTAAAAAAATTCACATTTTTTTTTAAAAAAAAATTAGCATTCTTAAATAATATTTAAGTTTCCTTAAACATTTTCTTAAAATAAAAAGATATCACTTGGAAAAGTATCGAGTAATTGGTTAATTAATAACATATTGAAAAGTTTGCAAAAGTTTTCGTTTTGATGAATATCACTTACAACTATATTTAAGAAAACGACGTTAAGTTATACTGCTTGGAATTCTAACCGAGCAAATTATATTAGTTTTCTAAAATTTATTTCTTAGTTTATTTTCGTTTTGTATTTATGTACAAAAATTAAATGTAGAAGCCCTCTTGAATTCCGATGATGTATTCAATACCATTACAAGGTAATAATGGTATTTTAAAAAAAAAGAAGAAAAGGGTATGATTACGGCTTGAAAAACTTATAAAAAGGGCGAAATATCAACTACAGTTTTTTATTGGCTTTATATTTAACTTAAGGCTTCCGTCTACCGGCCATATTGATTTCTGCAGCTTAATGTTAATCCAATGAAATTTCGACTTTCGTTCTCAAATTTTTACTATTCAATCTATTTGAATGCAATGAAGTGCATCTGAAAGAGCAAAATATAATGAATGCTTCTGTGGAACTACTTTTTTCCACCGACTTTTAAAAATATCTTTACTATTTTAATGATTCGTTTGCGGATTTCCCAGTCTTTAAAAGTACCAGGTGGTTATAATTAAAGTTATACTATTCAAAGGTCTTTAGAACCCGTTCTGTTCATCGGATCTTGATGAAACTTGAATATATGCTATATAGACCATTGGGGAAAGATTTCTGCATGGTTCAAATTTTGACGGCTAGGAGGAAATGTGATGCCCAAAGAAGGACAAAAAAATATGTTAGAATCGTTAAAATTTATTCAATTACTGAATATGCTCCTTTGACATCATTAAGGTGTTGAAAGCGCATTATAGTGTCTTCAATGGTAGCGCGAAGCAACTCACGAGGGATTTTCAGCCACATGGTGTATAATGCTAGCTTTCAAATCAGATAAGTCCTAATTCCTCCTCTATAAACACGGTCTTTTAGAAATCCCCACAACCAGAAATCACAAGGATTTAAGTCGGGTGAACGAGAAGGCCATGCATCCGGAAAATGTCTGGATATTGCACAATTATCCCAAAGTTAGCAATAAGCAGTCTTTGACGCCCAATGAAGGAGTTGCTCCACCTTGCGTAAAGATAGTGTTTGCAAGCATTGTTCTTTCTATAAAGCAGGAATGACCTGCTGTTGAGTTCAATGTACCATGCACTCGTGAAAGAGTATCTTTTTGGACTTTGTGGAGTGAGAGTTTCAAAGAAAAAAAGGTCCGAGGATAAACTCAGCAGTAAATCCACACCAAGCAGTCGCGTAAACAGAATGCAGTGGTTGTCGATGCAGGACATCAGGAGATGAATTACCCCATATGCAGCAATTTTGAATATTCACAGCTCCATCTAAATAAAAATGTGCCTCATCTGACCATAGAATTTTCCAAAGCCACGCGTCATCAACTTCCATTCTCGCCAAAAATCGGCAAGCAAATTCAAGGCGTGTTTTTTTATCTTGAGGTTTCAGCGTTTGATCATATGGATCTTAAACGGATACCATTTTAAAATGTATCGCAGAATTTTTCGTTCTGTAGAGGACGGAATCTCCAACTTGCGTGACACTTATCGACCACTTGCTGAAGAATAAATGGAACTGAAGGCACTTTCAACCACAGCAGTAGCGACTTCTTCAACAGTTTCCATCCTCTTCCGAGCAGCACACCCAAATCTCCAGTCTCTTCAAATTTCATGATCATCTTCCTCAAATCAATCCTCGATACGGGACCTTTTCGCGGATCCTTTAAACGACTATATTCACGCAGAGCAGTTAGACTAATACTGGTGTTCTTATAAAACAGTTTTACCGGTAAAGCTCGAACTTTTTTTTGTAAGGGCATGATAAACGATGACAAACGCACTCTGAATGATTCTCTGGATATGACTGCAAGTTTATATAGAGGTTTTACAGATTTGCACAAAGAATATTCGATAAAATCCATCTGGTGGTCAACATTTGTACTAATTTTTATTACATAAATAAATATTACATGAGCAGTACCTGCTCAGGGTTATAACACGAATGAGGCGTTGAACAGGTCATCTTCATTTTGAATTTTCTGCTTCAAATTAATCATATATTCTTTGGGCCACACAATAAAATGTTAAGATGTCTAGTAATATCAACTTTTTTTAATTCCATTTTCATCCCTTTTATTATTTTCTATGTTATCGACTCGGTAAAGTGGCATTTCCTAGACGTAACCAACAATATTTAGTATTTGTAACACTTTAAGAACAAGCATAAAAATTCCTCATAAATTACAAAAGTGAGCTACGCGCTTTTCATCTAATTGCTGCGTTAGTGTCAAAATTTATTTAAAAAATAGTAGTGAGTTAAAATATAATAAAGTGGGTGGTAAAAAAATTATTGTTTCATCACGGTTTTTATTGAAGGTATTTATGACCATTCATACAAACTATACGTTTCACCTTTATTTTCATTTCTTTTAATGGTGAGAGTCAACCATCTGTTAAAATCGTAACATTTTGAGGCCATTTAATGTAAAATTACCACAGGATAGTCTATCCATCAATCGTAAGCCCCATTTTACTTTTTGATTTTCAACACGAAGCTATAAGAAAATTCTAGTGATTATAAGTATCATCCAGGAGCCTAATTTGGAAGTAGAAAATATTCTGAATCCTAGAAAATTAGTAAAATAAATAGCAATTATTAACATGATATAATGTTGTTAATCATTTTATTTTGTAATATATTTATGAAGGTAAAGATTTGTCCATACAAGGCAATAATAGACAATATTTTTATAAGTGATTTGGTAAGATGTCAGCGAAGTCTAATACTTTCTATAAAAATAAAGATCAGTACAAGTAGCAGTAAATAATGTATTTCTAGACCGATATTTGTAATATTAGACATTGAAAAAAAGAAAGTATAATAAGACAATATTTTGTAAAATGAAATCTCTGTTTACAATATATTATATGATTCAATTTACGTCTTGCTTATATATTAATACATGTTTCATTAATCTTGAAACTATCTCTCTATCACTATTTAACAGTTTAACTGCGGATAAAAAGTGTTCGTATAAAAATAAAGTATTTCAATTAATAAAGGTTCCTTTAAGCTATAGGTTGCCAAAGTGGTCCAGGTGAACCCCCAGGGGTCCCTAGGAGACCACACGGGGGCCCACGTAGACCTGAAAAGAAAACAGGGGTTCACAAGTTGTAAGTGGGGGTCCACGAAAAACTTTCTGGTTTTCATAATAAAGAACAAAAATTTTGGCTCGGATCTACCTATCAACGTAGGCATTCACTAGGTAGGTACTCAAAAATATTCGAGACTCAGTTCAAACACAGAATTGAATAGAACAATAAATAATAGTACAAGTGTACACCACATGTCGAGACTTGGAAAAGTACCGCCCGTGCTCCCGCTTGTCCGGGATGCTTGTTTAGACTTGCAAAGGGATGAAATGCGACTTGCGCTGTGCTTGCAATCTACATTAGTATAAATACGAATGCCAAGAACAAACGTTACTCATTTGTTTCCGGGATTTTGAACATAAAAGTGTGACTGTGAGTGAATCAATGTCAGTGTTTGCTGTGCCGGAAAAAGTAAGTATCTGCCTATTTGTTATACATATTTTTATTGCATATTGTAATTTATCAATCATATTATATTTGTTTTACTATTTGAGTGTAGTAGGTAGTTATGTAGTAAAAATTAAATACTATAGATTATTCAAAACTTCTATAAAAGAACAAAAAGCCAGGGAAGATTAAACTTTAAGTACCTAGGTACTCTTTTATTTAAAAATATTTATTTACGCACATATAACCACAAGTATTATTTTAATAAATAGGACACAAGAAAATGTGCTACTTTTTTTTTTCTTCTTAACCCCTCCAATTTAGGGTGATATTTCTTAGGAGTTTTGAGAATACAGTAGAAATGTAGCAGCAGGGGGTCTACCGAAAATAGTAAACTTTGAAAGTGGTCCACGAGAAAAAAAAAGTTTGGGAACCTCTGCTTTAAACTCATGAAACACTTTTGTAACAGTTAATATATAACTTTTTTTTTTTTTTGCTTACAGCAAATATTTCATTTATTAAGAAAATTATTTTACTAAAAACGTTTGCAATTCATACGTTAAGCAGGTTTAATCACCTCTGATTTATAATAACATATAAATGAAAGGCGATGTCTCTCCCCTCCCCGTCCCTCAACGAATTTATAGCAAATTTTATTCAGTGATAATTATAGATTATTAACATTTTTTTAAAATCTAATTGGATCCATCGCAGTTAATGTATTAATTAAGTATTTATTGATAGTAAATACCCCAAGATATGCCAACTATGTTAATTAAATCTTTCCTTCTAGAAGAGAATAAGTATATGTCCTGGAAAAAAAAAGATACATGCGAAGCTTTTGAATATAAAAGAAGATATACAGCTCTAAAATTACAATAATTCTCAGTATTTGCTTGAAATTCACGTGTGTCGACTTCCAAAGCGGCAAATGTCAATGAAAATATTTCCCTCTATTACTACATTTGTTTTTGTAGCATATCATTAATTTCGTGTTTCATTACGTTTATTTCTATTGGAAAATAACTCATCTTGTTCAGTGAACTCATTAATATTCATTAATGCTGAATGAACTCATGTATTTCTTAACAGACAAAAATAAAGTAATCTTGAAATATCATTCTGTCATGTACTGCACTATTCTATGACGGCTGGATAATTTTTTTTATTTAATTATTAAACTCACACGACGCTTCATGGAATCAAATAAATTATTACTTTTACTGGTGTAAGAAGAACATTTTACAAATGTATCTCATTAGTAACCTCATAAATCAGTTATCTGTAATTTTCGAAAAATAAAATAATTTATCGTATAATAAATGTAGTTCTCACTAGTTGAATATATAATTTAAATATACCATTCATTCTCAGACTATAAAAAAATATACCGTTTAGCATAATATCTAATTATGTAAAGTTAAATGTTCAAAACAGATTCCTTTCACAAATGAATAACATGTATTTAAAAGCAATAACAAATTTCATTTATTTAAATTAATAATTTATTAATAAAAATAGTAAAATAAATTATATGTTAGCAATAAAAAATTCATTCACACACACACACAAAAGAAACACTTTTTAAAAAATTACGAGGGTCGTTCAATAAGTCCTTAGAAATGCCATGAGAATATGCTCGCAGATACGAAAATAATTTGTTTTTAATAAGCATAACGACTCATTAGACAGCTGTCTAAGACTCAATTTCTCATATTCGTCATCATGACGCCTTTCGCACCTCAAAAAGTCTTCATGGTAATTTTTCTGGCCGATAACACCTTCTTCGCCTCTTTTTTTGGAAAAGATTCAACGTTTCGATTTTTGCTTGATTTACGGCAGCAATCAGATTTCGATTTGTCAGAAAATGACTTCCAAATCAAAACTAACTTATGAATCAATGTCACATTTCTTTCGGCTCCGTTTAACAGAGGGCAGCAACCGGTGGTAACTGTATAGCATAACCGTAATGATACCGTCTGTCTTCTAACACAAGTACTTTTTGAACTATCCTCATATTTTTAATGAATATTATCCGCTGGCCATTATAATTTCAACAACAAGAAGGAATGATGTGTTAAATGTCAAAATAACATGAAAGGAAGAAAAGGATATGCAAATGTTTAGCATTTCAGTGCATTTAGACGATGCTGAAAAGAGAAATGATATCTGAAGCCTTGCATAAAAGAAAAGTTGTTTAATGAATTTCTCCTTCGGAAAGCGCTTTGTAAGATCGGAATTTGCTCAAAATATCGTGTTATGCCTCGAATTAGAAGACGAAATGTACCAGCAAGTGTCGAATTCGATAGAGGCAGGATCATTGTCTATCGAGAGTGTGGATTATCGTTCCGTGATATCACTCGTTGAACGGATTGAGATCCGTTCACTGTCATGCGAATATGGAATCAATGGGTTGCTGAGGGTCATATTGAATAGTATGTAGGATTTCCACGCCCATGCACGACTAACACTCGAAAGGACAAACATACTGTGAGGTTGGCCATGCAAAAACGTACAACCACATCACGGACCATTAGCCAGGAAATAGAAATGCTTGCAGCACACCCAGTATCCTCTTGTAAGGTGCGACGACGCTTGCAGCAGAGTGAACTGTCAGCACAGCGACCATTACTTCGGTTTCCCTTAACAATGCGGCATAGAGAGAGACGACGACTCTGGTGCGCCGTACGACAAAGCTGGATTACAGGAGTAGCACAATGTCATCTTTTCAGACTAGACCCGGTTGTGCGTGCAATATTCCGATGGCCGTATTCGTTTCTGAAGGCTCCTATGAGACCACTCGTCGTCTGTTTGCATTCAATATCGCTATAGGGGCCCTGCACCTGTTGTTATGGTTTGGGTAGCCATTGTGTACATGGCACGCACATCCATAGTTAGAATTGATGGGAATTTAAACGCTGATCGGTATATTTCTCACAACTTTATATCTTGTGGTTGTGCCCTATCTTCGAGGCCTGTCAAACGCTGTCTTCCAACAAGATATTGCAAGACCACATGTTGCACATCATGTTTGTCTTTCCTTGATACACTGGGTATTCGATTTTAGCCCTGGCCAGCATGGTCTCCAAATCTGTTACCGATTGATAAGATCTGGTCATGGGTTGCTAAGAGACTGGCCTTCCACCCTTCCTCAGCTAGTACGGTTGATGAAATGTGGCATAGTCTTGAAGTAGCATAGAATGAATTGCCCATTTCTGTCATCCAAGCCTAGTACGACTCCATGGCAAATCAGATAAGGGCCAAATCAAATTTAGCTGCCAGGGGTGGCAGCTGTTTCTACTAATTTTGCACCCCTGTAAACCCCCAACTACTCGCAAATTGAATCATTTTATCCTCATGCCATACTGCTTACATACAATAAATCTCTTTTTTGTATTTGCTTTCCTTCATGTTGTTGCAATTTTATTGGTCAGCTGTGTATAAATGATTTTATAAACTTACTGAAAAACACAAACATACAAATATATACTTGATTTTATATTTATACGTTTTTATTAACGGTTTGATGATATGTTTGACAAAATTTATAACTGACATAAATTTAATATATATAAGTGACATAAATTTTAGATCAGGTCTCTTTTATTGTAAAACAATGATCAGTTATGACTTATGATTAGTTACTGTTTATGACTGCTAATTTTTATACATAAATGTAGACCACAAAGAAATTGAAAAACAAACATACATTTAATTATTTACTTGTGACTATATCAGAAAAGAAATTCAAGTAATCTTATGTAGCAGAATTATTTTCCAAAAGAACAACACATCCTCACCCAATAAAATAAATATCTAAATGAAATTCTTATTTTTGATATAAAAAAAAAAAAAAAAAAGTTTAATTAAAAAGTATTTCAAAATATCAGCCCAAATAAATTTATTACGTATTACATTATACCAAAGGGGATCTAATTTAACATGTTATTTAATAGATTTCCCAAGTTTAAATATTTTGTTACATATTAAATTTAATTCTACTAAACAATTTTTAAAGAAAATTTCTATAAATTTGCTTATGCATGTCAGTGTTTATTTTATTACAACTTTTATTACATCAGGGAATACAAATGCATAATAATTCTTAAATAATCAATCATTTTTTTTTTTATATAAATACCAGGCGAGTATAAAATGCAGATTTTTTTTCAAAACAACATGTTAAATTCGGAAAAATAATATAAAGTCTTTATTCAAAGTATGCTCCAGCGCTTGTTACATATTTTCAACCATCTTTCAGACAATTTGTAAATAACCACACCAGTAAAAAATCCCCCCTAGTGCTGCGAAGCATTCATCGAGCCATTTTTTCATATCTTCATACGAACCCAAGCACTGTTCAGCAAGTGTGTGACCCATCGATGCAAATAAGTGGTAATCGGAAGGAGCCAAGTTTGATGAGTAAGCCGCATGGGGTAGAACTTCCCAGCTGAGTGCTTCCAACATATCACGAAGCAGTTTTGCCGTATGTGATTGAGCACTGTCAAGAAGAAAAATGGCTTTGTGTTGCCTCTTTAGATACTCCGGCCTTTTTTCAAGCAGCGAATGGCTGAAATTGGTCAATTGTTGTTGTACCGTTTATTTTTAATCGTTTCCCCAGGTTTTACCACGCCTCTCTGGTCCACCCCAAACACAGAGCATCGTCTTTCTGTCAAAGCGATTCAGTCTTGCGATCGATATGGATGGAACGTTTGGGTCTACCCATGGTTTTTTGAACTTGGGATTCTCAAAACAAATCCACTTTTCATCCCCTGTAACTTATATGATGCAACAACGACTTCCTTTATACCGACCGAGCAAAATATCACATGAACTTTTGTGCTTTTCTATTTGCCTGTCGTTAAATTCATGTGGTACCCATCTACCAGTCTTATGAATCTTTCCCATCTCTCGTAGCAGATCGGAAACAGCTCGTAGACTAACACCCAATTACTTAGCGAGTTCTTTTTGTGTTTGCGAGTCGTCTTCATCCAACAATGCTTGAAATTCCCCATTTTCGTATTTTTTGACGGATTTCCACGATCCTTGCCTGCGCCATTGAAGTCAGTACTTTTGAAAAGTCGAAACCATAGTTCACATATATCTTGCGATGGAGCATGTTCGCCATAAGCTTCTCGAAGTAATCGGTATTATTCAGCAGTAGTTTTCTTCAAATGAAAAAAAAATTAATGCTGTCCGCGAATTCTCTTATTCGGTATAAATCTCGACATATTGAACCCAACACTATGCACACAATTTTCCCATTTATCACTCGTGCATGTCTGACACTTGTTGATAACACAACAAAATGGCGCAGTATCAAATCTTTGTAGCACAAACTGCAATGATGCGCCATCTGTCGTCTGAAATCCACATTTCATACTTGTGTAGCTGATATAGGCATTGTGGGAGAAGTACAGAAATCTATTTATTATCGAACTTCAAAAGCTTTCATAGGCAGCATTAGAAGCTCCTATTTGCTTTATTAAGCCTTCAGAATAATCGCAATCAATTTTAATAATTATAGTCTTTATTTTAAAATTGAAGTTTCCATTTTACACTATTGAACATAATTCATTATAATTTTAATATTAAGATAAAACAAATCTGAACATTATCAAACTCTTGTGAACGTTTAATTTGATAGAAGGTAAAAATATATATTTAAAAAAATTTAGTTACGTCTCTCAACCGTTTAATTATTCGCAACTAATGTTTCCTATTTTCTTAACAGTTTATCTATATAATCTGCTTCTATAAAACATGTGTCTGTTTTACTAATACTAGAATACTGTCAAAATCTACTTTTAATAACATGATATTTTTTTTGAAATCCTTAAGAAAGCCATCAAAAGAAGCCTGACTAGAGACATGATAATTGTCAAAACAAACTAGAAGAAATGGAAAAAGTCTTATCAGCATAATTATGTTGTTAAATACATATATTTATAGATGGAGAGGGAGGACAAACTTTTATCTCTGTTCTTACTAAGTACTAAATTTATAATTGTAATGAATAAGAAGTATTTATCGCTTATGAAAGACGGTCTTTGTGTGTATTAAGAATTAATACTATCATCAGTCTTACATTTTACTATCACAAAGTTATCTGCGCAATAAAAACATATTAATGGCACCTCCCGTTAAAAGTCCGATAGTAGAAGCTGATCTTATGCAGCTCGGACCGCTGCGAGATAGACAAAAAGAGAGTCAATGAAAATCTGGAAATTATTCACTGAGGTGTGAAGTCCCACCTACTGCAGGTTTGTGGCTAGCTGTCTTAGGTACCGCGGCTGAGGATCCTAGGCGCGAACAATGTAATCAAGGGGATCCCAAAGATTCTTAATTAAGCTTTAATACGGGAGGTTCGGGTGTCTGAGAGTGCAGTAAACTCGTCTTAGTGTTCTTCGAACTACGCATGTACATTGAAAACTGTATGACACATCGTATTGTCCTGCTTGAAGATCTAGAAGATGATAACAAACTAAGAAAAAATACCTGTATGTAGGGGTGAACGTAGTCCACAAAGAAAGATATATACTTTCGTTGATCCATCTAAATTTCCAAAATCAGAAGTCCATCATGCACACAACAAAAAGGGCGGACACTTACCTTAGAATTATCTCCTCCAACTTGGACCCTTTCAGCAATTGTTGCAGTTTGTTTTTCTGATGCTTCACCTTGTATACGCACCGTCCATTTGATCGATGGAGCATAAAATATGATTAACCGGAAAAAGTTACCTTTCGCTGATCAAAGGTCTCCAGTTAACGTATAGGTGTATTAGTATGCAATTTTCAGCCTTCATTGCCGATGAACAACCGTAAGTGTAGGTACATTAACCGGCTATCTACTGCCGGTTATGCACCGCAAAGTTAATTAAACTGTCATTGAGAATGCCCTTTTGGAATCCATTTGTTTCATCCGAGTGGGTAAGTTATTTGTTTGCACATCCATTCACTCCATTGCGTCTCCGCAGCTGTCATTAATCTCTCTCATTTATGGGCACTACACTTGCCATGTCATTGATTATGATAATCCATTTTGCCATGCGCAGTACTCTTTTACCTCTGCAGCACGAGAATAATTCACAATACTACCAATTACGGAAATGCTACAACCCTTGGTCTTACAGCTAACAATCATTCACTTTAGGTGAGGAATAGATCGCTCCATTTCATCTGTACTTGAATGATTGCAATGTTTTCCACTTCCCTCCCCTTATACATCCTCCAGCGCTATTTCTGCTTGAGGTTTTAGCTCGGGTATCGTCCTCTTTACCTGACCAAGGTTCAAAATTTCGATGTCCGTCAGTAATAGCTCTCGTGTTGCTTCTCATTGAAACATTAATAAATAATCACACGCTTGTTCTGCAATTGATTATTTCGCTCAAACGTCGAAAGTAGGTGATTATCATATTACTGGATTGTGAATTGAAAAGGTATATAATTACTACCCTATCAAAATAATTGGATTATTTTAATGAAAAACTCATTTTTTATCTTCTTGAATAAGGAAAAAAAGCGAAATTCAAATAAGATTGTCAAATATAAGTAATAACTCGTTATTTAAATAACACAGAAGACGTCTATATTAAGTAATATAGGACAACCGCACCTTATTAATACATTAAACACTAAAAGTAGTCTCACAAATACACCAGAAGTCTTTTTATGCATTTTCATGTATTGATAAAGTGTTACAAAGTTTTTTTAAGGGGACTTTCGAAATAAAAAATAAAACATTTTGACAAACTCTCTCTCTCTTTTCGATTCTTCATAAATCAACAATTTTTGAAGTTATTTCAATATGAAACTTTGCCATTTTGTGTAATAAAGTGTATAGCTTAAAATATTGGGTCAATTTTTGCTATTAAATTAATATGTTTTCTTATATAACATGAAATATGAGTACAAAAATTTAAAAAATAAATTAGCTTACCTTACGTTACCCACAAGATAACATTCGAAAGATGTACAGTAGAACCATAATTCTTATACCAAATTAAAGCTAAATAATGACCTTATTCTGTAAACCTCAAATTTTAAATTCATTTTACATTAAAAAAATTGAAAATTTAAAAAAGTTATCAAGTTTGTATTTAGTAACTTTTTTTTTCATGGGTCATGTTATAAAATGAAATCGAATCATCCTATTAACAAAATTGAGGTTCACAGAATAACGATCTACAAGTACAACACTCATGTAAAATTTTAAAATTCTGCAAGCAAAACATTTTTTTAATCCTGTGGGAAAGTGTGAAAATAACAAACTGAGAAAAAGAGGTTTGTTTACATTGCATTACATAGAACAAGCCACTTTTTCTTGCACAGAGCGTAATAATTGTCGGATTTTGACGCGGTTTGCTTTAAAATGCTCCTAACATTCAATACTATTTTTTGAAAACAAATTTGAAAATGGAATTTTTGAAGGTGCAAAGGTAAAGTCCCCTTAAATTTTCCAATTGCAATGTCGCTTAAGAAGTACACGCAAACTTAAATACAGAGTAGGGGATTGAATCTCATCTGGGGTTTTCATTAACAAAAAAAATTAAGAATAAATTAATTAAAATTTAGCATAAATAGAAGGAACATAAATTCATTATAAATTTTAGCAACAGGCAGATGAAAACCTACCTCGAATGTACAGCTCCGCGAGAGGTATATACATACGAAAAAAACGAAGCACTTCGCTTCAGTTCATGCTTCCTTGAGCAAGTTCTCTAGAATAAATTAGCTTGCAGGACTTCTGTAGACGAACTGTGAATGCAGCCATCGTTAATAGGATGCGGCAAGTGAATTTATATAGGTTTATGGCGCAAGAGCTCATTCTAGCTCTTACTCCATCAAGAGGAATCGAGTATCGATACAGCATAATATTAAGGTGTTCTTACATGTTGTGTATATTTGTTTGATATTACTCTGAATATAGAAAATATTCTAACGCTATTTTTCTCATCACATGATTAGTACGAGGGATGTTCCGAAAGTAAGTTTCATCCTTTTTTTTATCACTCGCAGACTTTATTGATAAAATAAATAAATAAGCGATGGTATCATGAATTGTAAACCTTGTACTATTTTTATTAAATTCCTACTATTAGTTTACACTCTCCCTATATATATCATGCTCAAATGTTCAATAATATACTTTTTATTCCTCCACTCAAGTTCAAATACATTTTTTTAAACTTGTAGTATATGACACTTGATGTTAATACAGTTATTTCAAATATTAATTCATTAATTTAAATTTAATTAGTGAAAATGCAGTTTAACCCAACCACTTGGTACGATTCCAAACATTGTCAAACGGCGAATTTTTTTGGCTGAACGTTAAGTCCGCGAAGCGGACCAGTGAAGCCACGTTTGGCAAAATACCGCCAAATAATTCCTGTCTCCAAAGGGTGGCTGAGCTAAAAGGCATTCCAAACATTCAATTTACCGAATGAATTAAGAAACAAGCCAATACTTCTTCTATGTCATTTGTCTTGCAATGACAAAGTTAGTAGAGAGTCGGCGTAGGATCGAAACCCGTTGAAACATAAATTTTTTTATTTGATTTTCAAATACTTGATTTTAGTTTTATATGGGAGAAAAAAAATTTCTCTTATATAAGATATTTAGCAGATATAAATTTTGAAATAAATACCGTCAGTAATGAAGCGTGTAGATCGTGGGAAAAAAAGTTCTTTTGTCACTTAATATTCTGATTCTGTCATATGTATATACATATTTATATTAATTGTAATTATTTAATAAGAAAAAGCAACTGATTTAAAAATTTTCTTTGTTGACCTAAGTAGGAATTGACTTAATTTTTTTTATATTACTTGTTCAACATAGTCAACAAAGACATCGAGACATTTGTCGTAGCGGGCAATCAGTTTGAAGAAACCACTCTGGTAAAACTTGGTAGCCGGCATTGCCAAGAATTGTCACATAGCCTATACCCACCTCAGCATTGTTTTGGAAATGACATCCCGAGGGTGCTACTTTCAATGAAGAACAAGTGAAATCCCGGTTAGGCAAGATCAGGGCTGCAGGTCGAGTGACCAATCTCTCCCTTTAGAAGCAACGAATCTGATCTTGCATGAGTCTTGCTGTGTATAGTTTCCACAGCTGTCATCAAAGAGCACAACACCTTTACTCAAGAGCTCTAGTCTCTTTCGTCGAATGGCGAACTTGAGTTTGATGAGGGTGACGAAGTAGCTGTCCGCATTGATAGTCCCTCGATGGAGGAAATCCAGGAAAATTACACCTTTCGTGTCCCAGAACACTGTGGCAATAATCGTTCTTGCGGAGGGTAACGTTTAGAATTTTTTTTCCTCATTGTTGAACTGGGATGCTTCTAAGTCATTGAGATAGCCTTGGTTTCTGGAGTAAAAGGGTGCACCTATGTCTCAACGCCTGTGAGGATTCTGAACAGGAACTCATTTTCCTCTAGCGCTTACTACCTCAAGAATTCGAGACTGGTTCTCATCCTTCACTCTTACGATTTGAGGTCAGGTTTCTCGGCACCTATATTTCAAACACTTTTCAGTAACCAAATACATCATGGAAACATATGATGGGTCTGAATACGACCAATATACAATGTGGATACTACGGCTGACATCGTTATTCTCCTTTCCGCCAACACCTTATCTTGTACTTTAGCAATGATTTTTTTCATTCATGAATGTGGAAGAATACTTATTTCAAACTTCATCCTCCCTACTCGGCCCTTCTTTCACTGATCATGCATTACAAGCATCTAGCCATTTGAAGAGACATGACTTATTCACAATACATGATCTGTAAGATTTCATGGAGGACGGTCCCACTGGACACACGTACCGGACACATTCATACCGGATAATAACAAGCACTTCCATTGCCAACCACGTTGTCTGCCATCGTAATTTGTACTCAAATAACTTCGGGCACGCCGGTCTGCTGCTACACTCTCTTCTTCGTCGCTCTGCGCATACATCATTCCATCACAGCGTTACTTTCGTCGTTGACCCAGCAATGGTTGTGGAATCTAATCGTTTGTTTCACCTGGTGTACCACGTGCTCTTTCAAAAATATGACGAAACTTACTTTCCGAGCAACCCTCGTTATTAAACAGAAACATGTAACAGTTTCTCATATTTAAGGACATTATTATAACAATTTTCTTAGATAAAGATTTAGATTTATTAGTCGTAGATACTTAAGAGTTATTTCTATATTTAATTTCACCAGAAAATTTAGAATTACAATTGAATATTATCATTTTATAATATCCTTCATAATCATATCATTTCTCTCTCTCTCTCTCTCTATCTATCTATCTCTATCTATCTGTCTGTCTGTCTGTATCTATCTATCTATTTATCTATCTATCTGTCTGTCTGCATGGTTGTGTCTGTCTGTCTATCTGCATGGCTGTGTCTATCTGTCTGTCTATCTATCTGTATGATTGTAGATAATTTTAAGAAATGAAAATGATTTTAATTTACTTAATTTTTATTAATTATACTACGATTGAAATTTATTAATTTTTACTAGAAACCTTTTAGCAGTTTATCCGAAATTATCTTACTTTAATACCTTAAAAATAGTTTTTTGTAGTAATAATGTTGCATTAAACACTTCTCAAAACATAATTTACGATTTGCAGAAAAACAAAAATAATTTGTATTTGAATGTAATAAAAATAAACGTTCTAGTATCCAATGTACGCAGTTTTTTATTTCTGATAAAAAAAATTTAATTTTAATCTAAAGCAATTTGTTCATATATTTTGTAGTAAATTACAGTATAAAATAAAGAAAAATATCAAAATTTTGAAACATATATTTTTTTGATAATATGTATAGTAAATTCATTAAAGATATTAGGAATTACCATTTCATTAAAGAGATTATAAATTATAAGTTTATTAAAAATGATTATGAATTATGAATGATTCATTAGATATGTTTGTTTCCATAATTTTAGAGTAATACATTGAAATTAAATTTTAATACAATCAAGTGATAATAAAGAAATTCATAATTATAAAATTATTATATTGGGTAGGAAAGCTTGAAATTTCGTTCTATAAAACAAAACTTCTAAACCTTCTATTCAAAAAATATATGATTATATATAAAAAAAAACAACTTCAATTTAAAATGTATCTTTCTTTATACGAAATAAATACGAATACCCAGAAAGAAATTGAAAAGGAAATTTAATACAAATTGAAAAAGACAGTGACCATAAAAAGTTGTTTATTTTATAATTCTGCAAAGATTGGAAGGAAAGTTTTCATCTTTCTGGCGTAGATCTTTGAAAAAAAAAAACTTATAGCAAAAATTCTTTAAAAACATTTTAGAGAATGAAACAAACATATTTCCATAGTTTCATATTGCAAGTATTTTCCTTTCATTTCTTAAACTGTTCGAATATTACACTGTAAATTTTCCTAAGTGTTCAAGATGTTTTTCAAAATCAAAATCTACATATTCGTATTTTTTGTTAAATGGATAAGAGAATCTAAATAATAAGGCTGAAAAATATATTTGAAATGTTTTTATTTTGAAAAAAAAAAAAAGATGAAAGAGTAAAGAAAACGTTTTTGAAATACTAGGTAGAGAAAATATATTAAAAATACAAAAGTGATGCTGAAATTTCTGTCTCATAATGTCTAATAATGTTGATGATTTTATACACGCTAATTGTTTTATGAATTGCTCTTATGGGCTTTAAGAATAGATTTATAATTTTGATATAAATTTGTCTTTGTTGATTTTAAAAGGAACGGTAAAATGAAAAACGAATTTTAAAATGTTTGTTTACTTAAAGCGCATTAAAGTTATGTATCATATTAACAATTAACCTCGTAATTTTCAGATTCAATCAGATGATAGGATGACAACGTCTAAGATGGTTACCACCAAATCTATTTTATCTCCTCAAATGAGTACTATAACATTGATATACTAAATCAAATGCATAGTTAGCCTAAGTCGCCAATGCGGCGATCTTTGGCGACAACTAGATTAGATTACATGAAATAATCTTCAGCAATAAGAAATTCCAACATTTGCTTTTCTACTCATGAAATGAAATAATGTTAACTAATATCTATCACATTAATGAATATATACCTAATTCGATCCATCTGATATGTTTATATCTAATCCATAGTCTATCCTCTGATAAATCTGATATGTATGTTAGATTTATCAAGAGGCATATATAAATTAAAATTAATAAAATCTAATATATATATATATATATATATATATATATATATATATATATATATATATATATATGTGTGTGTGTGTGTGTGTGTGTGTGTGTGTGTGTGTGTGTTAGATTTGATTGGCTATTTTTCCCATCTAATGGTGTAGTCCTTTAATAGTCAATTAAAATTATTTCTGCGTTTGGAGGTTTCACCCCGCGGAGGGGGAAGACTTTGGAATGCCGGCAGCATTTCGAACTCTAGACCAATGAATCCGATAAAAAAAAGTTGACCGGTCGCATTTTGTTGCACCTTTACCAACCAGACCGAAAGAGACGTATATCTCGGGCTAGATATTCAGGGTTTTTAACTTCTGGCGTTGTTGTTGAAAAGAGTCGCAGCATACTCCCCCTCCTGAATAGTGATATGAAGTGAAACTTTCCGAATGATATTTGTAGAGAAGGTTGCTTTCTAGCCATTACTGCAAATCATATACTCCCCCTCCAAACTTGTATTGAGTTTAAGTGGAACAGTTTCCATTTGGTGTCATCGGTGTCTCTAGTTGAGAGATGGGTCTCGTCGACACATGCGCCGTTGCCGGAATATCACTAGTTGTGATTTATGTTTGCTTGTCTTATAAAGGTAAGTGTTTTGCGTTGGGGTCATATGTAACTGGTAGTTCTAGACTGCTCTGCCATCCAGTGTTCAAGCTCTGAGTCCCTACTACGGTGTTCGATGTTTTCAACTCCATGGAGGGGAAGAGAGTAATTTAACTTCAGTGAGCTAGAGACTGTTTCGAGCACTGAACTCCCAAGTGAGTTCCAAGAAGGAGTTGACCGATCGCTTTTAGTTACGCCTTTAACAATCAGACGGGAACAGGCGTCCCTCTTGGGCTAGTTATTAAAATGTTTTAACGTCTGGCGTTGTCGATGAAGAGAGTAGTTGTAGCATCTATTCTAATAACGTTTTCTTATCTTTGGCATTTCTGATTAGTTTTATTAAATCCAAAATTTGTCACATATAATTGTACTTCTATGAACCAATAAGCAAACTGTGAATTTATAAGATTCCAAAAAAATAAAATGTCTACAATTCCTTAAGTATGTATCATCTGTTCAATATTTATAACTATTCTTGTTTTCAATAAATAATTTGTAACTAATTACAACTGACAGGAAACTGTTCACTTTCGAGAAAATTGCGTAGATCGGTAGAAGTGAAATGTATTGGCTGTGATTTATTTAATAGTAATAATTTTCAGATATATTGTAGATTAAAAGATTATTACATAGAATTATTTAACATATCTTTCTTATTTGAATTGAAGTATTCTAAATAAAAAATAAAGACCAAGATTTTTAATAATTCCAAAACCATAATCTATGAATTGAAATGATTTGGGCTCTTTTAAATTTTTGATCCCATTGTTGCATATCTTTCTTAGTAAATTGTGATAATTGGAAGACTGATTGAGTATTAATTACATCACTTAATCTTCGCTAAAGAATGAGATGTTTGCGGCCTGAAGAACACATGGAAAAATTGTCTTTTCTAGATGAAATCAAATTTTGTAGAACTTGTTTTCTTTTACGGCAGTAAAATAATATCTCATTAACAATGTGACAGTCTAACTGTCTAGAGTTATAAAAATTTAGTTAGCTTCAAATATCTATTTCCAGTGTCTTTTTGCATAAATGTTTTTAAAATACTATGAGTACTCATATTATCGAAATTCAGTAAGCAGTAGTAATCAACATCCGCATCATTAAGATAATATGAAAATCTCACTTCTTTAAATTCAGAAAGGACGCAGACATAGATTTAATTGAATTCATAGTGTTTCAAAAAATTTAGATCTCATGTGCGTGTATACAAGTGAAAATCAGTTCAACATATTGGATATTGCCAAATGACGCTGTGTTGTCAAATATTCAGGACGACACGCAGGTAGCCAGCGTAACAGAACAAACAAAAAATACAATACTTGTACAGATTAGCGCAACAACAGAAATAAATACCACTCTAATTCAGATCAGCAGCACAGACACACACGGTTCTAGTAATAAAGTTCAGCTCATCAACTTATTAGTTTGCACTACGGACAAATCTCTTCAATGTTTCTTTGGCTTGAAAGGTAGACTTCAAAGGCATATTACAGGCATCTTCTGCAAATACACTCGATAAATCCACTTACAAGTGCCGATGGCTTCTAGTCGATTGCCTGATCAATCTCCAAAGCATATTCTTCGCCTCAGGCTCTGGGTGTTTTTATATTTGTTCCAGCCAGGTGTAATGTCTCAGGGATATTTCAGCAAATATCCGTAATATTCTTGTCATTGGAGGTATCGACTATGTGAAGCACTGGCGCCCTCTAGTTGTGTGGAGTCCGTCAGCGCCTGTAACAGAAACGACGTAACCCCCGAAGATGAAACACGTCTTGATGAGCGTTAAGCTCGCTAAAAGACTAAAGTCCATTCTGTGTTTTGTGTGTGTTTCATATTTGTAAAGTGTCGTCCTGTAATAAAAATGATAAGAAATAAATGGTCGTAATTAAATGACACCATAAAAGAACCCGCTCTTATAGACTACATTCCAGCACTTTCCAAAAATATCTTTTTGCCGACAAGGTCACTATGTTTCCTCCCAAGTCGCCAAGCTCAAAATTCATTGCGAAAAACTGTCCTTGGCTAACTGATCAAGTCTATGTAAATGTCTCTTTTCTTTTATAAGAGAACCATTCCTGGGCAGCGTCATCTCGGGTTAGTAACAATATTTTATACAGACTTAATAACAAAAAAATGCAGCATGTTTCCCGCTTTTGTAAAAAGTCCCAAATACTTTACAAATTAACTAAAAATGCATGCAGATAGATAGTCCTAAATTCTACTAGAAGATTAAGACAAAAACACATTACACCAAATAAAAAGAGCCCGGTATTTGAAATATTTTTCTTCAGCGAATATTGAAGGTCACTGCAAATCGAAATCTGCATAGTGCACTAAAGTTTTTTGGTGATTCATTTAAAAATAGATAAAATGAAATATTAACTCCATCGAATGACTCAGATGTTACTTTCATCGTTGAAACATGGCTTAAAATTACAGATAAATGAAAATTATTAGATTAAAAAGACATTTCAATATTTAAAAATCGATTTTTGTAATTGTAGTTAATAATCCAATCCTATCTAGCCAATGGGCTAGATCAAATCTCTGTGATCCCAAAACAAGGATCGATCAAGCGATTTTAAGCATATTATTAAAACAAATAACTTATTAAGAGAAATACATAAATAAATGTATTAATAAACATAAACATGTGTGCAAAAATTAAGGACGAAGTCGAAAAATTAGTATATCAGAGGGGAAGGAAGAGGCAGAGCGGACTGAGAGACCAACCAGGAGATTGATTAGGGTGAGGTACGGTAGCACGTGCAGATATACAGCTAAATGTAATGCGGAAGTGTCGGAGCCGGATAAAATATGCTGTCGGTGTAAGGTCTGCATTTCTGGGAAAGCGGAAGCACGGCGTATATCAGTTAAAACGACGTCGAGTTACTGCCCCGAACAATCAATCAGTTACATGACATCTGGATGATTTTACTCGAGGTTGAATCATTAGAAAGATAGAGGAAGGTCGATGTGTGACAAGTGTGGTTGCAGAGTTCGGTGTTACTCAAAGCATCGTTTCACGAATTTGGAGAGAATTTCAAACTACAGAAACAGCTGTCCGATGGTTCAGCCGTGGTCGTCCATGAGTAACCATGCCATCGAACGACCGGTAGATTGCCCTACATGCCAAAAGGAACAGGTGGTAGACAGTGGGAGAAATCGCTAGACACACAGCACAGGCAAATGGAAGACCAATATCATGTTTTACCGTGCCAGGAGGCTGTACAGAGATCTGTTTGCACGACGATCGGTACGGTGTGTAGCTTTAACGCTTGCTCATCGGTGAAGGTATTTTCGGTGGTGCTGGGAACACCAGAATTAGACAGATAATCAAATAGAGTCGAGTAATCTTTACATATGAGAGCAGGTTTAATCTGAGTAGTTATTCTGAACGTATACACATCTGGAGAGAGCAAAGAACCAGCAATAACCTCTCCAACATCATCGAAAGAGACCGGTTTAGAGATCTCTGTGTTATCGTTTGGGAAGGTATCATGCTTGGTTACTGTACCGACCACATATTCGAAGAAAGTTCAGTCACTGGGGCTCACTATTGTAATAAGATTCTCCTTTCGTATGTGCGTCTTTTTACAGCAGCTACGGGTCCGCACTTCTTTATCATCGACGACAATTCGCCAGCTCATCGCACAATAACTGTCGAAAGCTGTTGGACAGTGAACGCATGGATTGAACAGCAAGGTCTCCGGTTCTAAATCCTATCAAGCATAAATGGGACTTTCAAGGGAGATGCTTGACATTACGCAACTTACCACTAGTAAAGATTCCGGAGCTCCAATTGACAGTACAAGACGAATAGGCTGCAATACCTCAACAACTCATTGACATCCTCATACTCATCATGTCCAAACAATATTAAAAATGCATAACTCTCAGGACAGATTATATCTCTAACTAAAAGGTGGATGTATCTCGCTAAACATCGGTTACGTGAATGTTTCGGCCTTCAGTCGCATTGTGCCCCATGCTAGTTTTTCAATAAAGCTCCTCTTTATCATTTGATTTCTTTTTGGCAAATTTTGCTTGCATTACTCGTGTTCTTACGTCTTGGGGATCTCATGGTATTATTTGTGTTGATTTGGAAATCTTATGCACATCGAAATATTGTAAAAAACAATTTCGTCCCTAATTTTTGAATTTTTGCACACACCTGTGTATGTTCAAATCTATAAAAGTATTTCCTAATAAATAAAAAACATTGAATTAGATCCATTATAATTAAACACGATATAATTATTTATGATGAATATATAATGTAAATTAATTAATTATATAATGGAGATATATTAACAGCGCTAAACATGTACACAGGCGACACGTCTTCGATAGCAGTTTTGGAAACCCAAAATCTATAACTTATGCACCCAATAAGCATCTTGCAATATTTGAAAGAAGCTTCAATAATTGAAAATAAAAATTAGTCCTAACAAATCCTCTACTGCTCTATTTACTAGAGAAAAGAACACTTCTCTCCCTACATCTACAGCCAATGAAAATTCAATCTCTCAGCACCTTCTCCGGACAACATCTAGTGAAATCTGTTTCAAGACTCTGTTTCAGGACCAGTCATCAGAATATAAAACCCAATAGCAGACCAGTTCCTTAACCATCGACCAATAGAAATTCACATACTTATCGTTTCCCACAGAGAACCTAAATTTCCATCCAAAACCAATTTATCGAAAGCGAAATCTAACATGAGCTTGAACACCACTGGTTTGGCTTAGATGTTCGAGGAAAGTGCAACTTGCGCGCGTGCGAAAAGAGTAAATGAGATTCCTGATATGGCAGAAGCATTATTTTTCTGGGCGCAACTCAACGACCCTCTACGTCAATCTATTCGCCTCTGGTACAGCATTAAATAGATAGCTCTTTCTAGGGTCAGTGTCGTAATTATAGTCCATAGTTATGACTTAAATAATTAATTCTTAATAACTACAGCTCTCCCCTTTACCTAAAGAATTCAATTATGCGCAACATCATGTACATGTACAAGTTTATCATAGTGGGGTTTTCGTCACCGTCGTATCTGCTGTCCTTTATAAGGTAAGTGAGTTTTAATGTTCACTCTCTCTTCGATAATCCTTTTTAAAGATGCATAGAATAATAAATTTAATTTAATTGGACAAATGTCTCTTCATTTAGTTTGTGCCCTGACCTCATAATATGACTGAAATTTCACCTTCACTAAACGATGACTTATTTATATCTAGGCGAACTCTCAATTAATTCTTAATTTTAATCAGCCGTGAGTGAGATGTCGTTTTATGAGCAAAGAAAACGGTGTAATTGAATATAAATACATGCTAAAGATAATCTATAAATGTTTCTCTCTTTAAATCTTTGACTTAAGTAAAAACATTAAGAATTATTTTAACAATAAAATAATATTATTTCTATAACAAAATAATTTAAAATAATAAAAATTAGCTTAATTGCATTTTCTAATTCTTAATTACAGTTCCTAATTGGCTTAATTACATTTCCTTATCTAATTTTAATTACATTTTCTAAGCTTTGCCTTGAATTCTGTATTTCTGTCAAATCTCAACAACAACTATTTAATAAATGTCAATAACATAATTTGGGTAAAATAAGTAAAACTTATCTCTAATATTAAAACAATTTCAATTTGCTTTTCTGATACCAGTATTGTTTAAATTGGCTTTTTTAACTTTTATTTATTCTTTTAAAAAAGTTTTAGTAACATATTTAATAAATCAAATTACATTCCGAGCTTCTTATAGAATTAAATTATGATATATATATGAAAAATTAGATTACCTTAAGTGTTTTAATCTAAAAAGATAAAAATGTATTTTCAAAAGCATGTACGCTAGCTTTATGAAAAAAATTCAAATGGAATTAGTTAAAATTTTAACAGGGAGTTAATAATGGCAACATTTTGAAACCAAATAGAAAAAAAAACATTTACCAGTTTTTTCTATAGAGATAATAAATTACGTATTAATTATTTTTGCTAACAACAATTTACGTAAATTTTTAATAAACATTATGTATACTTTTGCTGAAATAACTATGACATTTTTAGTTTATTTGAGCAAAAGTCCGCTTATATATTAAAGAGGTTATTTGATTCCAAAACATATGCCAGTTGACACAGATCAGGAGATCGCAAAAGATCCATGACAAATTTAATATTTAAAACATAATTTATCTTTTAATTTAGTATCATGCTTGAGAATATCAATCGTTAAAATAGAATGATGTTAATTCAAGTAGAACAAGTTAATAGCTAATGATATCTGAAGGTGATGCAACTTATATCACAAAACTATGCTGCTAATTTGGAACATAATGATGAAGAATAACTATCAAGTATCCTCTTGGACGTTTACAAACAAGATTCAATTGCAAGCAAGATCACAAGCAAAACACCCACCACTGATGCTAGAAGTCCTCAATTCATTTGATATGAGATCAGCAGGTTTGGACAGTATAAAGAATCCATGCAGGTCCAGGATAGGAGTAGGACAGTAGACTGATCACATAACAGCATTCAAATCGGCAAAATAAGAGATTCTTTTATCTTCTCCTATTATTACTGCTATTGTTGTGTTCATCTGATAGCCGCAAGGATAAAAATACTTATACCTCAGGCGCGCATGTAGAACACTCACAGTTTGCATAACTGCGCGCATACAGAAATAAGTTGATCTAAAAAGCTACTTCGCTGCAAGATGAGAATTTGAAAATGGTTTGCATTGTTTCATGTCAGGATGAGAAGGTGATAAGCAGTTTAAACAGGGCCGTCAAGCTTTTTGCTCAAAAGTATACACATACTTTGCGACTTGGGCTATTCGCGATTTTCTCTTCACTAATCTTGGGGACTTCTATATATATTGATTACATGAAATAACAACTTCTTCCCCACCAAAATGAAACGTGTTTATGTTAATCAGATGCAGCTCGAAATAAAGTGAAATAATTCAGATATAATGATATATAAATAAAAGGAAATTTAGAAGAGATATAGAGGGTAAAGAATGTTACTATCTGGTGTAAGTGACAACTATTGACTTGTAGTGATCCTAAAGGACTGTCAGGTGATTGTAACTGAGCATCCTTGGTAAGATAACTTAATTTCAATTGTAATTAGAGCGGTTTGCTAGGATTGAGAACCGAAAAGAGGGTATCAATTTCTAGTCATAGATAATAAATTATTTCTTTTGATTCATCTTGAGTTTTCGTTGATTATTTCTTGTCTCTTAAAGTTCATTATGTTAAATTAAATTACGGCACAAGAGACAAATAATAGCGGAGTAACGTTCCAACTTCTGTTCAAATAGCAGTAAACTTTTAATAAACATTACGTACATTTTTGCTCAAATAACTATAATGTAGTTTTCTAAATATATTTTAATTATTACAATTTTAAAATAACCAGAAATCGGAAACAAAATAAACGGTTTGAATGACTAATCACAAAACAACAAGCAACATATTATAATTGTTTTTTGCGATCTCCAGCAACATTAAATTTTTAAATATTTTATTGACTTTAATGATGTTTAAAATTATTATAAAATAAAAGCTAAAATAATACAAGACACGGACAAATGAGAATTCCTTTTGCGATATTCGGATACATTCAAAAGATAACATTTAATGCTTAGCAGGCTATGTGAAATTTCAAGGCCAAAAAAAAAAAACCCCACTTCTGTGCATTAAGAATTTATCGTACTCTTTTAGATTATTTCAAATATCTTACAAAAGGTAGCTTTGTTGAACATTGATATATTAATTAGTCTGATAATGTATTAAATATTTTCGTTATGTCCATATGTATGAATTTCGCTCTTGTTAAACATTTCAAAAATGTTTAATTTTATATAATTACTTCTCTGCATATTTCATTTAAAATTTAAATAAGCTTATATACTTTAACAAATTCCAATATTAAACTATCTTTTCACTAACTTCTTTAAGAAATAATACATTTTTTTTATTTTGCTACTGTATTTGTGTATACGTCTTATACATTTTTTGTTTTTGTTTTTAACTAGAAGCTGTCTCGTATCAGTTATATTTTTTCAACAAGAAATTCTGCAGGAAATGGATAGAAACATTATAATTTCGAATCGAAAATGAGTCTTCAAGCATTTTGGATCAATATCTAATGGAACTAATAAATTCCATAATGGATCTACAACAGCTTCATGGTTCCGCATATTAATTATATATGATGATGGCTCAAAAAGTACCCGTGTTACAAATGGCTAATGGGATGTTAGGAATTAGAATTGGGAATGGAGTAACTCATTGCTCACTAATTGTTTTTTTTTTCCTTTTCCCAAGAAGTCCATAAATACAACCACTGCGTGCATCTCACAAAATCAATCACCATGCGGCCGAAGAGATCGTCTTTACCTTCTCTTAAGCAAATTTACAGAATGCAACCCATTGGTTAAATATTGCTTAATTTCTTATGTCCATGTCCCATCGACAGATAACTCTACTCGATAAGAATCGTACTGGCACATTTGTTTAGCGTCGTTTACCAGATGGCAACACACAATGGCAACATTAAATTACCTTATTAACGACATTTATTCCCAAACATATGGATTTTTCATACATCCACGTTTAAGGGTTTCATTTTACGTTTTAAAAGATAATCGGATATTATCAACCACTTCGTTTTGTGTACTGTCATTACTCGTTCCTACTTTTGCTTAAATATGTAAGATTACATCAATAAATGCAATTTATACAGCATTTTTAATAAAATAATATAGAAATTGAAACAATTAAAACTTCTACTATTAGAGAAAAATACTGCTCGTGAAGGCTATACATATCTAAGTAAAAATATAAAATTACAAATTAGACGAAGCTATTTTTTTAACATTTTTATCATTATTTTGAGAAACGTAGATCATTGCTGTAATACGATTTTATTTTTAATTACTTGAAGAGTTTAATTAAAACTTTCATAAGAGTTTTTCACTGCGATGTTTATTGAAACAGAGGCGAAGACAAATTAAAAGTAATTGCGGAAAACTAGATAAAACAGGAATGTTTTCCAAAGTAATATCATGTATTCAGTTCTTTCACGTCTTAAGCATATTAATATCTATATAAAATTACATTTTCTGCTTTCCTTTTAAAATCTTATGGGTTCTTTGTATTTAAAGATAATATTTCTTGAATTTATTTTGATTTATCCTTCACAGCTGGGGATATTAAAAATTGACTTAGGATACAAGCTCTGGTTTTACTAAATATCTGACTTGTGGTAAATGGCTGAATGCTGCAAATTATGTTACGTAGAATCACACTTCAAATTCCTCACGTGATGCAGAAGTTAGGAGAGTTAAGAACTATTTCAGGTGTCATTCCAGCTTATTTGAAAGTGGCTCATAATTACGATGATCGTCTCTCACCCAATCAACTTACTATTCTTTTTACAGCTTCTCTATTAATTATGCAAGGTGTCTTAATACCAGGTTGAAAAACTTTTAGGAAAGAAAGGGTAACAAAGACGACTCGGAATCATTTAGCAGTGATGAATTGGAAATGATTTTCGCATGCGGAAGAGTACACAGAAAACACAAGAAATGAAAGGACACCATAAGTAAAAATGCGTATTATTAATCTACATACATCAACAAAAATAGCAACAAATGTCAACTACAGAATACAGTCAAAGAATACGGATGCATGTTTTCAAAGGGAATACTCCAGGCACTGCAGTCGGAAATTCCAACATGGTGCACTCTAGCTTGTACATATGTACGAAATGTGTGTTTTGTACCAAACTTAGCTCAGTTTCTCTATGTCCGGAGTTCCGTTCCGATTCATGACGGCTCCCTGATAAGATACTCTCTCAGATAATGGATGGTGCAGGCTTACAAAGAGGCTACGGTTGAGTGTACGCCACATCGTAAATCGTTGCGCGTACAAGCGTTGAACAGCTCGGTCAACGCACTCTGCCATTTCGTATGTCGGATGCGTATTTGACAGTTTCACGTTTATGTAAATCAGCCATCCAACTTCAGCTGCTTCCGGGTATGAAACGAACGCGTACTTACAACGCCATCTACCGCATCTTGAATGCATTTCCGATCCAGCATTGCTATATAAATCTATGCACACCAGGTGTATCATATGCTTCCTGGAAGTTCGGCAGCCTCATTCTGAGACAACCTATAGTGAATTGTAATAATTAGCTTTCATATGGACCATCATTCATTCATTCATTTGAACAAAGAGTGAAGAATATTTTTATGAAGGAGATTCTTTTAAATTGTTGATAATTTATTAAAATTTTTGCTACAGAATTTGCTCTTAAGCTTAATATTCAGAATTTATGAACAAATTTCGATGAAAAAATACACTAACACTATTTTGCAAAATTCTTAAATACAATACATAGTTATTTTTAAAATATTTAAACCAACTTCAAAAGAGAAAAAGTTATGTACTTTAATCCCGTAACAGAATTATTCTGTACCTCTAACGAAGGTTTCCTTTGAAATCATGTCATTTTAGAGAAACGCGAGGACTAATGATGCCGGGCTTTGTAATTTTTTAGCCATGGTCACATTATAAGGTTGACTCCTGAACTTGTATTTTATTTTTCGTAACTTCCACATCACGCTACGTGAGAAATTTGAGAACATGTTGTAATGAATATGTTTTTATAATTATCTGTACTAACAATCAAACAACATTATTTTTTGGACCATCAATAAAAATTAATAACCAAAATGAATTTGTTTTCCATATAAAATTAGATGGGGCTAAGCTTAAAAGTCCAAAGTGCTGTACGTTTTTATTAAGTTCCTCTGCTTTAATGTCAAGAAGCATGAAACACACAAAAAATATCCTTATTTAGGAAAGAAAATTTAAATTTGTAAAAAAAAAAATTGCTATTAGCATAGTCATGTATCATTATTAACAAAAATTATACTCTCAAAATTAGAAATATGTTTTGTGATCCAATCATTTTTTATGTCAAGGTTTATTATCTTAACTTGTGTGTTTTTCTCATGAAGAACTCTATTTATGCGCAAAATGTTCCTTGAGACTCAAATTTTGCTTGAAGATCACAGTATTTTTACATTTATTAGCACAGCCTCTAATACTTTTCTAAGTTCTTAACCATTAACTCTCACTTTAGCATTTCTCAAGTAATGAACTCTCAAACAATAGCTACTCTGAAACTGTTACAATATTTACAGTTATGTCATAACTATAGCATATTATTCAAATACTCTAGATCACATATTCCTTGGAAAAATCTCAACAGGCCCCATGCCTTCGATCCTTTCTCTCTCAGGGGTGTCTGTAGCGTCTGTCCTAAAAATACTAGACTAATTATTTCATTAGCCTTCACAAACCTGCGCCTACAAAGCGTGGACATATTGAAGACATAAACTCTCTACAGGTTAACTCTAACATATTTTTACTGAGTAATAAAGAAATTCAAATATGGCTTTTTAACTGTTTTGATGATTCAATAAAAAAAAATGACACAACTAAAATAGCACTTGGAATCCTATATCGCGTTCAATAATTAACGGAAATTTGAATTAAATTACAGGGGCAGTTATGGTTTTCCGAATGATTTTCATTTCCAAGGTAGAATAGAGCATTACTTGAATCAAGAAAGGAGGGAAAAAAGTTTAACAACGTAAAAGTGCATCAACTTCAGTAAAAATTCAAAATTTTATTTTCCCTTCGCGTCTAGTGGATTTAAGTCAAATTTAGGGACGGTTTTATATAAATTTTGCGATTTTTCTCACGGGTTTAACTAAAATAAAATGTGTTGTAACATGAATGGTTAATCTTGTCAGACATTTCTTTTTATACGCATTGTATAATAACATTGAAGTATTTTTTAAATTATATATCACTTAAAATACGTTACTTTTCATTATGAATAAACACAAGTTCTTCAAAAATAAAAAAGTTAGATATTTTTCCCTAGAAATTTTAAAAGAATAGATTGATGTAATTTTAGCCCATATTGATAAATGTGGGAATTTTTTTTTTTTTTATTCTATGAAAAAGACCTTTGATAACTTAACATACTTGCTAGCATATGCGTTTTATGCATAATCAGAAATGTGAAATTTCAAAACATTTCACCTTTAATTATTCAACACAAGTACTCATAAATTACACCAATGATCTTAGTAAACAATTTATTTATGCTTCAGTCCACATTTAATCAATCAGTGCATTACATTATTAGTTACTCTTCCTAACTAATAATGTAATTCATCTTCAGTGTATCGAAAGAGCATTTAATTACTCAACATACATGCCACTAATTACCATCAGAGTCTCTGACTAACAATGTTATTTATATTTTTCATTGTACCATTAAATATAATGATATTAGTAGCTAGTCAGCATGTATACCCATGACAATTCTCAGCAATTCGTACTAATAATTTTACCTCTACTTCAGAAGAGAGTGAATGCTAAAAATATATTTATTTTAAGGGTCTCAGGACTCTTAACGCTTGTCAATGTATCGAAAAATATATCATTTTTCAAAACAATATAATTTACCAATGAAACAAGCAGACAATTGAAATTTTACCAAATAATATTCAAATTTATTTACATTTTTTCTCATATTTTCTTAAGATTTAAAAAAAGTTTTCAAAAAGTTATAATGAAAAATAAATTGGACATTTTTTCAAAACTAAGAAAATCTATAATTTGCTGCAGAAATCTATATTTTATTCTATATTTTGCAGGATTCTGAAGTATATTATTGATTAAAATTCCCAAAAGTAACATCACCTAGTAAAATAAAGCTCAATTTTAAAGGTATACAAACCTTTCGAGAAATTTAGAGCAAAAAAAAAGTTTTTTAATACTATTATTAAAGAAATTATGAAATTTTAAGAAAAAATCCAATTAAAATTCGTATAAAAGATTTTCTGTTAAAATTTTGTATAAAATTTGATCGATAAGTCATAAAGAAACCTTTTTTGAACATGTACATAAAATTTCACATTGATATCTTAAATAGTTTCTGAGAAAACCTGCGCACAAGTTAAAAATTTTTGTTCTTAGAAAATTGAAATTTATGTTGAAAAATAACGATAAAAGTATTCAAATCAAAGTTTAGTTTTTTTTCTGTAAATCTTGGAGTGTTCGAAATATCGTTATAATTTTGGTACCAAAATGTTCAGAACAGATGATGCTCTAAGATTTATTTTTTTTTCAAAAAAAAACAAAAAATTTGAGGTTTAAGGGTCCTGAGATCATTAACCTTAAACCATTTTTAAATCTCCTGTCTGAAATTAGTGGAATTCCGGAATAAAACTTTTATCAAAATCAGGCGTAATGCTGGAGACTAAATTTTAATGAATGAATTTTAATTTTCACTTTTATTTAAAAGAGCACGTCTCTTAAATTAAAGTGCCGAAGTGCATCTTCTAGAATATTAAGTTTTATTTTGATTACATTGCGAAATAACAGATTTGTTCCATTAAATACTAATACAAACAGAAAAATAGAACACTAATGCTTATTACATACGTACGGGACGAAATATTTATAAACCTAATGCTTGGAATTAGTAAAAATTTTATTATAACTAATTTAAATCCAGTATAAGATAAGATAAATTTAGTACAAATGAGGATTTGTTTTTCCCAAAAGATTATTCCATGATTTTATACAGAAATCTAATTACTCGTATATGTATAATCTTTGGATTTACATATAAAATATGCAGCTAAAATAAACGCATTAAATATAAAAAAAAAAAGGCGATTGGACCGAAGGATACCCAGAAGAATAAATTGAATGATATGAAAAAAATTAGATAACAGTCAATAGTTTGTTATACGTGTGATTTACTGATGGTTTTTTTAATAAGTAAAATCACACTTAAAAGTAGTACGAGGACCATTGTCATAGACCTCATTGTTTTCAACCTCAGTCAAGTGACAAACAAGATAAATGAGCAAGCACCGACTCTCCAAACTTTCTCACCAATCTTAAGGAACCTCCACAGATTTGTGTATCTGTCCAGCTACACGACGAGTTTTTAGTGGCATCATTTTAAGGTTGATACACACACGCGCGCACACACACACACACACACACACATATATATATATATATATATTGGTGTACTTCGTTAATATTGATAAGTATATTTTTTGAATAATCAAGAAGTAGAAAATCTTATCTCTCTTTTTTCTTATGTAAGGTTATAGTAAATAAAGTGTATTTTTCTCTTGCATTAAAGGAAATATTTTACTATCCCTGGATGGAGAAATATTAACCCAATAATGGGTAAGAGTGCTTTTGAAATCTACATACAATAAAACTAAATATATTTTAGAATCAAGAACTTTCAAGACGTTGCGCTACTTTTTTTTCTTATGTTCTTAAATTTAATGTTAGTACATTGTGAAACTGTATCATTTTTTTTATATGTATGTGTTGATAATTATTCACATTAATGAAAAGAATAAATAGAATATCTATAAACCTATCTCTCAAACTTATAAAATTGTTTGATTAGTAGACAGTCTCTTATAAATATTATAGAAATACAAATTTATCACATTAAATGAGTGCATCATTTGTAGCATATAAGAGAAATGTAATGAGTATATTCCTTTTAAGCAGACTACATTCTAACTAGATATACATAAATCAAAGTTGCCTTCAATGAAAATTAGTTAACTACCTTGGTTTAAATATATTTGGTGAATCCGAGAAGCAAGTAAACTATTCAGTCATCAAAAATACAAACATATTACATATAAATTCCACATGTGGAGCCGAAAGCAATTACAAACTTTTCTTTATCTTAATTAAAATAAATTTTTATTTTCAAAACCACTATTAAAATGAGTTCCAAGACGGAATGCGTAATCACATAGTTTCCGTGTCAGTTGAAATTTGAGAAACCAGACAAGTATCTTATACATATTTTCTGTTAATTGTAGATGTGAATTATAGCGGAAATATTATCATTGCTAAGCCGAAATTACCAAAGTTCGATGTTCCTTCTTGAGTAAGTATTGAGGTATTCATATTTTTTTTTTTATTTTTTCTTGTACATTTTATTTACGAGATTATCATTCTTTAAATAAATAAAGGAGGAAAAAAAATTTAAATAGTTAATAAATTAATCACAATCTATCCGTTTTTTGACTGCTTATTGAACGTTAGCGTAAAATACTTTATCATTAAAAATATTTAGTTAGTACATTGTTATAACAGGTCAATTGAAAGTCCCGGCCTATCATAGTAAACCACATTTTTGGCAAAAATTGGTTTTTTTTTATTCAACATAATTCCCTTCAAAGTTGATACACTGATTATAGCGACCCTCCAACTTTTCGATTACCATTCTTGTGGCTGATTTGTCCTTTTGCTTCAAAATAGGCCTCCCAGTTTTCAGCGATCCCTCTTCCCCAGGTGCTAAGAACTCTCTATGCCGATAACATCGAATGCAAGCAGGTGTGAGCAGTGGTCTCTTTTGAGCACTCAGAAACGTATACAGTCACATCAGAATACACATGCAGGGGTGAAGTGCATACAGAAAGAAGACGATAATATACCCTCCCACAAGATCCCAGCTTTTGTCGTTCAGGACACAGAGTCCTCGCTTCGCCGATATTGTCAAGGGAAGCCGGAAAGTAACAGTCGCAGTGCTGACGGTCCACGCTGCAATGAAACGTCGTCGCACCATACCGAGCGGATACTGTACTGCAAACATTTCCCATTTCTGAATGGCGTTCCGTGACTGTGGTTGTACAATTTTGCGGGGCTGACCTCTCGTATGTCTGTCCTGGCCGGAGAATTGGTTATGGGCGTGGATATCACCGCATGCCGTTCAGTATGACCTCAAAGAAACCCTTGATTCCATATTCGCAGGACAGTGGGTGGATCTCGATCAGAGCACCGGTGATATCCCGGAAGATAATCCCCACTCTCGATAGGCAGCAGTCCACACCACCTCTGTATTGAATTCAAACCTTGCTGAAGTGGTGCTTCTTTTTTCGAGGGCATAGCATATTCTGAATAAGCTCCGTTCTTACAGAGCGCTTTAGAATGAAATCCACTACAACTTTTCTTTTATGCAGTTAGCTGAATGTTGTTTCTCCTTACTATGCCTTCCCAGTGCCCTGAAATACTATTATTTGAATACCCATACCGCTTCTTCCTTTCATGTGATTTTGACGTTCGTCAGATCATTTCCTCGAATGTTAGATTTTAATGGCCAACAGTGTAGTATAATCTTTTACAACAATGACATATTTTGTTTTCAAATGTATTAAATTATATTGGCATTTTATAAAATAAAATGAGTAATTTGAAATTTCTGCTATTTTTACATCTTATAGCAAAAGCCTTAGATAAAAACAAATTGGTATTATTTATATGGATTAACTCTGTAGGTGCCTAAATTTTCTATAAAATGGATTGATTAATATCTGATTTTTTTTTAAAAAATGATCTCATTAAAAAGTATTTTGAGTTTAGCATTCAATTTGCGGATGTTGATTGTTGCCTATTTTACTGAAATAAGTGTTATCGAATAAAATTTTAGCGAAGATTTGCGCTTAAAACTTCATTCGAAGCATTTCATAGAGAAAAATATGTTTTTTTACAATATATTTCCATAAACACTTTATTGCATTTAAGTAATATTCAGCGCATACTTACCTGTTGTTCATTGTCTCTCTACCATTCTCTTACATTTGGATGTCCAAAATATGTTTCAGCAGATTCTTCCCGTAATCATCTTCTATGATCCCCTTCCTTGTTCCGTATAACCGTCTCTCTATTACCTTGATTTCGGGAGATAAACCACCCCAAGCGTATACGTCGCACACATGTATATCGACTGACTGAAAGTTCATTGGAAAAGCCACGCCCATTGACGTAATGCTGCAGCAAAGCATTCAGGGAACAGGGAACTGTCTTTATTTATTCGGTGAATTTCCTTCCCATGTGATGTAACACATCGTTAATAACTCAGGTCTAACATTGAAAACAGCTTATTTTTTTGCAAATTTTTTTTTTATTCATCAACATATAACACCTTTTGTTAAATCTTTAAGTTGATACAAATCGTTCAACCTTTTCCAAATCTTTTTTTTTCCAAATTTTTTTTTTCTTCTTTTTTTTTCACCGAAAT
>BMAW01061781.1:504235-515055 GCA_019974015.1 Nephila pilipes
AAGAAATCTTTTTTGTTGCGAGTAAATAGCGATAAACAGCTTTCTGAATCATCGACTCGTTGCTGTTTTTGTTCCATCGAAAGCAATCGCGGCACCCACTTGGAAAAAACCTTTTTCATGCTCAATTTTTCATGAAGGATAGTAAATACACTTCCATATGATATCTGTGTCATCTCAGCAATCTCACGGAGCTTCACTTTACGATCTTTCATTATAATTTTTGTCACTTCACTCACATTTTCCGGTGTAACGGCTTCCACAGGTCTACCCGAGCGTTCCGCGTCATTTGTGTCGGTACGACCACGTTTAAACTCGGCAAACCACCGACACATCGTTGCTTTTGATGGACAAGAGTCCGGGTAACATTTTTCAATCCATTGTTTCGCTTGCACGGTGTTTTTACCCATTAAAAAACAATGTTTTATCAGAACACGAAACTCGGTTTTTTCCATTTTTTAAACAAACTACAAAACGACTTTACTCCAACCTCGACAACTCAGCTGTTTCTGGTCCGATCGACTTAAAATTTTGACACGTTTCAAGCAAAGGTTAGTACTCTAGAAAGACCTGGTTACTGGTTTACTACGAGCGCCATCTCTGGGTTAGTCTCGGGAGTTATTGATTGATGTGTTAATCATCATTAATACATTTTAAAATATTAATAACATAACAATAAACAGTGATATTTACATAAACAATAAATAAACAAATATCTGACATTGATCATGTCAAAAACGAAATCTATTGACTTCTAACAGATGTTATTTTTACGCTCTCTGTAAACTTTTTTTTTTATCACAGTAAATTACAATATTATGAAAAAGAATATATGTAAATTTGGTAATGAAACAGAATTTTATGTTTAAAATAAGCAATTGTTATTAATACAAAACCTGATTTTTCAATGGCAGAAATAAATAAACAACAAATTACCATCAGTATCATTTTCATTTCTCTAATCCAAATAACTTATTTCAATGTCGCTATCTTCATTTTCTTTTTCTATGATTTTCAGTTTAATGAACGCTGATAAGATCGTATCAGTCTGGATTTATTGCCATGTTTTGTTGAACCACAAGACACCTGTACATAAATTACGGTGTCCTTATATTGAGCACACCCTACCGTGATTTAGCAAGTTTCAAACGAATTCGAATTTTCTGCACTGCCTTAGCACAAACTGAGAACTCGTATTGGGCTAAAATGTCGCCAGGAATTATGTAATAACCGTTTCACTTGAACAAAACGAAAACAAGAGAATTTAAAAAGACAGAGGGAAAATAAAATTCAGTTCGATACGCTGCCCCGGCAGAGGCCGCAGACATTAACTCTTTCAACTTTTAAACAGTATAAAGTCGCGGCTTATCTATCTGAAAATTACGGTACTGATATTACCATCATTTGTTCTATTCATCGTCTGTTATTTCTCTACACCTCACTTTACTCGAATATAGAACTATTGCTTTGCATATAGAAGTTGAATTATTGGAACTAACCTATGTCCAGGAAATGTCGAAAAAGACAGTTAAAGGGAGGTAGGCTTCACTATAGTTACAAAGTTTACGCTTCAGACATTTGTTATCTTACAGATCTTATAGACCTTTGTTATCTTATTTGTTATTTTATATACAGTTCGTATGCTCGAAAAATATCCAAATAGGCATGAAATGAGTTACGTCTTTGCAAATAATTGTGATTCCCAGCTCAGTTGCTCTTAGAATTTTGATAAAAATTTTCCGTATGCATGCATCGCCCACTGACAGCAAAAATCATTTTGTGAATCAAATTGGTTCTTAACCATAAAAATAGGTATACCATGTTCGACAATACGAAATGAAGAGATGAGCGGAAAAGAAGAATTACTATTTACGAATATTTCATTTAAGCATTAAAATGAAAATATGTTTTAAAAAATAATATTTAAGTAATACACACGCACATATATGTACAGAAATAAAATTTTAAGTGAGTGAAATTAGCCCAGTCTGTAAATCCAGTGTTTTGAATCACATCTGTGTAAAAGTAATATAATTCACGCATTTTAGCTTTAACTTCTAACATATTCAAAACAGCTTTAGGTATTTTTATTATACCAAAAATAAAAGAACAGAAACGGAAATAATAAAATAAGCCCTGGAAGATTTCTGCGAAGCCTTTCAGAGCTCTCCTACGATGTCAATATGTAACTAAAGAATTCACTTTAATGTATTTAATATTACTTAAGAATTGTGTACATATGTTTTTTTTTACATTACTGTATTCAAGTTCCAAGATGAAATAAAATAATACTGTCAACAGCCTATACGCAGTTACGTTCCAGAAAGCGAAGTTTAAAATTTGACAGAATAATACATGATGTTTTATAGTTATATGATGTGAAGAAAAAGAAAGTAAGCAATAATCCCTTCAAGTTTGTGCCATTTTTTTTATGTCTGATGCGCGCGGCATATGTGTACTTTACAGAGCGCGGAAATTGCAATATCTCTCATACGCATAGGCTTTTACCGATCAAATATTTACGCTGATACCAATGTGGTAAAAGTTTTTCCGGTGCAAGAGATAATCTATGAAGGCGATGAATAATTTATTACTCGCAGGGAAAGAATTTTTGAATTTATGACCTTATCTGCCAACCACCGTTAACCATTTTGCTTCGATCTTACATCGAATAACGGCTCTGTTTATTCCGTCCCATGAGCATTTACTGAAACAACAACTAGAAAAAAAGAATAAATAAAAAAAAATTCTCAAGAGTAATAGTTTATATTTTACCTTACCTTATTCAATATTCCATTTAAATAAGCCGACATTTATTTCAGATCTTTAATATTAACTAGTAACCTATAAAGATCCTTTTTTTAAGGTTATCAAAGCAAGTAATTGGCGAAGAAACCGAGTAAAAATTCTCGTAATATATGCGGCATGCGTGTAAATTATAAATAGAAAAAAAGCTTGTTTACTGGAAATTTATTTTATCTCCTCACCAAAATGCCGATAAAAATATACGAAATTTTTTTTTATGTCATGTGTTTTAGCTTAAACTACTAAGCTGAATTAATAGACTTTTGAATATTTAATTTCACCCGACCGGTAGTCATCACATGGGGAGGTGTAACATTACAGATTTATTAATTATTGTCTTTAAGACCTGATCATTGCTGAAAATTATGAAGATTGTCAACAGTAGCCCGATATTTAGATCTAATAAGCTGTTGATTCAAGTAAATTAATTGTATTAGAAAGATTTGATTGAAATTCATTTGTGTGTGTGTCTACCAGTATAAATTCTTTACAAAATGCACCTAATAATAAACCTAAATGATAGTAATTTTTGAAACAGTAGTTGTTTAAGATGTATAATATGCATTTTACATCAGGTAGTTTACACAATAAATATATAAAATACATATTATACCTATTCAAATATCTTGCAACCTTGGATTATACACACACACAAATATATAATATACCCATGGGTTTTTTAAGCCGAATTTTATTTTATATGTTACTTATAATTTTTAAATTATATTTGATAAGAAAAAAGATAAGAGTAAAATTAAGAAATTCCGAGGGAATATGAATTAACGTTGCTATGTTGTTATATGAAGATAAAAAACAACTGACCTCGTAATTTTGAAACCCTTTGGAGCGAAAAGTGTAACACTTGAGTAGTTCCACGAATGGTTGACTTTATAATTCTGTTACTTTTTTGATAAGTATTATTAAATTCTATTCTAACGATTCGAATTTTTCCATCAAGTCTATTTTTATTCTTGAAGTTATTTATGCTAATATTTTCAGTAGCATTAAGCTGCCTTTTCTATTCTAGCAATAAAAGATGTTTTTGGAAATATCCTTTTTGGAGATTGTTGTTTTAATTGCCCCTTTTCTGATAGAAATTAGCTGAAGTACTCGTTCTTTTTGCATGAGTATTTATTTCAATTAGAGCCAACAAAAACGTATTTTTGAAAAAATATTTTTAATGGAACAAATAAATGAATAAATAAAACGCTGTCAAAAAAACTCTTTGGAGAGTAATAAACTGTCAATATAGATTTTGACGTAATATGTGATATAAAATGCTAGAGCTAGCATTCGTAGCAGAACGGAAACCGTAACGAAAGCGCAGGAGAAATAACATTTACTCGATAACGGTTGGGCATTTCAAATTTTGTGTAAAATCGACTAGTCGATATTTTTTTCTCTATTTTTCTCCTTTCTTTTGTAAAGTGGTGGGGGTGGCTAATATTTATTCCATATATCGTATGAATATTGTTCTGTTTCTTTTCGTAGATTTTTTAATGGGACGGTTCAAACTTTTTGAAAATTCCAAAATTGATGCTTTTCACCGCTATTTTCTAAACTTTTCAAAACACCTACTTATAGACTCTTTTAAAATAACTTGCATCGCTCAGATGGTGCAAGAATATTTATCTTGCGACATATCGTTCGAACACTAGGCCGTAAGAGATATTAAAAAAAAAAAAAACTCTTCAAAATTATCAAGTATGAATGTTTTTTTTTAAAAAAAAAATATGAAAGGAAATTATTAAAAAGTAAAAATTAATAATACTTTCAAGAAAACAAACTTACAAAATAAAATATTTTAATTTATTCGAAATTAGCAAATAAAAAATGGACGCAATGTTGAAGAAAAATAAAGCGCCGAATCGAGCCTAGGCCAAGCTTTCAGAACGAGTATTTCTTAAACACTATACCAAATCTCGCTGGTTACAAGCAACCAAAACTAAAAAAAAATATTTCGGGGCATGTAATTACGGGATTTGTGGAATATATATATATATATATAATAATAATAATAATAATAATTATGAATTAAAGGGTTATAGGTATCACAAATACTTCTGTATCAGTTTGGTTTTTTTTTTTTGTTGTTGTTGTTGAAAATACTGTATGATTATAAGAAATTCGAACGGATATCAATAAATGATTAATTCGACACATAATCATAACTTAACAACAAAGAATGAACAAATGTATAAAAATAAAAGTCGGAAGTGAATGGCTTGACCGGGGCTGGATAATAGAATGTGTCAAAATACCGAATGCCGAATTAAAAAGCGTTTACTGTATTCAGACATGCAAAAAAATAATACAAATATCGAAAAAAATAATTAAATCACCGAAAACAAAATTAAAAGTCATACAAATCTGAGTATAAATATGATACTTTTTGGTACTTGAATTGGAACACGGAATAATTTCAAGTCTAAAAGTATTTAAAATTGTGCTTCGTCTTTAAAAGCACTCTGTTGTATTTTAAATGGTTTAATAAAACTACCGTGAATCAAACCATCCATTTGAAAGTAATTGCTACGAAACATGTCGGGGAGATTTGATGGCTCATTTCCATTTATAACCAAATTAAGAACTTCCAAAGTTAATTAACCGGTTAAAGTTTTCCAGAGCCTCCCCGACTAATTATATATCCTTGTTAGAAAATCCTACGTTCAGTCTACCCACATTCTGACTTCTTGGATTAATTGATAACTTGATATCTTACTTAATGAATAATCTTACGTCACACTTCTCGAATTTTGTCGTCACTTCAATTAACCAATTAGGATGGTTACTATTAATTATATTACCTCGATTTGAAGCGAATTACTGTTAATTAAATCTATGGATTACCAATAGTCTTTAAATACATCTTTCCTAATTATAATACATCTTGATAAATACATCTTGATGTTTCGATCTATGAGCGCTACAAGAACAATGTGAAAGAAATATTAGAATGTCATCCACTACAGTACGATAATTACGAAGAATGTGTAGCAAATTCCTGCTTCTTAGATATTATTTAAAAAAAAAAATTTATATGCAATAGTTACGAATGTTTATATTTCAACGACGTCATTCATTTCCATTTTTATTCCAACTTCTTTAGGTTTTAACTAAAATCTGAAAATATCTTATTTTTCAGCAAAAGATTCATGCTTCTACAAAACAAATTCACTCAAAATTCAATAAATTCATTCGTATAAATTTAGATTATGTCTAAATTTGTTTAATTTGTTTTGAAATTTCAGTATTCTTTTTCAGGAAAGACCCTGTGATTCTTAGAGGTGAAAATTTCTTTTTATGATTTATGAATTTTTACGAATCAAAAGCAATGGGTTAGTTTAGTTTTTATTAACGTCGCACTAGAAGCAATACAGAGGGCTACTGACGACGGACCTCGTAATTTTGAACCTCGGTGAAGTGATGAGGATGTCACCTGAGATGACACCCCCCCTCTCCTAACTTCCACACCACGCCAAAGGAAGGACTTTGAGCAGAGACAGATTTAACATTTTTCAACCCCAACTACACGGCGGGTCTTTTGAAGCATCATGACTTGAACCAGCAACTTGACGAAAATCGCCGGCAGCAAGTCCGTGACCGTGACCACTAGGCTACCGCGGCCACTCAAAAGCAATGGGATTTACAATGCATAACAAGTAAGTAAAGGATCGAAAATTTCAAGTTTCATTGCCTTTTTTTTCGTAAATATTCAAATGCTATTTTGTTTTCAAATACATTTTTAAAAACAATTTTTAAGGTTTTTAATACGTTTGACGAGGTACTTTGGAAGCAATAATAACACGGAGCTAACATTACTTTATAAGCTCTTGTAGTTATCTTCTTGAAAAACAATTTATTTGACTAAAGTTTCTATAGAAATAGTAAAAATATGCTAAGATAACAGAAAAAAACAATATTATTTCATCGTATAATTCAGCTTGCGATATTCCTTGTTTTGAATCGTTTAAACTTCTTAGGGAATTTTTAATGTCATTCAGAAAATAATGTTCTCAGACATGTTCACGAGATACATAAATTGCATTTACAGAATGAAAAGGTAAATACAATGATCAAGGTAATCTAATTTCAGATTAGGATTTGAGCACCCGTCAACGTTTTTATTCAGAAATGCCGCACTGAATACTTTAGTTTATCGATTATACCCTTCTCTGGAATAAGTCAACCAATTCAAGTGTAGAGAATTGGCGATCTCTTGATTTCTCTCTGGATTTTCGAGAAATAGCGAAAGATTCGTAAAGAATCTTTCGCTATTTCTGAACTAGCGAAATTCTGAACTTTTTCTGAATAGCGAAAGATTCGTAAAGAATCTTTCGCTATTTCTCGAAAATCATACGCTCTTAGTTTCTAATCAATCAACTGATTGATTGATTTTATTAACGTCGCGCAAGAAATAACATTAGGGCTGTTGGCGATGGATCTCGTAATTTTGTTCCATAAAAACGGTCATGTGAAAAGGGCGACACCTGAGCTGAGGGCACACCTCTCCTAACTTCCACTCCACGCCAACGGGAGGACATAGAGTCTCGACAGATTTAACGTGCATCAGCCCTGGCTATACGGCGGGTCTTTAGTGGCATCAACCCATGACTCGATGAAAACCACCAGGCTCGAGTCCGCGGTCTTGACCACTTTGCTACCGCAGCCTATTTTCTAGACAAAATAATCAATGTTCAAAAATATTGATATATTTTATTTAACAAGCACAATCTAAATTAAATAAAATGAATTTGACACTGTTTTGATTCAAAGTATACTTTATTTTAAACCGAAAAGTATGTTTCCTTACAATATAATATGAAAAAAAAAAAATCGCAGCAGTTTTTAAATACTAATCAAAATAATTTTGATAACCAGCAGGATGACTAGTACAACAAATATATGGCAAGTGATTTAATAGTCTGGTTCCATTCCTTGTTTCAATTAGAGTGTTATACATAGAAGTGAAAAAAAGATGTATTGAAATTCGAATATACAAGAGTTCTTTCTTTTATATTCAACTTATCTAACGTTCCGAATCAGATTTCCATACAAAGTGAACATTATACTTATTTATTTTGAAATTCATTTCTTTAATTGAATTAAATAATAAATTACGTACATAATTATAAACAAAACATGCTTTTTAAAATAGCGGTATCAACTTTATTTTCGACAAAGAAAGACTCCAGCTGAATATTTTAATTAGAATTTATTTTTCCTTAATTAATGATCAGTGCCTTCAGTCATGTCAAATAAAAATGATCTGTAACTAATTAAATTGAATTAATAAGAGTTTCTTTAATAACGTAAATCGATACATTTGATAATATATTAACAAATGGATACTTTGTTAAAATTAACCGTATTCGGAATTTTTCCAATTAAATTATTGCTCACACAAAATGATAAAATGTATTTGATTTTTTTGTTCTGATGACAGAATGCTATTTGAATTTTAGGTATAATACAAGAAGAATAAAATATAAAACAAAATGCGCGAAAGGTATAGTACTAGAAAAATTCAGGGTAATAAATATATCTCAAGAAATTGAAAAAAATATGTATTGTATAAATATATGAGAAAAAAAATTAAGTAAATTGTAAGAAGAAAATTGCATTTAGGATAAATTTTAATAGGATGTATAAAACAGAAATAAATCAGTGAAATAACAGCAATTGATTTAATGAATCAAATGTAGGTCTTTCAAAGGGATTTTTTAAAACTATTTATTTTTTAAAAGGTGATGCTTTAAACACTAGTTGATACCAATAAATCTTGCGTAAAATAAACAGAATGCTGAAAATAAGGATAGAACAGGAAAAAAAAAATTAAGTATTTCCGGTAATCTTATAAAAATTATGAAAATCATAAAATAATTAAATAATTTGAAAAAATGTTACAAGAAAAAAAACCCCAAATGTTATATTAAGCATTTGAATACATCAAGTTTAATAATTTGAAAATATTTTATTACAGAAACTACTGTTTGGGTAGTTATCCATTCCTATAGAAAGAATTGAAATTTTCATGTCCGAAATCACAAGCAATTTGAAGCGGATTAAAATTAAATCTCTATGTGTTTAAAAAATAATAGCACTCAAAAAAGAAAAGTTTTTTGAAAAGTTTTTCGTAAACAATTATTTAAGATCTTTCATTCTAATAACGCTTAAAAATTTTTTTTACAACAATTGCAAAGCTATTTTCTAGTAGAAAAAAATGTAATTACGGGGATTCAGAATTAATTATTGATTTTCTGTATAAGAGTGATGGAATTACTTTCGTTGGAAAAATCATGTATATGAATGATGGAACTGAAATTAATGATTTTTATTTTAAAATTGATTCCCATTAAATTCATTTCAGTTAAATATTAATAAATATTCGTAACCAAAAATTGATATTAATTTATGTTGTTGTATTATTATCAATTACATTGCCTTTAGGCAAAGTTGTATTCATAGGATAATTGTTTTATATTATGTATCTGGATGTGGCCGATTTTGAATTTGTTTTGATTTAAGGTATTTTTTAAAATTCCTTTGCTTTTTTGAAAATCCAATCTTATTGCTAATATATATGTAAAAGTATCGTTTGTAGAACATATTGTTTTATTATATATTATTATTATTATTGTTATTCAATTTTGGAAATATGTACCTGGCAATGAAACGTTTTTCGTTTATTGCAGTTTTAGAATTTAAGTGTTCAGATGTAGGCTTACTGAATAAAAAACTGAGTCAGTTTATGCTACGTTCTATAATAGCATTTCTGTATATTGTTTGCCAATAAATTTTTTTTAACTATTTACTGAAGCGATTTCTTTATTATAAGAAATGATATATGATTTTAATTTGGGTTCCATGTTTATTCGCATAAATTCGAATTTTGTTTTCCATTTCGCAATTTTAAAAGCTGTGAAATTTAATGAAAGCTGTAACAATTACAAAAAAAAAAACATTCCCCCACCCCTTTTATTTGCTTTTCTACATGAACAACAAATAAGATATAAATTTTTATTGAAATGTAAGCAAATAAATAAACAAATAAATAAAATAAAACTTTGCGCTAAATATATATTAAAATAAAATATACAAAACAAGCAAGGTCAATTCATTTTCGTTTATTACAAATTTGAAAGATTCAAGAAGAAAATATTTCTTTTTTTTAATTACAAAAAAAGCAAATTTCACAAATTTAAATATGTAGCAAATTATTAATTTGCTTAAATTAACGGTAATTTTTTTGAAAAAAAAAATTATAATACTTTTGTTTTACCATGAAAATTTTTTAAAAATATTACAGCAAAGGATACTATGCAATAATATTATGCAATTTCAACTTACGTCCATGAAACTAATCTATTTCATCTATTTCAATGCAAAATAATGCATCCAAAAGAACAAAAAATAAGGAAGGTTTATTCAAAATTACATTTTTAAAAAAATTAAAACATTTTTAAAGCTTAGAAATATTTTTAAAAATTGGAGGAAGAATATACAATACCACAGATACCTTCATTAATTTTTGCTCTTTCAAATGAACCTTTCTGCATCAAAATGGTTAAAAAACCCTAAATTAGAAGACGAAAGTAATTATTCCATAGGATTAACATTAGATCGCGTGTTGAAAAATGCATTTGTTACTTAAGTTTTGCTCGCTAGTGTATTTTATGAAAAAATATCTGCTCTTTTTGAAACTTTGCACTTTAAATATTTTTATTGCTAGAATAGTATTTTAATACATATCTGTATGATTTGTTTCGTATCAGTTTGAATAATATTTTTTTCCCTTGAAAGATGTGGTATTCAAATTTTTTCAATAATATTTTAAAGGAAAAAATTAATATAAATAAAATACGAATTTTTATTGACATTGGTCATTTTTTTTGATATTGGTCATTGGTCATTGGTCATTTTTTCAAGACAACAAGAAAACTTAAAGTGATAATATTTTATAGTGTATTTGCTATATATATATATATATATATATATATATATATATATATATATAT
>BMAW01061781.1:515852-530304 GCA_019974015.1 Nephila pilipes
AAGAAAAAAAAAAATTTGGAAAAAAAAAAAGATTTGGAAAAGCGTTGGAACGATTGTATCACCCTAAAAGGTGATTAACAAAAGGTGTTATGTTGATGAATAAAAAAAAAATTTGCAAAAAAAATGTTGTTTTCAATGTTAGACTCGGGAGTTATTGATCGATGTGTTACATCGATATGGAAGGAAATTACCGAATAAATAAATATTAAAGTTCCCTGTTCCTGAATGCTTTGCTGCAGCATATACAATGGCGTGGCTTTTCCAATGAACTTTCAGTTTATCAGTCGATATACATGTGTGCGACGTATACGCCGGGGTGGTTTATCTCCCGAAATCAAGGTAATAGAGAGACGGTTATACGGAACAAGAAGGGGGATCATAGAAGATGATTACGGGAAGAATCTGCCGAAACATATTTGGACATCCAAATGTAAGAGAATGGTAGAGAGACAATGAACAACAGGTAAGTAGCGCTGAATATTACTTAAATGCAATAAAAGTGTTTGCGGAAATATATTGCAAAAACATATTTTTCTCTATGAAATGCTTCGAATGAAGTTTTAAGTTATAAATCTTTCGCTAAAATTTTATTCGATTTTTCGCAAAACACTTATTTCAGTAAAATAGGCAACAATCAACATCCGCAAATTGAATGCTAAACTCAAAATACTTTTAATGAGATCATTTTTTTAAAAAAAAATCAGAGTTAATCAATTCATTTTATAGAAAATGAAGTACTCTACAGCAGTTAATCTATATAAATAATACTAATTTGTTTTATCTAAGCGCTTTAAGTCATATAAGATGTAAAAATAGCAGAAATTTCAAATTACCATTTTTATTTTATAAAATGCTAATATAATTTAATACATTTGAAAACAAAATAGTGTCATTGTTGTAAAAGATTATACTACACTGCTGGCCATTAAAATTCCAATATCTGAAAGGAATGATCTGACGAACGTCAAAATCACATGAAAGGAAGAAGCGGTATGGGTATTCAAATAATTAGTATTTCAGGGCACTGGGAAGGCATAGTAAGGAGAAACAACATCTGAAGCACTGCATAAAAGAAAAGTTGTGTAGTGGATTTCTCATTCTAAAAGCGCTCTGTAAGAACGGAGCTTATTCAGAATATCATGCTATGCCTCGAAAAAGAAGTACTTACTAGCAAGTGTCGGAATTCAATACAGGTAGGACCGTTGCCTATCGAGAGTGGGGATTATCTTTCCGGGATATCACTCGGTGCTCTGATCGAGATCCGTTCACTGTCCTGCGAATATGGAATCAAGGGGTTTCTGAGGTCATACTGAACGGCATGCAGGATATCCACGCCCTTCCATAACTAACGCCCAATAGGACAGACATACGAGAGGTCGGCCCTGCAAAATTGTACAACCACATTACGGACCATTATTCAGGAAATGGGAATGCTTGCAGTATGCTCAGTATCCGCTCGTATGGTGCGACGACGTTTGCTGCAGCGTGGACTGTCAGCACTGCGACTGTTACTTCGGCTTCCCTTGACAATATCGCATGGAAGGAAATGGTGACTCTGGTGTCCCGAACGACAAAGCTGGATTCAGGAGTGGCATATTATCGTCTTTTCAGGCGACTCCCAATTCTGCATGTAGTATTCTGATGACTGTATACGTTTCTGGAGGCTCAAAGGAGACCGCTCGTCACCTGCTTGCATTCGATATCGGCATAGAGACTTAGCACCTGGGGGAAGAGGGGATCGCTGAAACTGAGGCCTATTTTGAAGCAAAGGACAAATCGTACTACAAGAATGGTATCGAAAAGTTGGAGGGTCGCTATAATCAGTGTATCACCCTTGAAGGGAATTATGTTGAATAAAAAAAACTAATTTTGCCAAAAAAATGTGTTTTACTATGATAGGCCGGGGACTTTTCAATTGACCTGTTATAACAATGTACTAACTAAATATTTTTAATGATAAAGTATTTACGCTAACGTTCAATAAGCACAGTCAAAAACGGATAGATTGTGATTAATTTATTAACTATTTAAATTTTCCTCCTTTATTTATTTAAAGAAATGAGATAATCTCGTAAATAAATGTACAAGAAAAATAAAAAAAAAATATGAATACCAATACTTACTCAAGAAGGAACACGAACTTTGGTAATTTCGGCTTAGCAATGATATTATTTCCTGCTATACTCACATCTGTTATTACAATTAACAGAAAATATGTATAAGATACTTGTCTGGTTTCAAATTTCAACTGACACGGAAACTATGATTACGCATTCCGTCTTGGAACTCATTTTAATAAATTTTGTTTGAAAATAAAAATTTATTTTAATTAAGATAAGAAAAAGTTTTGTAATTGCTTTTGCCCATGTGGAATTTATATGTGAATATGTTTGTATTTTGATGACTGAATAGTTTTTTTCATTTGCTTCTCGGATTCACCAAATATATTTAAACTAAGGTAGTTAACTAATTTTCATTTGGAAGGCAACTTTGATTTATGTATAATCTAGTTAGAATGTAGTCTGCTTAAAAAGGAATATAATTATTACATTTCTCTTATATGCTACAAATGATGCACTCATTTAATGTAGATAAATTTGTATTTCTATATTTATTTATAAGAGACTGTCTACTAATCAAACAATTTTATAAGTTTGAGAGATAGGCTTATATAGATTATTCTATTTATTCTTTTTCATTAATGTGAATAATTATCAACACATACATATAAAAATGATACAGTTTCACAATGTACTAACATTAAATTTAAGAACATAAGAAAAAAAAGTGTCTGTAGCGCAACGTCTTGAAAGTTCTGATTCTAAAATTATAGTTTAGTTTTGTCGTATGCAGATTTCAAAAGACTCTTTACCCATTATTGCCATTTCTCCATCCACCAGGGATAGTAAAAATACTTCCTTTTTAATGCAAGAGAAAAAATACACTTTATTTACTATAACCTTACATAAGAAAAAAGAGATAAGACTTTCTCTACTTCTGATTATTCAAAATATACTTATCAATATTAATCAGATCGACTCTCTTCGCCTTTTGTTACTTCTATCTTCTTCATCAAACGTGGAATGAACTGATCTTTTTTAGATTTGGCATCTTTCGTCAGAAAGCTTTTATAATAACAAAAAACAGAATAAATGCATAAGCATAGATAATCAAACTTTGTATAGATGAAAACTTTGTATAGAAGGCTATGCAACTCTTAACTGTTACATTAAATAAAGAACATACTCTTCTTTTTAAAAATAAAAATCATCATTTCTATTTTCAGCTAGTGACATTTGTATAACTCCGAGTTGAAAAACCTAATTCTTTTAAGACTAAACTTATTAAATTCATTATTTTAACTATGTTTTGAAAAATACTATTATATAACGCATGAATCTAATTTCCACCAGAATCACAATGAAAATTTAAGCAGTTTTAATTTTAAATTAAAAAGGATGTTTGTGTAATAAACAACAATTTATTCAGAAGTGTATAATCTTTAGTTTCCGAAACTGTACTATATATAATAATTTACAACAATAATTAAAGAGAAGATAATAAGAATATACAGAATAATTTAATTCATTATTATTCATTTTTAAAGACAAATTTTACATTTACTATTTTTTTTTTATTTATTTTGCTCATTATTTACAGTCTTCAGGAGTAAAAAGCAAAATCTTTGTTAGCATTTTCAATGGTATTCCAAAGTATTTTAACTCATTTTTTTTCACGTAAGTACTTTATTTATTTATTTGCATTATCTATACTGATAGCCATTAAAATTGCAACACCATGAAGGAAAGCAAATATAAAAAAGATATTTATTGAACGTAAACAGTATGGCATGAAGACAAAATGATCCGATTTGCAAGAATTTTGGAGGATTACAGGGTGCGAAATTAATAGACACAGCTGCTCTCCCCGGCAGCTAAAACGGCTCAAACCCGGTTAGGTATGAAGTTGAAAGGCAGAAACAGGCAACTCATTCCATGTTGCTTCAAGTCTATCAACCATATTAGCAAGAGAGGAGTGGCGGACCAGCCTCTTAGCAAACCCATGACCACATGTTTTCAGTGGGTAACTGATCAGGAGAGCGTGCAGTCCAGGGCAAAAGTCGAATACCCTGTGTATCAAGGAAGGTCAGAACACGACGTGCAACATGCTGTCTTGCATTATCTTGTTGGAAGATGGCGTTTGGCTGGCCTCGAAGATAGGGGACAACCACTGGACATAAGATGTCAGAAATATAACGATCTGCGAACAAATTACCGTTGATTCCCACAATAAAAGTGCGTGTTGTATACCCAATGGTTGCCTAAACCATCACACCAGCTGCAGGGCCCTTATCCCGATATCGAATGCAAGCAAGCAACGAGCGGTCTCCTCGGAGCATACACGGCCACCAGAATACTGCACGCAGAACAGGGACTCGTCTAAAAAGACGACATTGTGCCACTTCTGTATCCAGCATTGCCGTACTGTCAAATAAACATTTCTGCGTATTTGCCTATTAAATTTGTTCACTCCTTTTGTGAACATTTCTTCTAATATTTTCACAGTAAATAAATAAGAAATTCATTAAATATTTTGATTGAATTTTTATTAATATTTATATTCTTTTCTTTAAATATTAATATTATTCGAAGTTATAAATCACAAAAACTATATTGAGCACAATTTTAAAAACATTTACTATGTCAACTAATATATATTCAATGAATGGCATAGATATGTTAACATAAATGTCGTTCGAATCGGTGCTTGGCATGTTTGTACAATGCATATCGCCCAAAAATACGCAGATTATATATAAAAAAGAATGTAAATAATAATTAATTATAAGTAAAATTTTAATAGTTGTAATTTTTCCATTTGTTAGTTGTAGAGAGAAAGGCTACATAATTCTTTTTGTTAAGCATAAGTTCCTCGCAATAAAGAATTAACTTTTCTTTAAAAAAAAATCATGAGTATTTATTAACATCGTATTTAAAATCAACGGGAGGATTATTGGCGACGGACCTTGCAATTTTAACCTTTTATCAAGTGATGAATATGACACAAATCCGATGTTCAGACTTTAAAAGTAAGATAAATTTAATGAGTTTGAATTAACACTATAATGTTTGACTGATTCGACTCTCAAATTTATGAGCTTTGTACCAGAAACCCCTAAATGAAATCAGTAAATAGGTGCAAATGTGCAAGGGTCATTCAGTATTTAAATAGACGAATAGCTTTACAGTAAAAGTGATTCATTAAATTAATACATTTTTTCATTTACTTTTCCATGTAATCTTCACCAACTTTTTTGAGGAATCTTCTTATTTCATCAGTGAAGAATTATTTTTATTCATCGCGAAGCTAGTTTTGCTTTATTTTTGTTCTTCGTTGAGCTTGAGGCCCCGCAAAGCTTCTTTCATTGGCCTATCAGATAAAATTCAGAAGGGGTGAGACTAGGTCTGTAAGGAGGATGAGGTAGAAGCTCTCAACCCACATTGCCAATAGTTTCCAGCGTTAATTCTAACCTATGTGGTCGAGCGTTGTCTTGCAGAAGATGAACACCTTTCTTTTGCCATCCCATATATCTCCTATTCAACGTGTACTAGATTTACTTTTCAATCAAGTATAAGTAGCATAGGCTGTTGAAAATGAGTTGTCTCTCTTATCACAGAAAATCTGATCATAGGCACTCGGCTTTGCGGTGACCTTTGTATAACAACTTTTAAATTTTTCCACCAACGCTTAAAAATTCACTCTGTTCGTGAAACTAATGATGTGTTCTTTGTTTGGCCCAAAGAATATTTCTGACAGTTTTAATCTTTTCGGAAATTAATATTAGATCACTGAACGTTGTCTTTCAAGAGCACTTTCTTTGAGCGGATACAACATCGTAACTAAGATTTCAGAGGCTATGTTATTTAGATATGAATCGAAAAACTGAATAACACTTTTCGCAAGAATCCCATTTAAAACTTACGAAAGCATCAATTTTGTTAAAAATGTCTGTCACTTTAAATATTGAATGATCGTCGCTCATTCGAATGGATGAAAGGCATTAAATACAAAGTAATTTATTTAGAATTCATGAAAGGAATGTCACAAAATTGGGGAGTGCTGATTAATTTAAATGCAACAAAATCAAAATATTTTGCTTGGTACCTTCCTGAAAGCCTTATGAATGTGTTATACACAAATCTGAGCTGTGATTGGATGCAAATGTGTTCCTTTTATTACAAAGAACGACTCATTGAGGTAATTGGCTAAAACACTCTGAAAAAATATTGACTTTAAAATATAATTCCCACTTCCAAGTCAACTTGAAATCGCAGTTTTGTTTTTTATTCCCTAGGCGATGACTGTTTAGTGAATATTGTATATTTCTAAGATTTAATTTCAAATTTAATTTGAAGTGATTCTCACAAAGCTTTTATATTTCAAATTAAAGATTTATTTAAATAGGAGTTTCTTTCTTGTGTTTCAAATCTTCCATTCAAACAGAAATTTACTTCTCAACTTCAATAATTAAATTCTAATGTAAGACTAGAATCCCTAAAGATTCAAATGTGTAATGTTTAAGTGTTTCGTTTTTAGCAATAGAAGATCTTAAAAATAAAATTGAACTTTAGAGTGAAATTATCCCTTTTATTCTACAATAGATAATGTTACTTTTATAAGTCACAGTGCACATTTTTACTTAGCAACGCCTACGCATTTTAACTCTTAAGAATTATAAGTAAAGCTTTTGTTAAAAAAATTTAAGGCTAATGCAAATTCCGTAAGTGTAAATAATATATCAATTCAAGTATGCAAAAAGATTCTATTTAATTAAATTCAGTGATTAAAAGAGAATTTTGCACTTAAATACTCTCAGAGCCTTATAGATTTACAATTTTATATCAGCAGTTTCAGCGGAAGAAAAAAATGAAAGAACATAGAATTTATTGTTCGTTCTATATAAATACAAATTCGAAAGAGAAAAAATGGTTACTTTAAACTATATTACTTTAAGTCGAACATGTCACAATAAGAAATATTTTGTAATGAATTGTCTACGCTTTAATTAAACGCTAGTAAAGCAATCTTAAGCCAGTTTTTAAGTATTTAAAAGAGAAATAACAAAATAAACTAATAATGTGGATTGCTTAACTATTCGTAGCCATACCCGAATATTACAATGAACTTTACTTATCTGGGGAACTTCAAGTAGTGGGTTTCAAATCACACGTTCATAATTCAAGAAGAGTTTCAGTGACGGGATCCAAAATGGATACGCACGTTTAGAATATAGTCTCATAGTTGCTTGAACCAATATAACATTCCCATAAATCTCCCTAATTCATCTATTTGTACTATCAATTCGCTACTCTTCGATTTGTATAGTCATGCTAATTTACATATGTAACGCTTCTTTAATAAGGCAAGATTTTCGTATGAACGTCGTAGTAAAATAGATTAAGAGACTAACTAAAGCACATGAGCACACATTACAATTTTTTTTAATAAAAAAGTATTGACATGTTAATAAAACTTTCAAAATAGTTTCGTTTAAAAAAGTAGAAGAATCATTATTATCCAAAGATTCAAAATGATGATTGGCCATAAGAGTTGAGTAATCAAAATCATTCCGGTGACATTGAAATCAAGCCCCAAGCTCGAGTCCTAATTCCGTCTAAGACCCATTGTGGAGAATAGTAAGAGTTGTTGAGCGTTAAATTTAACTAGACCTTACAGTCCCCATGTAATTTGATGTAAAAATCAGGAAAAAGAAACATGTGTTGTCCATGACCCCTTACTATGGTTCAGATTATGAGTTCTGTTGTCAATAAATATCATATGTTCGTAGTTAGATAAAAATTAAAATAATGATTATCAGTAAGTATTTTTACCTTCATTTAAGCATTAATGTTACTTGAAAAGCGTCACTGAACTATATTTAAACTATTATTGCAATTTAAGTTTACAAAGCATCAGAATTTCTTACGAAATTCTTTTCGAAAAAGAACCCTTTTGAGTGAGCGGAGAAAAATGTTTGGAAGAATAAAAAAGATAATACATGAATAATTCCATAATTTGCTTTCGAAGAAACACAATAATAAAATTTTTATTTATCAGTCTCATTACTTTTGAAACATCTGTTAAACTGTACTAGAACGTTAGACCTGATACTTTTTTTTTCTTATATCCTACTAGCAACTCTAAATCCATCTTGCATTTTGTCATGATGGAATTGACTAGCATCTGAACAATAAATTCAGAAACACTTTCAGCAGTCTAACTTCTCTGAAAATTTTAAAATTTAAATTCCGCAACGATATACAGTCACTATACCGACAAGTAAATATGAAATCATATTGAAAAGATATTGCAAAATCATTCACTTGTTAGTGATTTAATCCATTAGATGAAGCTATCATGTTCCCAACGTTATTTAATGTTGAATAGTTATGTGAAAAATATTGACGATAAAGATTTCCCGACATTACGTACAAAATCATCATCAGGGCCGAGTTAATGAGGAATTCTGGTCCTTTCGTTGATAAGCCGGAGGTACCATACGACTACGTGTATTCTTTATATCCATTCTACCTAGATATGCTATGAAGTCCTAAAGTATTCTTTGCTTGTGCAATATTCATACGGGAAAACTGAAAGGTAGGCTACCTGAATTCTAATGATTATGACTCTTAGATTACGGAAATCTATTTTAATCATTGTTTCATCATTTCCATGCATTTTTTAAAAAAATTTCCCTCCGAAATTATTTTTAAACCTTTTAAAAACATTATTATGTTTTGATTTTTTCATTTAACTTTGTTTTTAAATTGTAAACAATACAAAATTTGTAATTTCATTTCCTTCTTAACTATCGTATACATTCTAGAATATCTGCAATTATAGTTTAATCGAATACAAAGCCACAGTATACATAAATATATATATGTATATATATATATGTGTGTGTGTGTGCTTGTGTGTGTGTAATTATTGTTATGGGCATGAGTATCGCAAAAATGTTTAAAAAAACCTTCTTAGATTTCATAAAAATTAGAAAAATATATGTATATTTTTTTTAAAATCTGCTTAAATTTTTTCAGGATGAACTCATAAATTAAAATAATAAATGAGATGTTAAAAATTAAAGAAATGCAAATAGATGCGGGGATATTCATAACAATTTTAACTTAACGACGAGGAAATAAAAAAGACATCACGGGCTTTAGGTATAATGTAATATAACACTTGGAATGTAATGTATATTAACAATTAAAAAAAAGAGATTATGAAATTTTGATCTTTTGTAGCTTTCAACATCATGGACGTGGCTTAGCATTATAATAAGATATATATTTTTATTTTTTTCTCAATAATTTATTTAATTTTCTTGATTTCCCATTAAAGATTTTAAAAAATTTTGAAATTTTCAAAGAATAATTTTGTAATCTGCAGTTGTCTGTCGTTTATTTAAATGTTCCTGTAAAAACCAGCTATTTTTGTTGTCAAAAAATAATTTTGCTCACAGTTTTAAAAACAGTACTTTTTATTCCCTAAACTCTTGCAAAACTTTGAAATTTTCCCATCATGGAAATCAGATTTCCTAGCATAGATTTCAAGTCTTTTGTCAATTTTATTTTACTGTCTAGACGTTTGGTTAATAATTACAGTGAATAAAGGGAGTAATTTTTACCAGGTTCTGTGAATTGCGCATAAAAAAAAGAAATGCTAATTTCTTTATCTAGGTGAAGAATTTTCCGAGATTTTGCCAAGAGTTTTCTTGGTTATTCAAATATTTAAAATGCGAATTCAAAGTTGTTGAAAGTTGTTCAAACAGCTTTTGCTATCATGATAAATATAAAGTGAATAATTTAAGTATGAAAATAGAATTGTCGTATCTACAGACATAGAGTAAAAACAGATTTTGCGTAAATAAATGGATACAGATACATCTCAAATTCTAATTCAATATTTACAGTGTTCGTCAATTTGTATTTATTTTCATCATTCCTGCTCTTTCAAATAAAATAAATATTTGTGAAGAATTTTGTAATTTTTTTGTTCATATTTGCTCGAATATTATAATTATTTTCTCACATAAACATCAAATATTATTGCATAAAACCAAATTGTTAAGATATTTATACTTGCATCACATTAGATATTAATTAATAAATAATATTCATATCTTGAGGAGGCATATAAATATTAATCTCTTAATAACCAGCTATTTTCCCGCGTCTTTTGGTAAATGTGATATATAATGCATATTAATCACTTTTGCCGGTAAATATTAAAAATGTTCAATGAAGTTTGATCATTATGATTAATTAAGTGTATTGTAATTTGTCATGTAATAGGAACTTAATTTTCAACTCTAACTTAATTTTTGTCATGTAATAGAAGTTGCATGAAATTACATACATTGATAGTTTCTTCTGTTATTTATAAGAATCATTCTTTAATTATTGCATCAAGCAAATTTTACACAGAAACATCTTAAGTAAAAATCTCGCAAGCTTTTTGGTAATAATGCATTACAAACACAATATTATTACATTTTTAACAAATCATTAATTTTGGCAGGAAGCGCTACTTTAACGTTTCCTGCTACGAAGTTGTTTTTTTTCTCTTTCTATATGTGCAGCGACTTGACATCTATTATTTCAATACTGAAATATTTGGCAACCTAGGTTGAAATCTTTTCGAGCATATTTTCGTAGATTTTTTTTTCTTTATTGGAACTTTTTTGACTGAAATAAAAGTTCCCTTGAAGACAGACAATAAAGCCCTTTCAAGTGCACAGTTGTTGCGAAATGTCATCAAGTTTGTATAAGTTTTCAAAGTTTACAAGTAAGCATTTTACTATGAAGTTAACACAACTGTGTTACATTCCAACTGTGTCAAGTCTTACCCTTTGATACCTCTGGTATTTTTATACGAGTAAGATCGGCTGGTTCCTGTGTTCGGGGTTAGAAATTTTAACTTTGAAAACATTGCATTTTTTCTCATTTGCTTATTTAGAGACTGCTTAGCTGAGCGTCTCTCCTCTTCAATATTTTCAAAGACTCGATCTAGTGCAAAAACAAGATTCTTCCTGGTTTTCTTCGCTACCTTCCATTTCAATATCAATGAAACATTTGATTTTCCTCTTTACATCATCAGTCATTTCTATTTCACTATTATGCTGATCCATTTCGATTTGGCCAACATTCTTACTTCTATTTTTGACTGGATGTGTTGTAGTTAATATTTCCATATCTTGGTTTGAATTTCACAGTACCTCTTCCATATAGACGCCATTCATTGCCCTTACACCACCTCCTCGTTTGAGATTGCTGTCTGAAGTTGGTCGTCATTAATGGATTCATCATTTCTCAATACAACAATATATTCACTCGTAATTCCTGTCAAAGTATCGATTGGCAAAAAAATTCATCGTCCTACTTTAGCCTTACAGCCAAATATTGCTTCATATGAGCTTGGATATATTCTAGAATGGCATGCTCTAATTTAATATATTTTCAATATGCTCCTTAAACAGAGCTCTATGATTGATTATATTTTGGTTTTCCAAATGTAATTTTGAGTTATTTCCATATTCTATAGACTTCTTCAATAGTTTTATTAGAAAACTCTCGATCACTGTCAATTTGAAAGATTTACAGAGTTCCAAATATTATGAACACATCCAACACATATTTAGCAGCTTCATCGATTCATCTGTTTTTAACACTCTTAATTGAATAAATTTCGTTAAATAGACCTAAAATATGATTTTAAACATAAAGTCTTCGGTCATTTGTGAGTGCCTGTCAATAAGATCAACTTGACAAAATTATTTTTAAATGGCTTAACAGCAAGACCTTTTCTGGTAAAGCTTTGTTTCTTTTGACAAGTTTAACAAAAAATAAAATATAGCATTACCATTTCGAATATAATGTTCTTATATTTTGCCTTAACCTCTTTCGTCATTCTGTTTAGCTTCCCAGAGCCCGATGCATTATGAAACTCACGAATTATTTGAAATTTCTCCAAATTCGCGAATAATAATCAGTCGTATCTTTTTCATTTTGCACCGTAACGATGGGTTTTTAACACTTACAATTCTTACAATATCATAGCTTGATACACGCTGATAATCTTCTAGTGTTTTATTATGAATCCTCTGCTTTCCCTCCTAAGCTTTTGAAAAATCCGAATTATACTCTTCTCTTGCATAAATAACAAGAGTTATCAGTTTTTCAATTTAAGTATGTCCGAATGATTGACAAAATGTGATTTCATCCCATCTGAATCGTCATCCATTGTGCTATCAAATACAATAAAATTTGAGAAAATCTCAAGCAATCGTGCAAACGTTAGAAACTGATAACAGCTTCAAACTGACACTATGCAGCAAACAAAAACGAAGAAAACGTGATCATTCTGAAAAATATGAATGCTTACATTGAAAATAAACACTCAACCATTAATTTCTATATAGCTCATACCAATTATCAAAACCAAACGTGTTCACTCAAATTATCATATGTTTGCATAATAGTAGGTGAAAAAATGAGCGATATATACGCATCAGCTAAGCATTCATATGATTGCTGAGACTGTAGGAATTGACAAAAAAAATCCGTTCGGCAAATTTTATAGTACAATTTTCGCATGCAAAACGTTTTTGCCAAAATAATGCATAAAATCCTCACGTTTGAACAATAAGAAGCTCACAAAATTCCTTGTACTGACACTTTAAATATCATTGAAAATAATCCAAATTTATTGGGAAGGACAATAAGGTGTGATGAATCGAGAATTTTCACTTATCATCTTGAAACGAAGCGCCAGCCCATACTCTGGAAGAGGCAAACTTCACCGAGAATCAAAAAAGCTGGAATGAGCAAATCAAAACTGAAAGCAATGATAATTTGTTTTCTCCTATATTCATGGGATTATGCATTTTCTCCGGGTTCCTGAAGGTCAAACTATTAATCAACGTTATAACATTTACGTTCTTGCTGAACTCTGTGAAAGAATAATTAATTCAAACAGATTCGTTGTCGAATCATACTGGTATTTTTAAATAAATATATTTGCCATTTAAATATTAAGAATTTGGATTATTCATATAGCATTGTTAAATATTTTTAATTTCTATAACGAAGTAAAAAATTTTAAAAATTCTAAAAAACAGGTTAATTTATTATGGTAATTAATTGAGGGAATGTTGGGAATGAAGCAGTTCAGTTCCGTTTATTTTCCTATTAAATTCCTCTACTTAAATAGTCACGATTGAACTCTAATGAAGGATTTATATTTGTTTAAATACATGCGCGAAAAAAAATCAATAAGTTGTTAGACAGGCGTATGTGAGAAAATCAAATTCAAAATTTGCAAGACCTTATTGCACTAATCATGTATTTGCGTAAAGGATTTTCTTAAATATTTATACATTTTATACCTTATTTAAAAATTGCGAGTTTGAAATTCACTATTATTTTATCATCAGTACGTACTATTCAAAAAATTTCAAATGATTCGTAATAGATTAGCTAAGAACGACATTCTTAATTCAACAATCGATTTGCGAGTTTCTAATTAATTTTCCTCTTCAGGAAATTAAAACTTATGGGTACTTTCAATTAATCGTATAGACAGAGTGAATGCTACTTTATTAATAGGAATAGTTCCGAATCTTTCTTAGATTTTATTACCGCTCATGATTTATCTTCAACAATTTAAAACGAACTCTTGAATCTAAACGTTATATTTTTCGAATGATATATCGTAAGACACCTTATAAGAAAATAATTTTCTTGTTTAATTCGCTTTTAATTACCTCTTGAAATTATTTTATTTGTATTTGATTTTTTTTACCTTATCGTTTCTTTGACATTGATTAATAAATAGCTGAAACAATTCAAAGGTTAGTCTCAATCTATGTGATTATTAAATATAAAAACAGAAGTATAATGTTCAACTCTCTTTAATACAAATATTGCATCAGATATTGTATTATATAGTAAATATATCATTTTAACTATTCTGTAATCAACCGATCATCTGGATTACTGCTTGCTAAAATAAAAGAAATTCTTTCAGGGCTCATACAGTAACAATTTTGTTTCTAGCCTTTAGGCTCCCGTCTACCAACCATTTTGATTTCGTGGACGCAATGTTAATCCTATAGAATTTCGACAAGCGTTTTCAAATTCTTCCTATCTGATCTATTTAAATGCATTAAAGTGCATCTGGAAGAGCAAAAAATAATAAAGGCTTTTCGGAATTACTTTTTTCCTCCGATTCTCCGAAAAATATTTTTACCCTTATTTTAATGATTCGTTTGTGAGTTTTTTGATCTTCAAAAGATATTCTAAAGTTTTTCGAAATTCGATGGGAAAATGTGATTCCACAAAAGCCTTTACTGGTTTTTTTTTTTTTTTTTTTTTTTTTTTTTTTGGGG
>BMAW01061781.1:530404-555630 GCA_019974015.1 Nephila pilipes
TTTTTTTTTTTTTTTTTTTTTTTTTTTTTTTTTTTTTTTGCGCTTTCGGATGCACTTTTTTGACTTTCAATTTGATAAAACAGTAAAGGTGTGAGAATGGCAGTAGCAATTCCATAGGATCAACATTATGTTCATGAAATCAAAATGGCCAGTAGTCGTGAGCCTTAAGTAAATTTAATTAAATTGTAGATATATTACTATACACACATTGTTACGTATTACGCATATATTTTTACGTAGATCAATGAACATTACTATACCTCAATATGTGTACAGCATTATTCAGTTTAACATGTAATTTTGTTACCAAACCAAAAAGCTCAGAATTCTGGATAGTTAGAAAAATATAATTTTACTACTTTCTTTAAGAAAGCAAAAAAGGCTTTCTTTAAAGTAATTTTAAAAATAATCGGTGATCAGGATTCCATATTAATTCAAGGGCAAAAAATGAGAAATTTCAGACAGGTATAAAATAATTTCAAACGAGATATTCGGTAAATTATAGGAACAACTTCCATATATGCCAGAAAGCCGCCATTTTGTTTTTTTGGCAACCAGTCATTTCTCGCTAAATAGCGGGTTGACTGGTCGCCATGTTAGGCCTAATCGCCCGATTTGGCGAAAAAACTCGAAGGTTGGCGGTCGGGCATATTCCAAAGTAGGGCCAAATTGATATTCATTTCACTATAAAATTACTCGAGGAATAAATAATATTCTTGAAGAATTGCATTCCGTAATAAAGCTCACATTTAATGCAACATATTAACAACACATTTAATATCGAATTTTGCAGAATCAAAGAAAAAAAAGTTTCAAATATTTTCAATTAAAAAAATATTTTTAAAAGCAAGGAATAAAATTACTAAGCGAAAATAATAAATTAAAGCTTAAAATCAAAAAAAAAAAAAGGATTTTAATAAAAATCCGATTTTTATCAGTAATGATGCCAATATGCATTGAAATGTGAGTTTTATGTTACAAAATAAATACAAAAATATAATGAAATAAAAGATTTTAAAAAATAATTTAAGAGCCGAAGTAAATTAAATCAGTAAAATGAACCTGATTCGCAAAAAATAACTTAGTTTAGAAGCCTTAATTGCATTCTTTAATATAATTGAAACAAAAAAAAATCCCATTCTATTACAAACAAGAAATTTAAACATCAAAAGTAAAAAAAGAAATTTAAATAACATTATCATTAAACTAAATGAAGATATTTTTAATAATTTAAGAAATTAAATTCTAGCGTATACATCGATGTTTTGAGCAATGAAATCATTCACTTAATAAGATGGAAAAAATGTATAACCCATTCAATTTCTTCAGTTTTGTTAGATGTTTATTATTATTGGATATAATTGTATAATTCTTCTATACAAAATTTTCTAAACTTCTCTCATAATTATTTTAATTCCTTATTTGTTCTTACCAAACCAATATATGAATATATTACCAAACTTTAACTTGCTGCTTAACTTTGGAATGTATCAGTAAAACAAACTTCAATCCTCGAACGAGTGGTTGAAAGGCAGTGAAAGATGCCATGCAACAAATAACTAGTTCTTTTATATTTTCTTTTAGCTGCCAAACTTTAATTATGTATTAATACAACACAATATACAAATATATCCAATAACATCAAACATCTAACAAAACTATCATACAATGGTCTTTATGCCAGCCAACATGGCGGCCTCCTGCTATTCTAATACTTCTCCAATAGCGTGGAGTTGAGTTGTTCTCGTATGATGAAAATGACGAACATTCCAAATCATTTTTAAGGGAACAAAAAGATTGTTGATAGTATTATGGATACGATAAAAGGATAACCTTAATTACTTTAAAGAAGAAATAATATTTCAAGAAGATAATAAGAAATTAATAAGGCGCTCATTATATTAATTAAGAAATTTTAGATCATTAGTTCATCTAATTTGCTCAAATGTTTATCATTTAAAGATTCGAGGACATGATTTTTTTTTGCGATACCTACATTTTGTTATGAAATTTGGCATTAAGGTTATTGTTCTGACAACTGGAAAAATTATCAAGGGTCTTCTAGGCAATAAAACATCAGCTCAGGAGAGGAATATATTTTTTCCGGTTAAATTTATCTTTTGATGTGTGATATTTGATATATATTAACGATAGAGAGTTTGAGGTTCTATCGCATTTGACTTCCTAGACAATCAAATGGAATATTTTGATAGAAGACAAATATACATTTGGAGGAATTCTTTCACGACTTTATCGATAATTGCTCGATCATTTTGATTCAGCAATAAAATAATATATTAGCAGAATGTCTAGAGCAAATAAAATGTAATTAAGTAGTAAGTACATAGTTTAATCAGAGTGTAAAATATCCCTTCTTCTGCATTGTTTTAGTAATATTTGACGATGCAATAACAATATTAACTGATTGTACATTTTCTGCTGTTTAAATTAGTTTAATTTAAAGGTTATTAAAATGCGTCAATTTTTTTTTTTTTAAAAAAACCCTCAGTTTAACAGAAATTTTCTAATGCAGCTTTATTACACTATAAGCAAATAATTAATGGGAAGAAGATTATTCGATAAGAAATAGCAACTTTCTGCTTTACAGGTTTTTAATAAAAAATTCTTATTTCTGAAACAAACTAAACTATACCAACCATCAATTATTGTACTGTTTTTAGTTTATGCTTTTATTTTAAAATTGACTTTTTATACTTTAAATTTCTTGTATAAAAAGGAAACGCAAAATAAAATTTGTATTCCGAGCTTCCCATAAGCTGCATGAAATTAATCAAAAAATTTATATAATTTTAGAGCAGCATTTATATTGCAATTAATGTCATTCCAAAAGGATATTATGTAACTCAATCTGAAAGGAAATTCATCATTCATCTAAAATTTAGAATTTATTAATGTGATTAACCTTCCAATCTGACTTTTAACGACTCTTCATCAATAGCTAACTATTTACCAGATATTTACATCAAAGAGAATATTCTAAGCAAATATTTCTCCAAAGACTTTTCTAGTTGTGAATTCAAATCTGTTTGGTTTGCTTGCTAAGAAGTTGACTTTTGATGTTAGGGAACGAAATTCTATCAATTTAAAAGAAAGCTCTTAGAGAAGATTGTAAACACTTGTGATGTCATTTTATAATCACTGGTGGTATTCTAGGAATACAAATAATTTCGTAATTGCTGTTAGGGCGATATACTCCCTTGAGAGTTCTTTTCGATTTTCCCATCAGTAGTTCTGTAGTTTCCTCAACAAGAATTACTTGTTGACTTTAGAAGAATGAGACCGGTATTCAGATAAATATTTAAACGGAAATCCATTATGTGAAGTATTTACTGGATCAACAAATTAAGACGAATCAAATATTCGACTCGGTGATTTTAGAATGTTAGGTTTCTTTCTTTTCTATTGGAAGTTCTTTTGGATTTTTTCTTATGCAAAAAAAAAAGTTTCATTTGAAATTTATAAGACTTTGCGGAGAAGAATAGGTCACAGAGAAAATCCCCTTCGTTTCTTTTTTTTTTTTTTTTTTTTGTTGTTAGTTAAAAAAAAGAAAAACTTTCGTTTTAGATTTTAAGAAATCGTCATGAATACTTACTTTCACTGTGTCGAACAGCTGAAGCTTTCAACAGTTGAATAGGTTTGAGATGAGATAATAAAAAAAATTTAAAAGTCACATTAGAAGAAAACTAATTTTTGTGTTATGTGAAGCTACACTACACTTCAATTAAGATACTTTCCTCCTTCATGTTGAATACACGACACTTTTAAATTAAGCAAAAGTATTATTTTCTATAACTTTAAACTTGAGGTTTGATGTGATTAATGTCAAAAGATATTATTTTTGATTGAAATTATAAATATGTTTTATTTATGTTTTAGTTTAAAATAGTAATTAAATTCAAATACAGAGTATGTATTTATTACATTTAACAGTTTATGAATTCTCGTAGTTTATTCTGTTTTAAAATTAACTCGGCAAAAGTAACTTGCTTGAATTTAACTAAAGCATTTACGATTCGATCAGAACTACACTTCCGCGCAATCCAGTTTATCAAGTTCGCAAGTTAGCATAGTTTTCATTTAGCAGTACATTTTCCTTTGCAAAAAATGGTGTAAATTCTTTGTTTATTTTATTTGGTTGCTGTGTTTAAACAGTAACTTCGAAATAGACTTCCACATGAAATAATTAAAAATAAAATATTTAAGAGCTACTTTTTTAAAGAATTTTATTGAAATTGATCGTACTTCTTCAGAGATATTTTAATAAGCATTTAAAAGAGGACCAGGAAAGCCCAATCCGTAAAATTCAACTTTATGTACCTTATGTATATATCCAAGTTAACTCTTAAACAAATAAAGATCCACATTTGAAAATAAAAAACGCGTTTACTGGCATTATTTACAGATGAAATTTTGGGATTGAACCTACCCCCTCCTGAATTAGAAGATATTCCTCTTACAAATCAATCACAAAATTTCATTCTTCTGGATTGACTAGCCAGTCATGAGTCCATTACTGTTTGGAGTAGATTGCTATTACAATGTGGTCACAGGAAGCATCTGCAGCGGCTGTCTTCAACAACGATGCCAGTAGCTTAAAAAAATGTCTTTCTAAGTAGACAGAAAGAGGCGTCTTTTTCAGCCTGGTTGGTTAAGGCATAGCACAAAGCGACCAATCAAATTTTCTTCGGACCCACTCGACCATAGTTCGAAACACCGCTCCAAGGTCACCCATAACTCTCACCCACTGCACAGGGTAGAAAAACTTTCCCCAACGTTTCAGAGAAAACGTTCGACGTCGAACATCAAACACCTTAATAAGAAGTTAGTAGCAATTAAAATTATTTTCGGCTGGTGCTTTCAGGGTCGAAGAATCGAAAATCAAAAATCGCTTGCTTTGTGACGTATTTCTTTCGTTATTTAACTCTACAGCTTTCTTAAAGTCTAATTAAATAGTCAATATGCTCAAGACTTCAATTGAAGATTCATGAGAGTAAGACCAAACTCTTTATTATCTAACAAAGAATACATATGTGTGTGTGTGTGTGAGAGAGAGAGAGAGAGAGAGAGAGAGAGAGGTATTTCTCTCTCTCTCTCTCTCAAGTGTCTTTTAACTCAATTAATCCTAGTTTACGAGTAAATAATACTAGCTTACCAAATCACTCTTTCGAATTCAAACACTTCTCAATTACAGAAGATTCGACTCCTATTATTTTGATAAGGGATTACTTCCAAATACTATAATTACAAGTAATTAATTACTTTGATTATCTCCAATCTACAACATCTATCAGCTTGGCGTAATCCTTCATTTCCCTTCTCTTTCCTCTCAGTTCAATTTAGCTTATATATCACAATCTTATCTTCATCTTATTACATAATCGCTTATCATTTGGGATGGGAAAGAATTATAATTTTATGCAATTCAATTTACCAAAACGTCCCCGAGGTTAGTGAAGAGAAAATCGCGAATAGCTCAACGACACAATAAATGTAATAATCGAAGGAAAATTAATTTTGGAGCAATTAGGAAATTTATGAATCTTGAAATTTCCGCACGAATAATTGACATCAAATAAGACTTTGACTTTTCTGAAATCAAGTATTGAAAATTTTCGAATCTAATATTAAATAGGACGAAGTGGCTAGACGTTATAAAGTAGGGTTATAGTGAAAATCTGAGACAAAGTGATAGGAAAGTGAAATAGATATTGCCGATGATAGATACGCGAAAGTCATGAAAGGATTTATTTGAAACACTCATATATCTGTATATTCAATATTCAAAGGTATTGGAAGATTAACTAAAACAGCGTATTAATGAATTTGTCTAGAGGCTGGAAGTGAAAGAAAACACAACGTTTTATATTTACCTCAAAGGGAAATAATTCCCGAGGATCTTCTTATAATCATTTAATTCACCTTCATTTAATAATTACTTATTTTCTGGTCCTAATTTTTATCTTGAAGTTTTTAATATTTTATTAAAAATAGCCAATAGCCTTTACTAAGGATATAAAACAGAAATTTTAACAAATCAAGATTGAAGAAAAGGACATAGATGTATTATTTTTTTTAAATTACTAAAGTTAATTTTGATGAACTTTAATCTTCTTTAACTTACATATTTACAAGAATTTTTTTTTCGAAATTACTAGTTACCCATTTTTATTAGAAGCTACAATAAAACCCCGTTTTAAAAAATATCTAGAAAATTTTGCAAAGAATTTATTTTTTGAATAAAAATATCTACGTCGACTACATTACCGGGAGTTACAGTTCTGTCGAAAAGCCTTTTCTGTTCCATTACAATCAATCGAATAAAAAAAAAATTACATTCACACAAATGGCATGCAAACTCCGAAATCTTACGTAAATTATGGAAAAAAAGGAGTATTATTCTGGATGAAGATTCAGGACCAAAAAGAGAAGAAAATTTCTCCTATAAAGTCTTTGGAGTAGCATTGATAATGTTAGTATTTACTCCTCTTTGATGTTGGAAAACTAATCAACTTTTTTGTTGAAAGAATTGATTTCAAAAGATTTATTCTGTAATTTTATAACAAATATTTGATTCTGTTGGATTTCTAGGCTCTTTTATAATCGAGAATAAACATTTTGATGCAAAAAGTCTGATATTTATGAATAGATTGGGATAAATATTTGACTGTGTAAGTGAAGATTTCAGTTTTAACTATAGAAGAATCGATGTGCAAAAATACCGCAATTAGAGAATTTTTCTGCTTCACATTATTATTTTCTTCTGATTGTAAATAAGAAAATTGATCATTAATAATTGCATTTATTTTCCAATACAATTATTAAGGCTTATCGTATATTTACTTAATTACGTATAAAACCTTCTGATGATGTTCATGTTGCCTTTGTAGCCTCAAAAAAAATTAGCACCATTGGAAAACCTTCCTTTTCAAGACTAGAACACTTTGGCTGCGTTGTTATCTTCTAAATTAAGTCACTATATTTTGAAAATGCTGAATTTAGATAACTAGAAATAACAATATTCTTAGTTATTTCTAATCGGACTCAGAAATAATGTGTTTTTGGATTAAAAGTTTACTAGATAAATTTAAATTTTTTGTTAGAAATTGTATATAAAAAATACAGAGTTTGACCTCTCCTTCGAACTAGCATCACTATGCCCGAAGCTTAAATTCGGTTGATCTAATGTCAAGAGACGTTATTATTGCAAAACTTTTGAATGATAAAATCTGGTTACATGGTCTAAAGTGGGTTTGGTTAACTCTTAAATTCTGGCTATAGTATGAAGACGAAGTATTTTAATAATAGGATGAAATGTAACACAAGAAAAAAATCTGTAAAGGCTTTGAAGTGGGAATGTTGTGTAAAGAATCAGGAAATGCGATAGATAAAGGGTGGTCTGAATCGTTTCTAAGCTGAACGTGAAGATGACAGCACTCGCCAATAAAAGCTTAGGAATGTGGTTGCACATCTTTTGAAAAGTACTCACCAAAATTTCAGCCATTTTGGAAGCGCAGTTGTTGTTTCACAATCGTTTGAGCAAGTCGTTGTGAGTGTTTTTGTGAAAATGTAAAAAATCGAATATCTAGTTGTATTAAATAATTGTTTTTGAAAGGCAATACGCCAACGCAAATCAAAAATAAGTCGGATGCTGTGTACGGGAACTCTGCACCATCATTTACCACCTTGAAATTTTGGGCAAGTAAATGTAAACGTGGCCGTACGAGCTTGGGAGGCGATGAACGTTCGGGACTTCCAAAAACTGCAACCACTGACGATAACATCGCCAAAGTTCCCAAAATGATGCTAGATGACTCTCAAATTAAAGTGAGAGATAGCAGAGGCCTGTATATGTCCAAAGAATGTGATTGTCACGCATCGAATCAAGATTTAACCATGAGAAAGCTGTCCGAGCTTTGGGGGGCCCATTTGCTCACGTTAAACAAAAAACATGTTCGAATGAATATTTCCAACGCTCTGTTGGGGCATTTTAAGCGCAATAAGTCAGAGCTCAGAGAAAAGTGTGCAGCACTTTATCCTTCGAAAATATAAAATATTTCATCTTATTTTATCCTTGACGTTGTATTTCTGATATATTGGTTCGCATATGAAAATTTGAATTTTGAATTACTAAATCATGTATATGATAAATGATCCTTGAATTTAAAAATCAATTGATACGTGAAAGAAATGTAACTACTTGAATGAATAAATGGTGCCGGAAAGTGTAAAATCAGATTGAGCTTAATTTGTTGATTACTCGTTAATCAATTAAACTGTTAAGAACAAATTAATTAAACATTTGATTAAGATTAAGACAATGATAATATCTGTTCCTATTCACTTTCATTAAATCGAATGTAATACTCTGATTTTTTACCTGTTTCTGTTTCCTATATTTTCCTTTGTAATAATCAATTTGTCTAAAGATATTAAAGATATATATTTGACGTCATTGAATGACAAGTAACATTTTGATTTAGATGATAATTTATTTTGAATCTATGATATGGGTTAGAAACGAAATATACCGAAGCTCGGCCTATATATATATATATATATATATATATATATATATATATATATATATCAAACATTTTCACAAGGCTTTTGTAAAGTTTGAAATTTCAACAAATCATTTACGAAGACATTTCAGTGCCAGTTTTTTTCTTTTAAAAAATAATTTTTATAAGCATCAAAAGAAAATTCTGGCCTGAAATATTCAAAAAAAAAAAAGATTAACAGAAAATGGAGGACACGCCCAAACTAAATTAACTTTTAAATTAACAATATTTTTTTTAAAAAAAATCAGATAAAAAATTATATAAGCTAAGAAAGTAATTTAGGTAATTTTAATGTTTACCACACCTTCAAGATAAAGTCAGAAAAATATTAATTGATATTACAATCATGTATGAGATCTTAATGAGTATTTCTCACAATTATTTTTTATTGCAATTAATATGATTAATTATAATGTCTTTTAAAAATTTATGGCATACATAACTTGGTAAATACTTTGTCCTTATCCATATTAAAGCAATTTCAGAATGATGGGGAAAATATTTTTTCAAAAAAATCAATGCTATCATATTAATGTTTTTATGTTTTGTGTAAGAGCTGATAATATAATCAAGGTAACCAAAATAAAACTTAAATGTTAAGAATTTATCCTCGAGTAATAAATTTTAATTGCAAAGTGAAACAATATAAAACAATTTAAAAAGCTACTAATTTCTTCAGATTCCTAATTAAAATTTTATAAAAAGAGAAAAACACTTAATTTAATTTCTTTTTCCCTATAAACCTTGGAACCCGAGACTGCAACACGTCCTTTAGATTACATTATATTTTATGTTCCATATTTTTTTTAACACAAAGCCTATGTCTTCTGTGATCAAATATGTTCCTATCAATTGAATTATTCTATGAATCATAGCACTTAATCGGTCTCTCTGTTTGTATGCTAGAGATAATGGGTATTAAATCCATTTTTTAAATAAATAATCAGTGAAGTTTCAAAAAGTCATAATGCTTTGAAAAAGGACATCAAAATTTAAAAGTTAATAGTCCAAAGAATTAAAGCTCTAGAGTTTCCTGAAAAATATTCGCATTAACAAGCAAGCTGTTATCAAAGAAACACACAAAAAAAATATCTTTAAGCTGCTCTGCTGTAAAATTTCAAAAATGGACATAGAATCCTATGCCTTCGCATACAGATACAGTTTTATTGAAAAATGGTTTCTATTCTATGCATGATCAAGAGTTAAATTTATAATGCTTTTTATCTAATTAAAGGAAAATTAATTTGATATATCCCATGAGGACTCAGTACCATAAATTTGAAACAACCAACGTTGCTTTATTACAGAATTATTATTATTATTTTTGCAATCCATCATTTCCTACAATGTGTAATAATCCTCAATATTACAAAATTATGATGTATCATTTGTGCGTCAATTTTGACTTATATGGTACGGAATTAGGAGGCGAAATAGTACACAACAGTTTCAAAATCCAAAACGACTATTTTGTTCATTCTGAAATTCCAATAAACTTGTAGGTATTAAAATTTTATATTCTAGTATGCAAGGTGCTTCGAAAAATTTCAATAATGATAGAAAATATCTAAACAAGCAATTTTCAACCAACAATGCATAGGCGGAGATTAAGAGATGTACCGCTAGATGGCGCTGTAACGGAAAGCACAAATCGCGAATTTTCTTACTCATCGTCGTTTTTAAATGTGGATTATAGGAGACATTGTAAGCTGAAAATTGTTTGTTTTTGTTTTTAATCCCTTTTGAGTTAAATTTTAAAATTCTTTGGATTATTTGTTCTTCTAAAGGCACCTAATTACAAAATGTTAATAACTAGTTAATCGAATCTCAGCTAAAAAATGAATGCAGCTTTAGTTCCTTTTTCTTTCATCCAAACTCCATATTTTGAACCATTTTATAAGAATCATAGAAAGGAATCACTTGGCATCTTAATATTATGTTTCACGTTACATTTTTAAAGAATTTTTCATTTCTTCCATGTGGTGCAAAAAAACTTAAATCTTTTTTCTTATCGGTGCATAAACCGGAGGATTCTATGGAGTTAATAAATTACTCATATTTTTTTATCAATGTGTAAAATGCATTAGTTTGAGTTATAAGTTGCCATTTACGTGCTCACGCATAAACGTATATGTTGTTAGTGCACATACACATACAGAACAGTATATACAGAAGGTTCACTTACCGCAGCGTCATCGAGGTCGATACAGAGTAACCATTTTGAGCCTCATATCATCAGATCTGCCAATAAAAACCCTTTCCCTTTTTCGTAAACATTTTGGGGGTTAAGAAGTAGTGATGACTACTTTTCACTACTTTATTTCTGCATTTGAATATTGATTTCATCGCTGAAAAGTCATAAAGTACACTTTTAGAAATAAAAAAAATAAGGCAACAGTTTTTATATGAAATAAAATTCTTAAAAGTAATTTATTTTATTTAAAAAGTTTCATTCTGTTGACGTAATTTTTTTTTATCGGTAAATCATTCTATAGCTATATATCTTCTTAAATAAGAGAAACTTTAATTAAAGATGAAATAAAATAATACCTATTATATCTAAATACAAATTAGCACAATTTAAAATAATATAAGTTCGTTAAATATACTCATATGTTTCAAAAGCCCATACACATGAAGATGTTATTAACTGTATTGATTTACTGTTTAGGTTTAAAATTATTATTCTAAATTTAATGTACCATTTAAGTTATTGAATTATGCATTATGAACTATGTATACAAGTTAATTAATATTGTTGGAATAATTGGCATTTAAATTGTATACCTTTCTGTCCATTGTAATCTGAAACGGAACCCCAAGACGTGAAATCTAATTTTCGTAAAAAGCTTTTGTTGTGGATTCAGTTGTTATATCTCGTAATGGCATTACTTCAATCCAGGAAATTTATTTGTCCATGAAGTTAAGGAAATAAATCTTGTCATTCGAGGAAAGCAGTTGTCCGACAATGTCACCGTGTACTTCTTTAAATTTTTATTATGGCAACAGTAGTCTAAGAGGTCGCAGATTTGCGACCTACGTTGTTTTATTGAACCGTAAGTTCGAGTCCAGATGCCTCTTAAGTCCCTGTTGAGGAGCTGGTACACTTTAAATCTGTTCAAAGTCTCAATTTATACCAAAGGTATGGTGTGGAAGTTTATAGAGGGAGGTTCCAGCTCAGATGTCACCCTCGCCACTTGACCAAAATTCAAGATTACGAGGTTCGTCGCCATTATCTATCGTTTTGCTTCTCAGTGCAACGTTATTAAAAGAAATAAACAAATAAAATCTGAACTTTTCATCAGTTTTCTGATATTCACCAGATGGTCATTTCGTATGCCCAGTTGTTTTGTTTCTTTGACAACCAATACAGGCTCAAGATCATTCACGAACGTTTTTCTCTACATGTGTCTGTATTAAATCTTACTGTCATAATATTAGTAGTGTTTTTAATGTTTGGATGAAAAATTCCATGCATTTTCATGAAGAATGAAAAGTGATAAAGTTTTGAAGTAAAAGAGCAAATATTTCCTGTTGAGGTATCGTACCACAGAGTTGGAGAAGTTGAAGAGTTGTTGGAGAAAGGGAATTTAGTTTTGATGGTGTAGAAGTTAGGAGTAGTATGCTAACTCAAATGTCGAAATCGTCACTTAACCATGATGCAAAATCATGAGGATGATCACCAATAACACTCGTGTTTCTTTTAAGTACGACGTTATTGAATAACCAATAAATAACTGGCCAAAAATTTCAATCATCTCCAATCTTGTGATGAAGATCTTTAAATGCATTCACAAAATGATTCAATTTTTTTTTCTGGAGCTCCTCTGTACCTTTAAAAAAGGTTTACACACAAAAAATTGAAATGCATCGTTCCAATCATGAAAATTTGTTAAATCGCTCTCTCACACTTTCCTTCTTTGTCAAGCTCTTGCGGCCGCGATAATCAAGTAATCATAATTACGAAGTCATGGTCGATGTTTCTATTGAGTTCGGATGCCACTTAAAATCCATCGCGTAGCGGAATTGATTCCCTTTCAACCTGTGCAGGCTCAATGCCATTTCGTTGGAATGGAGTGAGTGCTGACCGAGGTTTAAAATTAGGAGGTCCGTCGCCAATAGCTCTCGTGTCGCTTCTAGTGCGACATTAATAAAACCAACTGGAATGGAGTGAAAGTTGGGAGAGTTGGAAGCCAGACCAGGAGTCGTCCTTGTCACTTGACCGATTTTCAAAATTATAAGGTCCGTTATCCAATAGTCCTAGTGCTGTTTCTAAGTGCAATGTCAATAATAAAATATCAACACATTTTTCTTCTTTCCTATAATTTAAATATCTTATTCAAATTTCGATACCATGATGCATCATGAAAAGCATTTCCTTTCCAATTCTTGAATTTGTGGAGAAGTTTCTATTAAAAATGTAATTTCCAATTATCAAAAAATGAAACGAATCAAAAGTTTAATTTTATCATCCATTTCACTTCTAATAAATTTATTTTCAGATCTGTTACTTCGTACAATTAATGCTTTGAGGGAATTTCGGAGTTCCTTAATGTATTTCCGTTCTAAATCTTAATCAGAGTAAATGAATCACCTTTTCAATTGACAACTGAGTGCGAATATCCGACATGAAAGCTACTCTCAGCCATGTCACATTTTAAAGCCATTCTCTAAATTCCTTGAAAATCTAAATCCTTAACGTCCGATTCTGATTGAGAGTTGTGACACGCTTTAAAGCCGTGAATGGAATTGAGATTAAGTATCTGCATTTTCCCGGATGGATCTTTTAACAAATATTCCTGGGGTATATATACATATTTTACAAATAACTCCGAGGCCATTTCAGTGATTATATTATTCATGAAATATTTTTAACTTACTTTGAAGAGTCGAATGAATTGGTGACTACTGAATCCAGTGTAGTTTCTTCCTGATAATTGTAAGTTTAGGAAAAATACATAATTCTAAAATTTGCGAAAATGTTAAGCGTATAATATATTTTTAAATAATAGAGCAGAAACCATTATCGTTTATTCAAACGTAAAATTTTATTCACATATATAATTTTTTTAAATCTGAAATATGTTTTCTCTTTTGTTACATAAAAAGATTGATATTTTAAGCACTTTTCAGATGGAAAAATGATTCAATTTTAGCAAAAGTTCAAACGTTTGAAATAATATATAAAATGATTAAAATAAATTCTTAGTATATATGAAAAAATGTGAAAAATGAAGTTAACATGTGAAAGATTCATATCTTTATGTGTTAAACAATAGACATGAAATAGAAAATATTTGCTCTTAGGAGATACACAATTGCACTCATTCATAGATATTATATAAAATATAATATCTATAATAGAGCATATTAAAATATGCGTGTGTAAAGGAGGTGGTGAAATTAGGCTTCATTAATAAAGGAATATTTTTTATAAAGAAAGTGTTTCGTGTTCTCTAAATTTAGAGTAGTTGTTACTTATCTCCATGTGAAGCCTCATCAAGATCATCTCCCCAGGTCTATTCGCCCATAGAAGGTCATACACCAGAAGAAGATCATTTAACATATCTTCACGAGACATCTCCAGATATTCAAGGATATGAAGTGGATGTCATCTAAAATGTATCGGGAATATATTGGGTCCGCAATGAAAAGTAAAGCCCCTCACAAGGCCACTAAAGAAGCGTGATAGGTAATCTGTCACAACCTGAGAGTAAAGCTACGGTTTCCTAGAAAACCTGATACTGTTATATAGCAGCCCTAATATTACGGTGAGTGACGTCACCAAAAGGTTGTCTATGCAAATCAGTGACGTGGTTCCCTGCCATTTAACGCTCTTTAGGAAACCACGTCATCAGGTTTACGCAGACAACGTTTTGGTGACGTCATTCACCGCAATATTATTACCGTCAGATAACGCTTTCCTCTGAAACCCTAGCTTAAAAGATGCTCTAAACTGTTCCCCGTGGTACTATGATTGAACCGGATGAAAATTCCAGTATTGCTGTTTCAATTATTTTTCGAATGGAGTAAAAGCTCGAGGAACATCAATGCTTAATTATTAGGTAATGGATCGATGATATTTACCTTTGCCAAAGTTTCAGCCGTTTCTTTTCCTGAGATATTTACATATGTAGGGATCAACCGTAAATTTGCTTCACACAATTTTGGATGTTGTCTCTCGACTTCTTTTGAATTATAACACTTTTTCTACCACCACACAAGTCCGGTTAGTAAAATGTTGAATAAATCTGCGATTGTTAGGCATAATGAAGATACCTCATGCTTTTTAAGAGTATTTGACGTAATTAAGTTCTTCCTCAGTGGAGTTGAGTTCATTCCTGAATACAGAACATTCTTTTCTTAATTTGACAGTGTAAATTCAATGTTAAAGATATACGAACTTAAATTATTCTTAACAGTAGTTTATGATAAGTGATTACGGGACGTCCATAAATTATTTTTAGGCACTCCTGATGTCATAACTATTGATTAAAGAACATGATGAAAAATATTATTACATATTCGTAATATTTTATGCAAAATGTTTTTAATATAAATAAGGTTAAGAGGACTTAGCAACCTTTCGAAATCAAAAGTAGAACATTTTGACACACTTTTTTTGATTCATCATAAATCAGCAATTTCTGCTCATTTTAATATGAAACATTGCCAGTTAATATAATAAAATGTATAGTTAAAAGTATTGGATCAACTTTTACTATTAAATTAATATATTTTCTTAAATAACATGAAATATGTGTACAAAAATTAACGAACAAAAATTAGCTTGCTTTCTATTATCCACAAGATAACATATGAAAGATGTACAGTAGAACCATCACATTCTTATACCAAATTAAAGCTGATAATGACCTTATTAATGAAAAAAAATTGAAACATTTAAAATTTTATAAAATTTGGAATTAGTAACTTTTTTCATGTATCATACTATAAAATAAAATCTAATAATCTCATTAAAAAAACTGAGGATCACAGAATAAAGATCTACAAGTACAACACTCATGTAAAATTTTAAAACTCTACATGTAAAACATTTTTTAATACTGTGGGAAAGTGGGAAAATAAGAAACAGAGAAAAAGAGGTTTGTTTAGATTACATTACAAAGTACAAGCACGACTTTATGAATTTGTCTACAAAATTAAGTGTCGTGCGATGCTTCGAACGGACACGTAATGAGATAAAAAGTGAAGGAAACACCAACCTTAGATGAAATAAATCGCAACTCAAATAGTTAGCAAACTTGAAGATATTTGGTCCAAAGTTTTCATTCCAATTTCCTATACCAACAACAGTTTATATATCATTTTAAAATTCTACGAAAAGTGCGAAAAATTTAATAAGAATCTTCGGGGGCTACTAAAAAGGATCCAGAAAAGAAGAAAGTATTGAGTGAAAATTTTAAAATAGAAGTCTAGAACTAAATGTTTGATGAATGTTCATATAAATGTATTTTAAAAGATTCTTCAAATGGCCCAGTGAAAAAAATGTGCCTGTTAAAGACTTCTTTGAAGAATAAAGAAGTAAACGTATTGGACGTTTTGGAAACAAAAATATTTCATAAGCGAAATGTAACAAAATGAAAACATTATAAAGGTTAAGTAAAGTACAGTTTTAACAAAAACAGTAAATTCCTGAAATTTTATAATTTTGATCAAATTTGTGTATATAGTGGAGGCTCAGAAAAAAACAGGAACAGAATTAGCAAGATATTGGTGCAATCACTAAATCAACACATGCTGTGATTATCGACAAATCGAAGGTATACAGTCATGAATAAGATCTCATTAATTAATCAGTTGAACAAAACGTCTGCGAGGTGTCAATTGTTTATTTTAATGGTCGAAGACATAACATAATTCTGAAGAGGAAACCGTACCTAGTAATTTATATCACGAGATCACACATTAGTGTTTTATGCTTATTATAGAAGAATTGCTTAAAAATGGTGCAAGTTTAATATATTTTCTTCGTTTCAAACATTCACTTCTCCGAAATGTCATGTTTTCACTTAGTAAAACAGTTGCTAGTCTTAGCGTTTTCAGTAGTCTTATTGGCAAAGACATCATTACCCTTAACTATAATGAAGCACCAATGGTTTCATTCAAAGAAAATCATGCCAGTGGTTTAGTTCAAAAAATTCAGCACTATTTTACCGAAGGTTGATATCACGGACTCATGCACTGACCAGAAATATATCTGAGACATGTATCACGCTGTAATGCATGGGCTTTGCTCAAAAGCGCTTAAAAAAACCTGGTAATCTAACTACCAATTTAACTTACAAGAGTTTTTCGTATACTCGTTAACATTATGTATACTAATCATCAACTTTACAAATTATCTGATATGTCTTTAAGAGTATACTGTACATCTTGATTTTCTGTGAAAAAAAATGATATCAGTCTAGATCATCTGCATTCGAGTACTTTTTAAGGTAATTAAACGCAACTGGTTCTTGGAGGAGAAGGTATTAGAACTATAGTTCATTCAGGTATTAGAACAAATTATTTCATGACCCACCCTGAAACCATTCTTTTAGAAATGTTGTTTTACCAAGAAATCACAATCATTGACTTGCTATAAATAGAATCCAAAAGGCAAGAAAATCTACGAAAGATATTGAGGTAAGATCATTGATATCACTAAAAATCGATTTTAAGGAACACTTTATATAAATCTTATTGAGTAGCATTTCCTCTCCATAGTAAATCTACCAATCATTTCAAATATAAACATATAAGAATTGAATGAAATCGTTGAGAAGTACAAACACAAGGTTAAGAGCTCGGGATTGCTTCTCCCTTTCAAGAAGAAAGACGTATTGTTAAAGAAGTAACAAAAACTTCCAAACATGTTTTTGGAAAAGATTAGTTGGACTGTTATATCAGATCACGGCTTCAGAACAAAACGTATGACATAGTTCAATACAAAGTATGAATTTCAGCCAAAACATATAAACATTTTTTCGGCATTTTAATTTAAGAACAGTATTTCTCATTTATTTTGGTTATTTTATTGTTGTAATATTATATAATAATTGGAACGCGTACGGGATTATAAATATTTAGAATTTTAAGAAAACTAATATATTTTCAACATCTGCATAGTATTCAAAAATTAACATTTTTTTTGTACACGTCTTGAATGTTAAAATGTAACGCTGTATTTATCGATAGGATTTCATTTAAATATTGGTTTCCAAAAATAGGGGGAAATCACAAAAGTAACAATAATCGTTCAAAAATAAACCAATCCGTATCAAAATTTAATATATTGTTATATGGAATGGTCGGAATGCAAGCGATATGCAAGACTTCAACAACAATTTCAAATCAGTGATTCGGAATCTAAAAGGTTCAGCCAAGAATAGTAAAACACTAGGTCAAGCGCCAATGACCAATATTTGCGGTTATGTGCACGTAGGAATAGAATCTTTGATTCAACTCAGCTTAGAGCCAGTGTAAGGTTGGTGTCAAAGTCTCACGTGTGTAAAAGGCTTCACGAAGATGGTCTTAACTCAAAATGAACAACCATTTTTGAGCTACTCGTTGCACATCACAGAGGGGGAACGTTTGAGATACCCATTGGATGGCTGATCAATGGAAGCTTGTCCTCTTTACTGATGAGTCTAGGCTTATCTTCCAAAGCGATAGTAAGTTTTTGTTTGATAAGGAAAGAGCTCGGTATATGTTATCATCCATCAAAACTCTGTGAAAGATTCATTCGGAAAAAGTAGTGTATGTGTTAGGGGGTGATATCTCTTTCGGTAGACACGTAGACCTCCATGTCTTTCCACGTGGAACCTTGACTGCTCACGTCTATAGAGATAGTTACATTTTATGCGTCCTTTAGTTGGTACACTAGGTAATGATTTCTTGCTACTGGACTGAAACACTACACCTCAAAGGGCGGAAAATTATCTTCAGTAACAAGTAAATCAGCGCTTGGAATGGCTAGCTCGACCACAGGATTAGAATTCCATAGACACTTGGGATGCTTTAGAAATATTACGTGTTTCTGCTCTCGATTCTCCTTCTCAGACCCTTACTATGTGTACACTGTTTCGCAAAAGTAATGTTAATGCTCATTTCCCGGCGTACGCACAGATCACATAATTGTATTGACAGTATTACACACCGCTATGCGGGTTGTATTGCTTTTAAATATGGTTATACACCATTTTGAAAACATTTTTTGCATCTAAACTGACATGATCAGTCTGTTAATTTTATATATGTGCTAATTTCAAAAACAGCATAATATTCTAGTAATTAATTTACATGTTACTTTATATCTTACTATGTGTGTAGTATATCTTGGTTCAGTTTCTTTACATTTTTTGAATAACCTCAATTTTTGTGATTTTTTTTTCTTAATTTGTAGAAATCAGTGTATAATTCATTTCATAAACACGAAAACTTTTGAAAAATTCATACAAATAACTATTTTTAATTTTTTTTTTCAAAAACACTAAATGCGTTACAATGGAGCATGATATATGTAGATATGATTGCGTATTAGATTTAATTTTATCTGTTGTCATTTTAATCATAACTATAACTATTTATCTACTTCAAAAGTAAAAAAAAAGAAAACATTACAAAGCATTTTATAAGATCATAATGCAATAATGTTAATTTAAAAAACTCCAAAAATTTAGACCAAATGCGAGAAACTTAAATAATCATTTAAAAGGATAAAAAATTTTCTGTTTTTATTTTACCTCAAAATGCAATTAATTGTGAACTGGCAAAATTTAATTTCTAAAAATCGATTTTTTGATACATCAAAATACTACAGTGAATAACCTCACTCCTACTTCTCATTTCTAACATGGGTAAATTTTAAGTGAGTGAATGTAAAGTTTATTGGCGCAAGAGCCAGATATGGCTATGCTGCGCCAAACAAGAATAAACTGTGGTCTAGACGTGAAGGTGAAAAAAGGTAAAAGTGGTTGACAAGAAGGAGGGTCGAAAATAGAGAAAGATCGCTAGGGTATCCCGGGAGTGCGTCACCCGTGTTTACCAAAGACAGTAAACCCCATGGGAAAGAAAGATCACTAGGGTACCTCGGGTTCGTGAAGCCCATACTTACCTGAAGAAGGAAAGTCCCTGAGGTCCCCTGATATAATCCCCAGGGGCAGGGTGCCCGGCTATACCCCAGACGCTGAGTACCCATTTTAGTCGCCTTTTACGACATGCATGAGCTACAGTGAGACTATTCTGTCATCCCCGGTCACCACACGGGTCTGGGTAAATTTTAAATCGCCCTCGTAATCTTATATTCTTTTTAGAAATCAGGAGTTTAGAAATTTCTTTAGAAACAATTTCCGAAAGTAAAGTTGCCATTATTCTCAATTACAACTCCTCCACTAAATTTAAAATATTTTTTCTATTGAAAAAAGTGGTGCGTATTATTAGGAGCATACATAATTTGTAATAGTCATAAACGTCTCAGCATCATAGAATAGTGGGTTCTAATTTGGGATACTTTCATTTAGAAGCTTTGAATTAACATTTGAAAAACCTGTGGAGGGCCATTGCTCATTTAATGCTTCGGAATATGAATTGGTTTTTTTCAGGAGGAAAAGGCGCTATTTTTCTCCTTATGGTGATCTTGCATTCCTCTCGGAGACGAATTTAAATAAATTTGTCAATATTTTACACACACTCACTCACACAAATTCGACAAACATGTACACGATTTTATCAGTCACTCAACATATCAAATCACAGACACACATACACAACACATGTAACTAGTCACCAATATCTACTTTGGGGTACCACTATCAACCTCCCAGGTATGTACAAATATATAACTATTAACTTTAAATCTGTTTGTTTCAATACATTTAATAGATGCATTAAATGATTGTATTTTCTTTGAGCTGCAAGTCATTCTTACCTTATTCAATTCTCATCTATGATGGGAACTCCTCTCTCCTAATATGGGTTCAATTTGTCCTTATTAATCTCTTGATGCGTAGCATAAGGTAAATAATTAATTCTGAAAAAAACTTTCGTATCATGCATTCCCACAACCAGAATGATTTGAATCTGTCTGTAACGCATCTGTGGAAATTAACTGGAAAAAAACGAAAAAGGTGATAGGTCTCGTCAATTACGTCTTGAGATAAATTTATTCAATGTTAAAAATATCAGTAATTTTAGACGCCATTATTTTAATTAGCAGACAGCATTGATATAATTGCATTGATAGGGAGATAGACATCGGTGATAAATAGTTATATAAGGGAATAATAGGTCATAAATAGTTAAATAGGGGAATTTAAAGAAAAGAAAAAAATACGTGATATGTTCATTAACAGAAGTTTAAGAGTTTAAAGGCGGTGTGAAAAAATTTATTATACGATATGGAAATACATTGCAAATTAGTGTTAATTTATTTGCATCAATATCACATAAATGAACCACTCCTTGTTGATCGTGACAGAAATCCAGAGAACTATTTTAAGCAAATGGTAAATAAAAAAACACCTGATTTATACCCAGATAATTTACAGTAATAATCATTTTCTATACCGCTTCGCTTTCATTTCTAGTAGTAAAAAATTCAGATACAATGTTTGTAAAATATTTACAAAGCATACGTATCCGATATTGAATTACCAAAACAAAGATTTACAGAAACTTTAAGAAACATGTTTTGAGTAATCTAAGGAAACATAAGGAGAGATTAAAATTTACTTGATCACAAATAAAATTACAAAGTGGGAGATAATTTGACATCAGAATCATTATTACGGACATACACGAGCAGTTGTTGAATTTTTAGCATTAATGAGCAGATTGGGCAGAAATTAATTCCTGGCTTTCATTTAGATTTCCTAATTTGTATTAAAGCTCTTTTTAAAGCACAAAATAAAAATATTTATTACTGATAAATGGTGATTTTTACCCTATTATTAGGTTCAGATGTTAAGATTTCTTAAGTATTTACTTGCGCACCATGTTTGTCGCCGGGTGATCTTGCCGTCCAGCTCGTGATGCTTCAGTCAAGCTGTGTGTTCGAATCCTGTTTCGACTAAACTCCATCGTGTAGAGGGACTGCTATTTTAGTAACATTTGTAAAAACACGTCACCTCTCGCTCCTTATTTAAATTCATTTGATTCATTATTACAGCTGGACCCAAGACAGGATCGAATCAATCTCCTATCTTTCCGTTTCCATCTTTCTTTCTCTTCCTCACTAACTTATCAGCATTGGGAAAGGCAGAAAATGTACCAATCAGTGTGAAAACTAGTTCTATCTTGTTTTGAAATTTGAAATTTAAGAAATGCATATAAATTTGTGAAAAATAAATGTCTTGCATTATAGAAATTGTGATTTTAAGGATATATTTCATATTCGTCTCAAGTTAAAAGCTTTTATTTTTTAATCTAAGTAAATGGTTATAGAAGAAACAGTGACGTAATGGAGCACCAGTTTTGGCTCGAAAGTTGTTTTCAAGATAACTTTCCTAGAGAGCTTGCTACGATTCCACGCCAAATTCCATGCTATTCGCTTTGCGTATGTGCTATATCGTAGATATTGATGCAGATGAACAAGGCAATGAATTGGCTGAAGATATATAAACATGATAAAAAAAATTTGATTTATTAACTGATGAAATAAATAAGCAAATCTAATAACTATTTTAATTATTATTTACATTTATAATTATACAAATAAATATTTCGAGCACTTTTTTTTCTCCTCGCCAAATTTGGCGAATTTTGTTGGTTGTCTTCCTCCTCTCCTCGCAGTGTAACCCTAGCTTCTGTGACAATGGCTATGAATCGTACATTGTAGCCTTTTCTGTTCTGCCAAGTTAAGGTGAAACAGAGAAAAGAAAATATCCACAAAGACAGCTAAACGGAAATACGTTATCGTTACATATCTACAGGGGCTCAAAGTCCTCACATTAGTGAGATAGGAAGTATGGGGTGTTAGCTCTGGTTTCAACCCCGTCATCTGACAATGACAATTTTGAAAACGTGCAATAAAACGTCAGGTCTTCATTATTGTTCTAATTAACAATTCGGATGTGTTGGACTAAATATTAGTTAACGTTGTTGTACTAACATTAAGACTTCAATAATGAGGTTATCTCATGTGTACAAAGATTCTCACTAGTTAGTATTTGGAAAATTGAGAGTTTACTATTAAAATCTCTAGGGTCATAACAGTGAATATTTACAATAAAATTTTATCTCTCGAGTTAAAATAATAAGTTCCTGCATTTTTATTATCAAATAAAAACTTTTTCTCAATGTAAGCAATTGTCTTAAGCAGTGAGTTACCTTAAAATTGAAGAAAAATTATTTATTTTTAATACATACAAGTAAATCATTCATCCATCAATCTCCAGTCGATAAATCCAAAGTTTCTACCTTTACCCTTAGCCACGTTTCTAATTTCTGATTTGGGTTATCAGATTATTTAGTTTAATAGATTTTGCGTGAGTCTCCCTAGATTTCTTGTTATTAGTGCTCGAAACACTCATTTATACAAAAAAAGTATTATCTTTAAAAAAAAACTTATTTTTTTTAATTAAAAGAATATTTTAGTAAAAGGAGTGAAATGTCCTCAAATGCTGAAAAGAATCGAGCAGTAATTTAAAAATAAAAATCATATAAGAGTAATTTTATTTTAACAATTTGAAACCTGTTCCTTTTTAATTATGATGGGAAAAAAATAATTTGTTAATATACTTATAAGAAAAAACGAACAAGAAATGAAAATTCTAAATTTAAAACAAACCTTCAATGAAAAATATGTATTATTTTTTAACAATATATGTACCACGATTAAGTTTACGCTTATTTCTACCCAAACAGACGAAATCACAAATATAGAAAAAAAATGTTAATATGAAGAAATACCTAGCTTTTCCAATCTTAATATTTAATATAAGGAAATGAATAACAATTTTAAAATAATATTTTTTCGTAATTTTTATTTTTAACACTATTCTAATAATTTTTACAAATAAAATTAATTAATTTTCACATACATTTTACTCAAACATACTTTTTATGCAATTCTCATTTATTATATTTATTGTTCCTACTAATGCAAAATGACACCATTTATGTTTGGAACTTCCAGGTGTTGCAGCTGAATTTTCTGGTTCATAATAATGTATTGAAGCTAATCTTGTATGTTCACAGGAAATCTGCTCTGCTAACAAAAATTAAAATATTTTCTTGTTGTCTTATACCTTGTTGTTCCTTTAAAAAATACCGATGTATTTATTGTAATCCAGTCTTAAATATTATAAGAACCCCAGAAGAGGCCATCTTTGTGATCCATCTTTGTTTGTATACTTTTTTGCTATTTGAACATTTCATTTCATTACAAAGTTTGAATGCGTCCGTAATCGTTTGCCGTGTTCGTCAATTTTCACAGATTTATGTACTGAACTCGATATAACAATTTTTTTCATGGTTTTGCTTTTATATATAAACAGAACGCGGTTTTTTTTACTTAAAAAGAAGTATGGAATCATGTGACATATTGTCCTTCTCTTGTTTTACGCATTTTTTGTAATTTTTTTTCTTTCTATTTCCTCTAACAGTTTCTAAAATATTTATTTTCTTAACAACTTAGAAACTAGCGACATGCTATTAAAAATTATCAATAGTTATATTTCTTCTATTCCCTGTGTATGATTCGTGAAGTTTCAGTACATTTTCTTATCTAAATACTGTTGACAATGCACGTATTTCATCATTTCCCAAATGAAGAAAACAATTTATAAAGTATTTGTTGCTGATGTTCGCTGCGAAGTAAAACTTTATAGCAAATATATTCATTTTGTTTGGGATATAACATACAATGTAAATTTGCACCGACGGATTGCTTTTGATGATAATTTTTGCTCAGTTTACGGTTATATTTGCTTCTAGTTCATAGGAGCAAATATAACTGATTTAGATTGAACTGTTTTCAATAAACTTCATCAATACTTGGATTATAATTATATATATATATATATGCAAATGTAATACATAACACATCAATCAATAACTCCCGAGACTAACATTGAAAACAACATTTTTTTTGCAAAATTTTTTTTTATTCATCAACATAACACCTTTTGTTAATCACCTTTTAGGGTGATACGATCGTTCCAACGCTTTTCCGAATTTTTTTCTTTTTTTTTTCGCAAGAAATCTTTTTTGTTGCGAGTAAATAGCGATAAACAGCTTTCTGAATCATCGACTCGTTGCTGTTTTTGTTCCATCGAAAGCAATCGCGGCACCCACTTGGAAAAAACCTTTTTCACTTCACTTCAAAAAACCTTTTTCAGTAAATACACTTCCATATGATATCTGTGTCATCTCAGCAATTTCACGGAGCTTCACTTTACGATCTTTCATTATAATTTTTGTCACTTCACTCACATTTTCCGGTGTAACGGCTTCCACAGGTCTACCCGAGCGTTCCGCGTCATTTGTGTCGGTACGACCACGTTTAAACTCGGCAAACCACCGACAAATCGTTGCTTTTGATGGACAAGAGTCCGGGTAACATTTTTCAATCCATTGTTTCGCTTGCACGGTGTTTTTACCCATTAAAAAACAATGTTTTATCAGAACACGAAACTCGGT
>BMAW01061787.1:0-56700 GCA_019974015.1 Nephila pilipes
TTCTTGCAGAAAATGGAAATATTTAGATCTTCATTGAATTAAAAAAAATATTTAAAGGGGATAGTAGCCTTTGTTGCTCTTTTCTCATAAAATAAATTTAAAAAGAGAAACTGAAAGTAGGAACTGCTTGGTTCTTTCAAATTACGACAATTTGTTGGGAAACCTTATAATAAATATAACAGCTTTTGTTTTTCGATATACCTGAACATCAATCTTTCGAAACATAGTATTTCTTTTTTTTCCTACTGTCTGAGAAGAATTGTTCACTTTACTTTTACAAAATAATAATAAATTACCTAAAATAAACAATCATTGCAAAGTAAGTACTTTTATTGTACAGTAAGTTAGAATTATATTAAGGAGGTTACACATGTGCTATTTACTTACACATAATGGGGGAAAGAATCTGAATTGTAAATTTTTTACGAGTACGAGTTTCTAAACAGATATTTTCTGTGGCATTCTTGAATAAATAGAGATGAAAAATATTATATTTGTGATATGCGAGCAGCAGATTGTTTGCATTATCTCAAAATTTCAGATGTCATTAACGTATTTATTCCCAAAAGATATCCTGCGCATATTATATTTTCCATAAAATAATTGAAAAGATATCTCACTTGAAAAGCAATTCCGGCATTTCTACAAAAAAGAAACTCCATTTGTGTTTTCTTTTTTCGCAAGCCCTTTCTTTCTGTTGTTATTCAAATTTATGTTTACAATCACTCACAAAAAAAAAATATTTGGATTTTTGCTAGTAGTGCTGCTCAAGGGAAATTCGTTTAAAACGTCATTTTACTTATTCATAACAACACATATTTTTGTGAATTTTTTTTGAATTACCTTGAACTTAATGAATTTACCTTGAAATTAGTAGTTCAAACTATTTTATGTGACTTCAAAAGCTTGCCTTTTCGTACTAAAGAGAAGTCTTATATTTGAGAAATTTGTTGCAAAGCTTCCTCCAAAAAGCACATTTAAAGTCATATTTGCATATTCATACCAATGAAAGGCTTTATGTTTGTGAAATCTGTAATAAGGCATTTTCCCGCAAAAATTATTTACACAAGCATTTGCTTATTCATAGTGATGGATAGCCATAGGCTTGTGAAGTTTATAAGAAATGCTACTTGTTCGGAGATTGAAAGTGGACTGTATATTGGAAGTGATGACAATTACTTGTTATAATTGTTTGTTAAGATAAGTGAGTGAGGCTTGTTGCCTTGGACCTTGTTAGTCTCTAGCTCATACAAGAAATAACATCGAAAAACAATTTTCTTCCTTCACTGGCACACGCCAGGGTTGCTACAATTTGAAATGGGAACCAAGTGCTCTCGGGGGGGGGAACGCCATCGACTGGTGGCGAGAGTGCCTGAACACTACTCAAGGAATGACTGTTTAACAGTTCATACCAATGAAAAGCCATACGTTTGTGAATTTTGTCACATGGCTTTTACTGCTTCTTCTTATTTAAAAAAGCACACACGTATTCACAATAGGGAAAAGCCTCACGTTTGTTAAATTTGTGCCAAATATTTCACACAAGCAGCACTCTTAAAATCACATTTACATATTCATAATGAAGGAAAGCGTTATGTTTGTAAAATCTATAAAAAGTCCTTTTTCTTCAGTAATAGTTTAAAGATGCATATGCGTATTCATTTCAATGAAAAGCCTTATGTCTGTGAAATCTGTAAGAAGGCCTTTTCCCAATGAAAACACATTTGCGTTTTCATACTAATGAACGTCCATATTGTTGCGAAAAACGTAAGCAGACTTTTCTTACCAGTTGTAGTTTGAAAAAGTATTTACATATTTATGCTAAAGAAAAACTTTGTTTGTGAAATTTGTAAGAAATATTTCATAAAAGATAGTCATTTGAATAAGCATTTGTATGTTCATACCTAGGAAAAGCTTGTTGGTGAAATCTGTCACAAGGCCTTTTCTGAAAGTGGAAGCTAAAAGCTACATTTGTGAATTCATAATAATGAAAAACTTTATTTTTGCAAAATCTTTAAGGATTTTTCACATAATCCTGTTGTAATACGCTTATAATTTTACTTTGAATTCCCAGACACTCAAACAGGTTTGGAATGAACAAGTGAATAAACTCTCAAGATTTAAAATACAATTTGACGTAAACATCAAATAGGTGGCTTCAGAAAATATCCAGACAAACAACTATCTAAACAGATTTTACAAATATAAATGGCAGCTTCTATTTAAACACTTAATTTGAAATTCTTATGAACATTTCATTCATTGTCGAGACCTGAGATAGGACCTCCTTCTACAAATTGCCACTCCAAGCCAGTGGAAACACTTGGTGCCAAAACTTGCTTCAACTCCTCTATACGATGTGTGTTTAATAGCATCTGAAACCAATATCTATAACAAACACTTGAAAACAGTTAAGGCAAGGAAAGCTTCATTTTGTTACAAGTAATCATATTACAGTTTTAACGACGTCACGTGTTTATTGACTTGGACATTGAGTTCCGCAGGTGCCTTGAGCGCAGAGCACTCTTATAGGCCGAATCTGATAATTTGCTAAGTTCTTTTGAAAAAATGGAGGTTTAAACATGCTGTGGAAAGAGTTTCTATTGGATGAGATGCGGAGGTAGCTAGTTCCCATTTGGTAGCTAAAGATGGATGCTGAAGGATGATCGTGTTGCTCGCTGTGAAGATTTGGAGAGCGGTTTTATGAGTTGAAAAGGAGAGTTGCTATTGACTCTCAGATGATGATTCCTGGACTGATATTGGTATCTGTCTATGCGTTGGATAGGAAGAATAAGTAAAGTGGGAGGAGCATGTCCCATGTGAAGGGAAAGTTGAGAATGAAAGTTAAAAAAATGAGCAGAAAAGTCTGAATTAAAATGATGATAATTTTGAGAAAAATAATTAAAATAAAAATTTGGGGGTTTGTTTTGGGAGGGGGCGTAGGAACCGGAAAGAATTTGCATATATCTTATAATATTACGAGAGATTGGATATATTTCTGGATTTTTTTTAATGTTGAAGTTGTCAATATTTTCAAGGGAATTAAAGAAGTTTAGGGCAATTTTTGAAAGTGTTTTCTTAGTGTTGAGATTTAGAGAGGTTTCAGAATCTCACAATTTTTCATGCATCTAAAGGCATTAAAAATATTTTTATTATTGAACTTTGAGCATTTTCTAGAAGTTTTAAATTGCTTTTAGCAGAGGACCCACTCACAAAACATAAGTAAGAGTTTATAGAACGCATAATGGCAGTATCATGCATTTATAATAGAAACTTCTAAGAGACAGAATGTACGAAAAAAGAATAGTCAAGTATTTGATTGAAAGACACAAAATTCGTGTATTTCATTTCCAAATCAAAGATAAGGAAACTAGAAAAGAGTTTCAAAACCATTTTTTTTAAGAAAAGGTTTATATAAACAGTGTAACTGTTGGATTAAATTTTTTAAAATCGTTACATGAATAGTGAAAATTTAAATAAATGTTCAACATTTATGAAATATCTTACAACAAACCAATCGAATTTGGTTTTGTTCCGCAAAATTAAAAATAAATAAAATAATAATAAACGTATTACTTTCAATGAATATTAGTAAAGTAGATATGGACTTATTTTGAAAATACTGTATATGTGGGAATTCCAATTTCAAATAACTTTATTTACCAATCACATAAAAAAATGTTTCTTATTCATCATATTTATGCCATATTACTTATATAAAAAATTGAGGATAGCGATATATTTTATAAATATCAATAAAAAAGCGTTTAATGCAATACATAAAATTGGAATTGTAAGGGACCTAGAAATTTCCTTAACAGCATTTAAAATATTCACCAAGAGTGTTATAAAAAATGTTTAAAAAGAAAAACGTTCTTAAAAATGGCGTAAAGAATGTATTTTTTAAAGAAATATATTAAATATAAAAGACATAATCTTATTTGAAACTATTTTATTGGTAGTAAAATTTGAATCTGATGTAAAGAATTAATTTTTTAAAAAGGCAATTAATACAAAAATATAATTGCATTTAGAACCTTTATATATATCTGTCTCATACATATATGAGAGAGATAGTATCTTATAAAATACTATGAATGATAAAATATACAATTGCATTTGGAACTTTTTTTTTGTAAGAGATGTAATTTTTTAAAATTCTGTCAATTATAAAATATATCTTGAATTTGGAAAATGTACACTGAAGAGCCAAAACTTTATGACCACCTGTCAATAACGAGTTGGCCCACCTTTGGCGCGCAAAACAGCTTCAACCCGCCTTGGCATGGATGCCTTAAGTCCTTGGTAGATGACCGGAGACAGATTGTGCCAGATGTTTAAGCAACGGTCACGCAAATCCGAGATATTGCGAATTGGTGGTCTTTGAACTCTGAGCTGCCCGTGACATCCTAAATGTGATCTATCGGATTGCGATCCGGTGAGTTAGGCGGCCAGGACATTAACTGGAATTCAGCATCGTGTTCCTGGAACCACTCCAACACAATTTTAGCCTTGTGACACGGGGCGTTGTCCTGTTGGAACATTCCATCTCCAGTTGGAAAAACAGAAGCCATGTAAGGGTGCAACTGGTCCGCAATGATGTTCAGATACTCTGTAGCATTCATGGTCTGCTCTACCACAACCACGGGTCCCAGAGATGTCCAAGAGAACGTTCCCCAAAGCATAATACCGCCGCCACCGGCCTGTGTATGACCTACAGTACATTGAGGGAGCAACTGTTCGCCTGGAAGACGGCGTATCCTGACAGGCAATCGGCGTGATGAATGACAAACCGTGATTCATCTGACCAGGCAACTCTATCCCACTGATCCATGGACCAGTCGCGATGTTCTCGGGCCCAGCGCACGCGCAATTTTTGATGACGCTTGGTCAGCAAAGGCACACGAGTGGGACTTTTGCTACGTAGCCCCATATCCAACAGTATCCGCTGAAAAGTGTGCTCTGATACTATTCTACTTGGCCCTGCATTGTATTGGGCTGTAAGATGAGCCACTGTCTGGCTCCGGTTTTGCTTCACCATGCGAGACAGTCTCCGACGACCTTTTTCTTTGATAGCACGTGGACGTCCAACACCATGTCGTCTACTGCTGGTTTCACCGTAATTCATCCACTTTGCATAAATACTGACAACTGTAGATCGCGAACAACCCACGAGTCGTGCAGTTTCGGAAATACTTGTTAAGAGCCTTCGAGCCATTACAATCTGCCCTCTAGCAAAGTCGTTAGATCCGCAGCCTTTCCCATCACACACAGAAGTAAGTGAAAGAATGATTCTTCAGGCGTTGACGTTGAAATTCAATGGGCGCCTAGAGCGCGGAGCGCTCTTCTAGCCCAAATCTGATAATATTAAAATCCTTCGGAAAAATGGAATTTACATTGTGGAGAGGATAGTCCTGATGATGTGAGCTGAAAATTTTGAAGAGAACGGATGAAATGGTCCTTTGTAAAAAGCAAATGAAAAACCAGCATAACTGGCGCCATCTATTGAGCAGAGAATCAGTTGAGTCATGAAGAAATGAAGTTCCAAGAGGGAAAAGTTTATCTTGCTTAGAGTGTAGAAAAGCGACTGCGATTGGCTGCTCCCGTAGGAGGTTAAGTTACTATATAGGTGGTGGGAGGGGCAATCTCCATGTTGGTGTGAGATTGAGAAAATGCGGTTTTTAATTGAAAAAGTTTAAGAAATGAGAAAAAGGTTAAAGCTTTAAAAGGGGGTGCATCTTTTTAAAATACTAAAGTGATATAGCTTTTATTCATCTGTAATATCCATTAGTGCTTCGATAATAGCGAATTTTTTGTTTGCTTGGCCTTTTGCATTTCGGATTTTATGGAGATTTATGAGCAGTCCTGGAATGATTGTGAAAATTTCAGCAAGGGCTTTGAGTTGATCAATTGCTTCAAAAAAATTTTTAAAAGGATTTTTCTGTTGGCTTTTTGCATTAAAGTGTGGTATGTTTTTTTCATGAGCTTGTAGTTTCTGTAGTTTCATCCGTTTGGGGCGAGATCTGTTGGTTAGAAGTAAACCGCCATCTGTTGGTTAGCGTTTGCAAAAGTAAAGTTTTCTCGAACAGTGTTAGTTTTAGGTGCGTTATTTTTGATGGTTTTTCCCTTGGGGAGTTTAGGGAATAGTTTGCATCCTCCTTAAGAGGCGGAATGCCCAATTTCGTTACAGTTAATGCATTTGATGTCAGTAATTTTACCTTCGATGTTGCAGTCCCTGGTAGCATGAGCACCGGAGCATTTTATGCATCTGGGAATCATATGGCAGTTATCTGAACTGAGATGAAAAAGATTACAGTTATAACATTGAGTAACTTTGTTGCTGCGATAATCATCAACAGTAATGGACATATAGCAAAATGCGGTTTATTTCGTAAATTTTTTTACTAATTTCATTTCGTGGTAATGTTATTAAGAATATTGGTAAGGGAATTTTTGTTCGACGGTTTGTAAGTTGATTAATTCTGATTGGATTGAAGCCAAGTTCAATTAGTTCTTCGTTCATATCTTGAATTTCAGTATCTCGTGGTAAGCCTTTAAAAATAATTTTCAATGTGCGAGAAATTTTTGGTTGTATAACGTAATATTCGTAAGGTTTAGTGGTTAAAAGATGAACAAGTTTTCTATATTTTTCAAACGAATCTGTATATAATTTGATGTATTGGCCAGAAAGACGAGTTCTTAGTTATGGTATTTCATTGTTGATTTCCTTGAGGTATTGTCTGTAGTTTTTGCTAACTTTAAGCATAATAGGGGGGGGGGGTAAATTTTTTGCCTTCATAGTAGTAGGTGTTGCATTTGAATCTTGATCTTCGCTATTATCAGGAGGAGTTACATCGTCAGAAAAAAGTTGTTGGTATTTTTTTTTTGAGTTGGTAAAGTTAAATTTGAAGAGGAGGTCAGGGTTAGTTCATTACAAGTTTTATTTTTAGGGGGCGGTTGATGAAGCCATAACTATCTTTACGTTTGCTAGGGAGAATATTTGGAGTGGAGTGGATGGGGAATGATTCTTCAGACTCTCCAGCAGCAGTTAAATACCATTTCCACCTGATCACGTGTCTTCCACGTCATCCAAGCCAGTTCATTGCAAAATGTAGGAGTGGTCATAATGTTTTGGCTCTTGAGTGTATTTGGAACTGTTATATATATGAGAGAATGTATTTTTTTGCAAATACGATCAATTACAAAATATATAATTATATTTGGATTTTTTTTTATTAGATAATGTATTTTTTTAAGCACGAACAATTATAAAATATATAATTGTATTTAGATCTTTTTTACGAGAAAATGTATTTTATAAATACGATCAATTACAAAATATATACTTGTATTTGGAATTATTTTGTATGAGAGAATGTATTTTTTTGTAAGTACGATGAATTACAAAATATATAGCTTTATTTGGAGCTTTATTTATTAGTGAGTGAATTTTTTGAAATACTATCAATATAAAAAATATATTATAATTTTTTTATGTAGCAGGGTTCAAAACTTATACAAATAATTCATTTTTTTAAAATACAGTTATTATAAAACATATAATTGTATAGAACTTTTTTATGTAGCGGAGAAATGCCTTATCACTCAGCTTTTCTAAGAATCTTTCCTACGTCATCGTGTGTGACGTACCCACAATTGGACGACTACTACACTGGAACGTTAATTGCTTTGTTTAGCGATATTGGCACGTTTCGAAAAACCCTCAAACCCCTCTAAGTAAAGATTCCCCGAAGTTAAACTCTGAAACTTAAATTTTTTAGGTCATGGTTATATTTTTAGAGATTACATATTAACGTCGCCCTATGAAGAAATACGAGATAAATTGTAATACATTTTATTTTGCAAATTTTACATTTACATTGTGATAAACTCGATATATTTCATTTCATTTCTTACAAAAAAAGTTTTCATGTAAAAAAATAAATGGTCATTTAAGTAATACTTGTAGATGCATTCATTTTTGTCATAAGAAACCGATCAATTATTTTTTACTTATTATACATCTTTCAATGAAGTAAATTTATTCTCTGTCTCTTGTCGTAAATTAAACATATGTTTTATTAAAGTATGAAAATGTCAACATACTTAAAAATAAGTGTAAAAGTTTACTTCTGTTTCCTACAAAAATCTGAAAGAAAAAGGGATTAAAAAAAAGAAGAAAATTACGAGTTCTTTATTTTATGGCTAGAACATATTTAATATGCATTTAAGAAATATATAAATAATTTTTTAAACAGCTGAAATAATTTTTGGGTTTTAGCAAGATATTAAAATTAAACTTTTAATTCTCAACATTGTGGGGGATGCTTCTCTGTTACCCACATTAAAAGCAAAGGCAATATTTCATGTCTTTTAACTATTCAAAGATATGTTTTTAAAATGTAAACTTAGAATGATTAGATATCTATATTGAAACTCAAAACATACAATATTTTTTTAATTTTTCTTCAGTTCATATTGCGGCATGTTTTTATCTGAAGTTAATTATTTGGATTTATTTCCAGAAATGTTTGGCTTTAGCGATATGGCATCAGGGAAATAGATGTCATGATTTGTTACTGAAAAGTGTGTGTGGTAGGAAGGTGAACGCGTGGAATTTTCAAAACGTTTCATTTGCTAGTAAACCGTACAATAGACCTAATAGCTGTTAATTTTTTATGCTTGTGTCCAAACGAAAATTCATATTTCTAACAGTTTTAGAAGTATTGTACGATTTACTTTTACAGGAGGATATATTTTGCTAAGTATTAAGAAATTATTTAAGCAAGTTGCATTTGCTTACACATTACGAACAAAATAAAATTCTTCAAACTGAATTTTTCCGAAATAAATTTTCACAGAGATATTTGCACTGATATTCTTGAATTACTAGAAATAGAGATTGAAAAAATCGTACTTGTAATACACATGCAACTTATAATTTGCATTAATTTATCATGAACTCATTCTTGCACAATAGACATCCTACACAATAAGTTTAAGCCTTTTATGGATGTTTTAATTTCTCTACGTTCCTACAAACGCTTACAAAAAAAATTTAGCCCTTCTTTTCTAAGTAATCCTTCTGAAGGTAAGCAGTTTAAAAATTCATTTACTTATACATACCAATTAAAATCCGTATATTTCTGAATTTTATATAATGTCTATTACTGCTATCTGTGATGTAGAAAAATCTCTGTGTTATCATACCAATGAGAAGCCTTATGTTTGTGAAATTTGTTGCAAAGCTTTCTTGGAAACAGCACAATTGAAATCACATTTGCGTACTCACACCAATGAAAAGCCGTATGTTTGTGAAATCTGTGAGAAGGCCTTTACCTCCGGTAGTAACTACAAAACGCATTTACGTATTCATACTAATGAAAAGCCTTACATTTGTGAAGTTTGCCAAAAAACTTTCTCGCAAAGAGGAGGTTTAAAGTTCCATTCACGTATTCATACTAATAGCAAAACTTTAGATTTGTAAACTATATTAGGGTTCTTCTACTGTAAATAGTAATTTGAATAATCATTTGTGTGTTAATGGAAATAAAAAAGGTTATATTTTTGAAGTTTCTTCATTGCTTTATGTTATAGTAATTTAACTGACATTAAAGTATTGATCAAATTAAACTTTTTGAGTCAGAATAATGATATTCAGATTATTTTTTTAAAAAAATAGAGCATTATTTCAAGGAAATTTCATTTTTGTATTTTAGATAAAACATGAACTTCATTGGTAAGAAATGACATTTAATGCAAAAATGAGACTCGCCTTTTTACATTTACATCACCACATAGATTTCTAGTGTGGATTAAATATAAATTTTTCTGCTGTTATTATGAACTAAAGGAGGTTGATTATGGTTTTACAGGTTAAAGGGAAAAGAATTTTAGTTAATTTTTAATGAATTCAATTTATTTTATGTAGTTTTAAGCTGATACGTTTAGCAAACGTAGTTCTTAAAAAATATGGGGTTTGGAAATTTCTTTAATATGTGTTATGATTTTAGTGTGTGTATGTTTGTTTATGTTTTTTAGTTAAATGTTTTATTTGTATATTTACAGTGTTTAACAAATTTGTGGACACATTTGCAACTTTTTTTGTTTTTAACTTTATATGCTTGAAGTAAATGTAATGTTTCACGAAATGCAGAGTGGTATATATCATTTTAAAGAAAATGTTAGATTGAATTCAATTCAAAAAACAAAATTAAAATATTAGCAATACAAAAAAAATTATGTGTATTGTAACATAAAAAACAAACACAGTAATAAAGTGATTTGTAATGCCTAGCTTTCCTTGGCCAATCACTGTTTTTGTTCTGAGAACCTATCAAATGTTAGTAACTGCCAGTAGGAGCTGACATCATGTTTATAGTTGGAACAAGTCATTATTGTACTTTTTTCTGCAGAAAGAAGTCTGTTTCTTAAATAATCAAATTACAAGTAGGAATTGTGGAAAAAATTTTAATATTCAATCAAAAAAATTTGGTTTGGTTTGACTTTATTATCCAAAAAACTAGAATCAACACTAGGGCTATTATTAGTCAAGAAACACAGACATCAAATAAAAGAGTAGATTGAAGGCCTAAAAAGCGATGCAAGATTATTGTGTTACAAGAAAGTATTCTTTCCTATGTCTTAAATGTAAACAGGTGGGTGATTCAGTGACTACATGTGAAGTTCGAAAGTTTTGTTTAAGATATTAGGGGACAAATTCAATAAAAATTAAAGCAGGAAAAGGCCGAAAAAGGTGCACCATATCTGCTGACGACAGAAGATGAAAAACACTATGTCTCCAGGATCGAAGAATGTCATCAACGGCCATCAGAACTATTTGGTGTTTTCATCAGTTCAAGAACTATAAGGAGAAGATTAGCAGATATTGGTCGAAGAGGTAAAATCCCAAAGATAGAAAAGACTTATTTGAATTTGCAGCGGTGCAAAAAATGAATAAGTGGGCAAAGGATTACATTAATTGAACAGATCATCAGTGGACACAAGTTATATGGAACGATGAAACTAAGAAATCGTTATTCAGTAGTGATGGGCAAAAATATGTAAGATGTAGAATAGGTGAAGAGCTATATCCTGACTGCATTGAGGCAACTGTGAAGAATCCACTTAATATGATTTGGTCATGCAAATCAGCAGATGGTACTGATCGCCTTCATGTTATCGATGGGACACTGAATGCCAGAAAATATATTGACACTATTCAAGAACCAAAATTTCTACCTTCCACCAGGGATCTGTTTCTCAACAATGCTTCATTTATTTTTCAGCAGGATTCTTCTCCCTGCCACACAGCAAAATTATCGAAAGAGGGCTTTTGTACAAAGAGCGTTGAACTGTTGTCCTGTCCAGGAAACAGTTCTACCTCAATCCTATCAAAAGCTTGTGTCACCATTTGAGAACTGTTCTCCAAATGAGGCTCCCATCTAATAAAAGGAAACTAATTGAGGTTATAACTGTTTCCTGGCAACTTGTAATAATGAAAGATCTTAAAACTATCGTCAGCTCAATGGAACAATAATATGAAGCTGTAATAAAAAAAAAGAGGACACCTTACAAAAAGTACTGATACTAATGTGTATCATTAAGTATTGCAGCTGTATTCTTTTTGTATTGAATACAGTATTAAAATTTCTTCAATATGATTTGCATGATCTTGCATTTTGTGAAACGTAAAATTTTCTGTACGCATACTAAGTTCAAAAATATAACAATTTTCAAAAGTGTCCACAATTTTGCCACCACAGTATATATTTTGTGAGTATTAATATCTCCGCTTTCGAAGAACCTTAGTGTGTGCTTTTTTTTTTTCTTTTTTATCGAGTTTGAAAAGTACTTATTTCTTAATCTGTATTAAATAAATAACATGAAGATTTTTTGCTCAAAAAGTCATACATTAAATATCTACCGGATGTCAAAGTTCTTTCTAATGAATTGATTCTTTTTCTGCCCAATTTCTATTTTGAGAAATAAAACAACTTTTGAAAGGTGAAAGAGTAATGGTTTTGCTTTCCTAGTAAGAAAGAAATGGTTCTATACTATAACTTTTGTATCATACTAAAAATAATTGGAAGTTCTATAATTGACCACTATTTACTTGTTCTATATATGGGATGTGCTTGTCAAAACATTTTTTTTTCATACAATGGACAGATAGTAAACTTTTTGTACATCCTGATTCATATTTTGTAGAAAGAGTTAACAAATATTTAAAGTTTTTTATTTAGATATTAAGAAAATGTAATACAATTTAAAATATTAGTATTAGTAACGTAGAATGTGAATTTATTCTAAAATGGTTTTCTAAAAAAATCATCCTTTTTCTTTCTTCATTAAACTTTAAAAATGAATATTTTAATGAATGCTGGATTTGAATTCATATAGTAATTGGCAATATATATATATATACAGAAAATAAAGTAAAGAACAAGGAAGAGAATTATATCACACATGTAATAATTCAGTCTGTATTTTTTGATACTATTTACTTAAATACTACATTTTTATTATTGTTATTAAATTATATTTGCATATATGAACGGATAAAGAATTATTTTTTAAATTCAAAAATTGTTATCCATTGGTAAATATTTATTGTCATGTTATAACTATAAAATAAAAAAAATACATCATACTTATAGAAATTCAGTCTATGTTATTCTTGTAATTTAGATAAATTTTATAGCCTTAGACAATGTTTTATAACATTAAAAAATACCAGTTGTTTCATTTAATAAAATTCTAATTCCCTTTTAAAAATAAACTATTCTAAGCATAAGTATTATTTTGAGTGTACATCTTACTGTTCTGGAAGGTTTAGCAGTATTTTTACTATTCCAGATTTAAATTATTGCTTCTGAGTGTAACATTAATAAAACATTCACAATCTAGATCTAAAAAATATCTTTGATATTTTGATTTCCTTAATACTAAAATATTCTTCTAGGAGTGTTGTAAAGTGCTTAATAAAAATGGGCCCAAAAATGTATTTTTAAAATTGTTATCAATATAAGAAATATAATTGTATATTAAAAAATTCTTATGCAGTAGATTAATAAAAGCTGCGTAATATTCTTATGTGATACTCATATGTGATGCTGCATGCTTATGTAGCCAAAAATATGGAGCTTTAATGTTAGTCTTCCACTTTGAACATAACTCAATTCGGCATTCTTGGCATGCTTTGAAAAACTGTCTACCCTTTATAGTAAAGAATTCTTAAATTGTCTATCATGAGATATGTATACACATGCTTTAAGCCTTATTTTTTTCATTGTATGATTAAGTGCATGAATCAACTCGTGAATAAATTATCAAGCAAAGAAGTGCCCAATATTCTTACACATTCATGATTTTGGAGCACATACATCAGTTACTATACCTAATTTTTAGAATTTAAATTTAGAATCATTCCATAAATGCTAGAGTTTTCCTTCCACAGTATTATAGAGCAATTCATTTAATATTACAATATTTTGTACAAAAAAAATGGATTAATTGAAGTAGAAATGAGTAAAACAGTAAAAAATTCTCTTTTTTTTTTATCAGATAGAGAAATCAGAATGCTGTGTTGATGTTAGAGATTTTTCTTTCTACCTAAAGAGTACTTTGTATTTGAGTAGTATACTTTTGCTTCACAACAAAATTGCTTTTGATGCCTTTATTAGAAAAGAATTATTTTTGGTGCCTTTTCATAGACACTATTTTTGCTATTATGGAGAGGTGTCGCTGTCAATTTATAGGAACGAGTTAAGTAACTAGCTGAAAACTGAATGGAAAAAGTTCATAGCAAGACTATAATTTATATATTTCTTGTAAGTCTTCGGGATTTTTTTTTTGGTGCCAGTTTTCAATACTTTAATTTAAAAATCTAGATTGCAGGTCCGTAGCTTTTGGCCTACCACTCTCTTCTTTAAAAAAAAAAAAAAAAAAAAAAACCAGTGTGTTTTCATTCTTAAAATAAATAATGTAAGTCACAATTTTCTAACTTTTTGGGTCGTCACATGCATTTTTCAAGAAGTGATATGTTGGTACCCTTCTTGAGGGTGCTAACATATCATCTAATAGATGAAGAATATTAAGTACTGAGAGACAAAAACAAAAAGATTTTAAAAAATCCCTTTGCTAACATTTTATTGAATTGCTCGAATTTCGATAAATAAATATATGTAATAAAAAAAATTAACATATTTCTGAGATTGCTGAGTTTAGTCTGAAAATTTACCGACCTTTTCTATCACCTGTAATTCAGTAAAATTTTCAAACAAAACAGGTAAATTACATGGAACTTTTTAAACCGTATATTTCAGAAAAATTATAATGGTGAGACATTTTATTTGATTCTTATACACTGTGACGAATATGTATGGAAATAAAATGTATTCCGTACATGATAAATACTAGTTATAAAATTCAAAATGTTGATAAGTAGTAACGAATCATAAGAAGTATTTATTCGTAGGTACTTTTTCACAATGAAATGTATAAAATATATTATTAAATACTCGATTTCTTTATGAATATGTTTTAAAAAATTGTGTTGTAAGATTGAACTGTGATCAACTTTAGTTTGAGAAATATTAAACTATTTCATACTATCTGAATATGATTCCTCTTCTTTGTCGTGCACAGGGGAGTGCAAAGGTACGCATGTACCCCACCCAGGAAGTTCTCTCAAAATTGAAATATTTTTGGATAGTTCTTTTATTATATTATTATAGATGCTCTACACCTTAAGCATAAGAACTTTTACTCCAGTAGGATCACCCGTATCTTAACTTAGAATAACAATTTTTAATCAGTTTTTATGAATGATGTAATTTTACATCTTAAAGGAAGATTCTCAAAACAGTAATTAGTTATGAGTTCATTAATTATTTTAATCATAACAGAGAATTATCTCATATCTCCAGATGAAAATAACTTATTGGAGCTCAAACATTTTTTGCACATAACTACGATATTCCACATCCCTTACCCATATCAAACATATAACAATTGTTTCAATCTATATCTAATTTAAAAATTCATTTTTTTCCAAAACCAGACATATCTCCCTTCACTGAATCGGATTTTCTCTCCTCCTCCTTTCCTATCCATCATTTTCAACCAATTGGAAAAAACGCTGACCCTGTGTCAACCAATAGCAAAACAGACTTTCCCAGTTTCAAATCCATCACTCATTCATCATTTTTCGATGCACTTATGCCGATTTCATCCAAAAAAATTTCAGCAGATCTTTTGCTCTTAATATGCACAGCTTTTTCAACCGAATTATATGAAAATATTCTAGCGATGCAATATATTAAAATTTTAATTTAATCTTTTAAATAATCAGAGAATTGCAAGTATTTATGGTAAACAATTTTTAACCGCGTATGCTCGATACAAAAATATTTTTTTTCGTAACTTCAAATGCTGATTTTCAAGGTACTTTATATAAAATTCCTAGCGATGAATAGTTAAGATTACGAAAATGTTCGAATTTGACTACCTGTACCTAAATTATCCTCTTATAGAAGATAAATGATGAAGGATTTTCACACAAATGGACATTTTTTAAACTTGAATCTTCTAATAATTAGTAATCAAAATATTTGGACAAATTTACAGTTGGCACTTACGCATATTAACAAATGTAAAGGTGAGCCGACGCTTCAGCCTTAATTCAAAATAAACATTTCAACATTTAACCTTTTGGAGACGGCGGGTTTTGTGAAGAAAAGGCTCTTCAGGATGGCGCTTCCAGCGATGTTTACTTCCCCCTTTTTTGTCGCTGATTGATGGTACCAAACATTGGCGGACAAAAGAAGCAGGATAGTTGTTGGCCTACCGCGGAACAATGGGGATGTTCGCTGCTTAGAAAGTCCCTAAATACGAAGAGTCTCCCTTTCTTAGGGAAACATATTTTCTTGGAGAATCCAATGTAGTAATTACTTATGATTTCTGTTCAAGAAAATTCGAGAAATTTATTTATTTTTTTTTTAAAAAAAAAGAAATTATTTTCTAATAATTTAAGCTGCTTTTCACCTAGATTTCCTCTTCAATATTATTAAGAGTATTGAGAGAAATAGCACAAAACAGTGATGATAATATAAAGCATTGCATAAAAAAATGAAACGCTTATTTCATTGTAGACAAAGTACACACAATAAACTAAACCAAATTTAATTGATTTTATTCAAGTAAAATTTATTTATATTTTGATTGTCAGTAAATTCATTAAAATAGTTATAAAATGTTTTAAATTCATTTTTAATTCTTTTAAATGCAGGAATTTGTAGTAATTACACACCTGGTGTTAAAACTTAAAATAATCGAATGAGAAATAAGAAGTAAATAATATGATTCTTCATAAATTGCACGTAATTATAATCAATAATACAAAATAAAATAAAAATCAAATTTGTTGATCCTGTCTCTTTATGTTATAATGTAAAATTCAGACTTTCTCAAATCGATAATGAAGTAAGTTTAAAAGCTTTTATAAGTATTCACAGCATTCGTAGGATTATAGACATATCAACATAAATCAACTATGCTTTTTTGGAAACTTCATTGTTACTCAATTTATAATTGTTTTTCTCTTTCAGAACATGCTAGAAAAATCTTATGAATTTAAATCCTCTTAAGAATTTTCTTATATATCTTCCATAAAGGAATGATAGATTTGATGTATAATTGTCATTTTTTATTGTTCCATAATTCATTATATTGTGATACATTAGAATTCATAATACTCAATGAATTTTAGGATTAAGTCTAAATTTTATTATTAAAAATTTTTCAAAAATTAAAACTTTATTTTCCTTTGATCTAATTATTCCTATATATGCTGAAAATTATGATAAAACATTTACTGTGGCAAATAAATGAGATGAATAAAAAGCAAAACCATTAAAAAGCAAAACCAGCAAAAACATTAAAAAAAAGTGTTTCGCATTATGCTATAAAATGTGAATATCCTGAGGCTATAAATGTTAGCACTTGTTAAATAGTGCCAAATGTTTTTATTGAAAAATGGTCACTATTAGAGTTCCATCGTGTAGCAGAGCTGTTACGCATTAAATCAAAATCCTTACTTTGCCATGGTGTGGAAATTGGAAGTAAGTACTCTAGCTCGGCTATCGTTCTCGTTACTTGATCGTCATTTAAATTAGGAGGTCCGTCTTATTACTTTGTTCCTTACGTTACTTGTAAATGAAATATTGATAATTTATCTACGTGTTCCTAAAAATAAATTCTTTAAATACACATAAGAGACTTAAAATTATATTTTTTCCAACAGTCAAAATGTTTTCATTAGTAAAAAAGAGGAAATGCTTCGAATTTTTAGAATACTTGATAGTAAAACGAAAACAATGAGCTGATATCAAAGACAAAATATTATAACTGCAAACATTTTTAAGTTGCCGAGGAGCTTCATGTACCTAGGTAAACTTGTTTATATAAAATGAATATATTATTCTTATATGCACTTAATTGTTTCTTTTGCGAGTAATGACAACATACTGGGGTTTCTTACTTTTTTTTCACCTTTCGTACGAAAAGTTATATTCTTAGCCTTTGGATAATCTTTACTTTTTATTTAAAATTTCAAAAGAATTGCATAACATTGCTTAAATTCTAAGAATACTGCTCTGATTTTAGTGCGATAATGAAGTGATTTTTATGTGTGATTTTGTGCATAAGATAGAGCCAATACATTCCTACGAAGCCAACTTTTTCGATCAACATTCAAAATAATTACAAAGACCTTTCCTTCTAGACGCACAGACTCCTCAGTCGGTTTAGAAATAATTGACAACATTTTTTCTTTAATTTCTTCAAAACGAAGGAAAACTTTAGCTTCATATATCGTTTTTTCCCTCCACCCACTTCGTTTGGACAGTCCCCTAAGTGACTGGATCCTTTTTACATTATCTCTCAAAATTAACACAATATCTGTTCTCAGAACGGTTACTTTCATTCTCCTGATAACATTCGCAAAGAAGAAGAGGGCCTTCTTTTAAGTTGGTCGGCATAGTTTCGATTTATCCAATGTCCGACAGCTTAATAGAAAAGGAAATGCACTTTCTAAAGCTTTATTACTGCAATAAGAAGAAGAATAGTTTTCCGGCTACATGAAAGCAACCTTGAAGATTTACAAGAAGACAGATGTATATTTCAACGTTTTGTTACACCCAAAAGGCATATGATAATCAATAATGCCCCAACCTGAAAGAATCAACAAAAATCAAGTGGGAAAAGCATTCTTTGTCGATATAGAATCTTTTACAATTTAATTTTCATGCTCATTTACAAGAGCCATCTGATTCTCTATTCAGAGTTTCAAACGTTCAATAGCCTTAGAGCGCACCTGAACACCCCTTTCTTTGTACTATCGTACATAAAAAGTGTGACTCATGAATAAATAGGCGGGGAAAAAAAAAAGAGAGAAGGAACACATTTTTTTTATTTCAATATAACTATTTGTTAGACTACTTTCTGATTATATTTATTTTTCAGATAGATTTTAGAGCATTTTTAAAATTTTTTTAATTATTATTATAAAAGAAACTTACTATAATTTTTTTAAAAAAAAACTTCTGTAAGTTTCAAAAAATCAGGAAATCCAACTCTGTAGAACTCTTAAAGTATAAAATATAACAAAAGCAAAAATTTTATTTTTGATTCTAAGGTTTTTGTGTAAATTGGGGCATTTTTCTTATGCTGAAGAACTCGTAATATTCGTTTTCTACAATTTTGAAACAAAAAATATCGGAATTAATAGTTTTTATTTCGAAGACTCAACTTTATACATCAATTGTCATAGTAAAAATTGTCGAAGTTAGTTTCTTGCATTTTATAAATATGGAAAGACTAAAATGGATAGTCTTAAGAATCTATAACCAATTGTTCTGTAATTTTTTTTTTTTTTTTTTTTTCGTTTTTTGTTGTTTATACACGATTAAAAAAAAATTTTTTTTTTGATGTTTCGATATAAAATTTTAAAAAATTGTCTTCCATTAAGCATAACGTAAGATAACAGTAAAAATACATTTCTGTACAGCAATAGAATGTGTAATTATGCACATATTTTCATCAAAAACTGAATGCAAAAATTACTTCAAATTCTCCACAAAAATATTTTTAAGTAGTTTAACAGGTATAAAAATTAATAAAAATGTAGAACTGATGCATTTTTAAATCAGGCAGATGCATAGCTATACGTGAAGTAGAAAAAAAAACATTCATTATAAAAATATGTAATTATGTTCTTTAGTATGAAAAAAATAAAATAAAAATCATAAAAAAAAAAATCATCAGTTAAAGTTATAACACTTTTTTGAATACACTTTGAAAATAAAATTTTTATGTAACATATATTTCTTAATAATACTAATATATATAATTATTTGAATAATAAAGTAAAGTGGAACACATATTAGAAATTAAAAATTTATTTCCAAATAATTAAATATTGTTTATGTTCAACATATCAATCCAATAATTTCATATTTTAACGACAAAATAAATTTTATTCTAGGTTAGAGATTTTTATAAAATAAAAATTGAGGTTGCAGAATTTATTTAATACAAAAAAGGAATAGTTATATATTATAAGCAAAATTATTTAAAAACGGTAAAAAAGGTGTAATGATTTTACAGATTTTTTTATAGTTCTTATGCGTACGAATGTAAGCAAATCGAAAGAATAAAAATTATCTAATTGAAGCAAAAGGAACAGATTGGTAAATATGTAATCTACTATAACGATTTTAATTAGTGTGGGACATTTTGAAAACAATCACCGCTAGTGAGAATATATATTGCTCTGTGGAATAGTTAAAGTTTTCCTTTACAATTACACTAATGAATATTCATACAATAAACGTATTTTATTGCATGTCATAGATTATCTCAGTTTTCATATACAGAAATTAATAAACTCAATGAAAATTAAAACATTACAAGACTTATTAATTCAAAATTCATTTATAATATATATATAGCGCAGCAAATAAACTTTAGTTTTATAGATTATTCGACTCTGTAAATGAGAGGAAAGTGCAATGCTTAAAGTTTATAGTTTCAGCACTTTTTTATGTTTCGTTTTGGCTCATTATACATGTTAATTTCTCATAATAACAATTCACAATTGAAAAGTGTGTATCAATTTTAATTGGGCCTCATTGCTAATTACGGAAATAAAATGAGCAAAACGGGTAAAAAACTTTAAGATAATACGTACGTTACATACTAAAAATCCGATTTAGCAAAAACCGTTCCATAACAACATCAAACTTTGATATCTTTTAATATAAAACAATTAAAAAAATAAGAAAAATGGAAATAAAAGAATTTAAATATTTTGTTGCAATTATTCTTAAATAAGTTTATTATTGTTTAACTGTAAGAAACTTTTTTATAACGAGATAAGATATAACTTAGAAGCGTTTGAGTTTTTTTTATATCGCAAATCATGCTACAATACTCGTCTTTTGGTCCATCAGTAACAATTCAAACACTTTGAAATATACAGCTGAATTTTAACAAATATGTTATGAATTTCAAAACAAGTTGATAAAAGTTGCATTACATATCATTAATCTAGATTCAACTTCTATAAAATTTTTCATCAAATATTTTGTATTTGAAGAGAACAATAATATTCTTCTCTACAGATATTATCAATCTACTTTTTATAACTGTTTTCACAAAAAACGAGAATGTTAATAATCTTCCATAATTTTTTGAAAAGTCATTCCTCCTGCTGTGAATGAAATACTCCAAGAAATCAGAAAAATATTGATAAGCATTGAGAAATATTTTAAAAAGTAAAAGGTTAAAAAATGAATTACTTCAAGGAGGAAGAGGGAAAAAAGGTTAACACACAAAATTCGTTATTATAATTTGAACAATAAAATGCTTGGTGTCACAAAAAATCTAATTTATTTACAAGACACTATTAGACATGAACATATTTTTTACAATTTTTTAAATTGAAATATGATTATCAGTACAATTTAAATATTTGTTTAAAAATGCTTTTGTATTGTAGGAATTTTTGATTCAATAGATTTTAATGATGTTTCTACGATAACTATTTCTTGCAGTTTCTTAAAAGAACAGAAAATGTTGAGCAACATTTTACTCTAGAATTTTCCTCTATGAAATAACTAAATAATATATATATATATATATATATATATATATATGATTTCCCCTCCTCTAATTTCTTAGAAATAATTATACTTTTTCTAAAATGTCCGAAATAACTTTATTAGAAACACGACAAACATTAAAATAAGTTAAAGTTTTTATGTTCGCTATATAGCATCCAAATATACCTTGGAAAATATTAAAAAAAACTCCAGATGTTTCCCTTAAATGAAATTCAAATTAAAATAAATTTTTTAAAATCTTACACTGGAGATTTTTAATGTCTGTAGAGAATACGAATAACAAAGGTTTTGAGCACACAGAAAATTGCTGTATTCATATAATAAATCTATCTTCCAAAAAAAAAAACATTGGGATTTATGCTTGATCAGTATAGGAAAACAAGCTATTGATTGGAGTTCAACAAATTTTGTTCAAATATTTTTTACCATCTGGATTTAAACATAAATTATACTTGAAATTATGAAGTTAAATGCTAGTTCATTCTAATATTAAATAAAATATTTTATTTTATCTTTATTAGAATGGAATTAAACAACTGAATCCTATCAATTTGTTTTTACTTTTCTTGTGACAGTTCAATGTTTCAAAGCAAGACGCAAGTGAGTTTTTTTTTTCTCTAGTTTTAATTTGGGAGTTGTAATGCCTAAAGTGCGAAAGTATTTGTAGGTAAGTGAGTTAAGTCGGAAAAAATCTGATTCGAAATATTTGTGCTTTCACATGGAGTATATATTTTCCATTTTTTAAAAAATTCATTTATAAATGATCAATCATATACTTTAAAGTTCGAAAGCTGTAATTTAATGTCTTGAAGTTTTATTACCAATTTGATTTTTAATCAGCTTTTACAATAAAGATAAACGTATTTTTTTGCAGTTAAATTATCCGTAATATATTAATTAAAAAATAAAAGTAGAAATTCTAAATATGTTTACATAATTATAAAATGGTTAAAAATGTCCTTGATTACAGCAATAAAAATTGAGAATACATAAATATGAATCTGTATTGTGTATGTTATTTTTTTGAAAAAATGCTTTTAAAATTCTTAGAATCAATACTAATCAACGACATCCGTAAGGAAGAGTATATACAGTTTGCATTTACAATCAAATGACGTTAATTCAAATATTGCTAACTTTAATTCAGCATAAAGAGAACGCAAAAATATTATTTAAAAAGTAATTAAAAACATTTCGCAAAATCATTTGCTTAATCAAATACATTCTTGTCAAATTTGAAATGTATTGAAATTTAAAAAAAATAATTCGATATAAAAACCAACGTTTTTAAAAATAACGTTTTTATATGACAGCAAAGTTTATTAAAGAAAATTATTGAAATATTAATTAAAACTGTTAGTTATTTTTAACTTTAAAATTTACTTAAAAAGATACATTTGTGAGCATATTAAGAAATTCATAATACTCATAAAATCAAAACATGCATTTGAAAGTTTGTAAGTCATTCTATTAAAAAAAATGGGAACCAGAATTCAGGAAAGGTTTATCCTTGGCGACAAGAATTATTTGGCAGTATTTTGCCAAATGTGGCTACCCTGTTCCGTTTCACGGATTTAACGCTCAGCAAAAAAAAAAAAAAAAAAAAAAATCGCCAAGTTTGGTGCCAATTTTTGAAATCGCGCCAAGTGTTTGGGCTAAACTGCATTATCAAAGAAAATATTAGTTAAAACTTGTCGCAAATGTCTAAATATTGCATTGTTAGGCGAGTACGAACGATTCCCAAAATTTCAAAGCTCTAGCTTGATGGGAAGTAGGTTAAATTAACGATCGAAAATTTTATGACACACACACACACCAAGGGAAATTCAGAAAAACGTTTTAAAAACAAAGGAGAAGAGAGAAAAATAAAATCTCACTTGTAGAAATTCAGTCCATATGTTTTGTTGCTATTCTCATAAATTGATAAGTGAAAGTTAGTGAAGTGTTATAGCGCGAAAGCCAAATACGGCTATGCTGTGCAAAAAAAAGTGTAACTATAATTTAAATTTTTGAAAAATGGAAAAAAGTAAAATTGGTTGACAACAAGGAGAGTCCAAGCATCGCTATCGTATCCCGGGGGCGCGTCGCCCATGTTTACCACAGACAGTAAACTCCATGGGTGTCGTAAAAACAAAAAGGTTTCTTGTATTGAAAATTAATACTCATTTATTTCACAAATTAACATGCCAACTAGAGTCCACGACTCACCTAGTTATATGACAATTTTTCATGGAATACTATTATGTAAACAAAAAAAGAACAAGCACTTCCTTGTTGCCACAGCGTACAAAATAATATACTTTTTCAAATCGTTCAGTTCACGGTGACAAAAATTAAACTGATAAATAAATTCACATAAACAAAATAATAAATTTAAATAATTGTTTTGCTTTTAACATAATAAACTGAAATTTATAAAGTGGATCTCACAATGGGAGAGAAAAAGAACACTATGGTACCTCAATTGTCGTGAACACAAATTGATAAGCTTTATGGCTTTCAATTTTGATTAAATAATATGTTTTCATAATTTTAATAATTATAAACTGCTTCAATTAATAAAATTGTAATTTCTATATATAATGGAATGTAGTAAATATATCCCATTCTGCAAGCATGAGATAACTCCTCATCTCTAAAGCATAAAATTTCTTTAAAATTTTAATTTCCTTAACAGCATTTAAAATATTCACCAAGAGTGTTATAAAAAATGTTTAAAAAGAAAAACGGTCTTAAAAATGGCGTAAAGAATGTATTTTTTTTAAGAAATATAATAAATATAAAAGATGTAATCGTATTTGAAACTGTTTTATTGGTAGTAGAATTCGAATATGATGTAAAGAATTAATTTTTCAAAAATGAAATTAATACAAAAATATAATTGCATTTAGAACCTTTATATATATCTCTCTCATACATATATGAGAGAGATGGTATTTTTTAAAATACTATGAATGATAAAATATACAAATGAATTTGGAACTTCTTCTTTTTTTTTTTTTAAGAGATTGTAATTTTTTAAAATTCTGTCAATTATAAAATGTATTTTGAATTTGGAAAATAATATATATGAGATAATGTATTTTTTTTGTAAATACGATCAATTACAAAATATATAATTGTGTTTGGAAAATGTATTTGGAACTTTTTTTTTTATTACATAATGTATTTTTTTAAGTACGAACAATTATAAAACATATAATCGTATTTAGAACTTTTTTTACGAGAGAATGTATTTTTTAAATACGATCAGTTACAAAATATATACCTTTATTTCAAACCATTTTATATGAGAGAATGTAATTTTTTGTAAATACGATGAATTACAAAATATATAACTTTATTTGGAGCAATATTTATTAGTGAGTGAATTTTTTGAAATATTATCAATATAAAAAATATATTATAATTTTTTTTTTATGTAGCAGGTTTCAAAACCGATACAAATAATTCATTTTTTAAAATACAGATATTATAAAAGTTATAATTGTATAGAACTTTTTTATGTAGCGGAGGAATGCTTTTCTAAGAATCTTTCTACGTCATCCTGTGTGACGTAAACAAAATTGGAAGACTACCACACTGGAACGTTAATTGCTCTGTTTGGCGATATTGGCACGTTTCGAAAAAACCTGCAACCCCTCTAAGTAAAGATTCCCCGAAGTGGGACTCTGAAACTTAAATTTCTTAGGTCATGGTTATTTTTTTAGAGATTACTTATTAACGTCGAACTATGAAGAAATACGAGATAAATTGTAATACATTTTTTTTTTTTTGCTTATTTCCATTTATATTGTGAAAAACACGATATGTTTCATTCCATTTCATTCAAAAAAAGTTTTAATGGGAAAAAATAAATAGTCACTTTAGTAATACTTGTAGATGCATTCCTTTTTGTCATAAGAAACCAATGAATTATTTTTTACTTTTTATACATCTTTCAATAAAGTAAATCTATCCTATGTCTCTTGTCGTAAATTAAACAACATATGTTTTGTTAAAGTATGAAATTATCAACATACTTAAAAATTCGTGTAAAAGCTTACTTGTGTTTCATACAAAATCTGAAAGAAAAAGGGATTAAAAAAAAGAAGAAAATTACGAGTTCTTTATTTTTTGGCTAGAACATATTTAATATGCATTTAAGAAATATATAAATAATTTTTTAAACAGCTAAAATAATTTTTGGCATTTAGCAAGATATTAAAATTAAACATTTAATTCTTAACAATGTGGTGGATGTTTCTCTGATACCCACTTTTAGCGCAAAGGCAATATTTCATGTCTTTTAATTGTTCAAAGATATGTTTTTAAAATGTAAACTTAGTATGATTAGATATCTATTTTGGACCTCATAACATACAATTTTTTTTTTAATTTTCTTTAGTTCATATTGAGGCATGTTATTTATTTGAAGTTAATTATTTGGATTTCTTTCCAGAAATGTTTGGTTTTAGCCAATTGGCATCAGGGAAATAGTTGACATGATTTGTTGCTAAAAAGTGTGTGTGGTAGGAAGGTGAACGCGTGGAATATTCAAAAGTTTAATTTGCTAGTAAACCTTACAATAGGCCTAATAGCCTTTATTTTTTAGTATTATTTATTAAAACCATTGTGTTGAAACGAAAAATTAATATTTCTAACTGTTTAAGTTGTTAAATTCATATTTCTAATATTACGATTTACTTTTACAGGAGGATAAATTTTGCTAAGTAAGTATTAAGAATTTTTTTTAATCAGGTTGCATTTGGTTACACATTAAGAACAAAATAAAATTCTTCAAATTGAATTTTTCCGAAATAAATTTTCAGAGAGGTATATGCACTGATATTCTTGAATTAATAGAGATTGAAAATATCGTACTTGTATTACACATGCAACTTTTAGTTTGCATTAATTTATCATGAATTAATTCTTGCACTATAGACATCCTACACAATAAGTTTAAGCCTCTTATCGATGTTTTAATTTCTCTACGTTTTTACAAACGCTCACAAAAAAAAAAATAAATTATTTCAACTTTTCTAAATAATCCTTCTGAAGGTAAGCAGTTTAAAAATTCATTTACTTATACATACCAATTAAAATCCGTATATTTCTGAATTTTATATAATGTCTATTACTGCTATCTGTGATATAAAAAAAACTCTGTGTAATCATACCAATGAGAAGCCTTATGTTTGTGAAATTTGTTGCAAAGCTTTCTTGGAAACAGCAAAATTGAAATCACATTTACGTACTCACACCGATGAAAAGCCTTACATTTGTGAAATTTGTAAGAAGTGCTTTGCTTTCAGTTATTATTTAAAAAAACATTTACGTATTCATACCAATGAAAAGCCTTATGCTTGTAAAATCTGTGCGAAGTCCTTTTCCTGTAGTAATTACCTACAAAAACATGTGCTTATTCACAACAATGAAAAGCCATATATTTGTGAAATTTGTAAGAGATGCTTCTCCAGGAATAGTCACTTAAAATATCATTTGCGTATTCACACGAAGGAAAAGCCATATGTTTGTGAATACTGCCAAAAAGGCTTCTCGAGGAATGGGTCTCTAACCGTTCATTTGCGTATTCATACCAATGAAAAGCCATATGTTTGTGAATTGTGCCAAATGGCTTTTACTGCATCTTGTGATTTAACAAAACATATCCGTATTCATAGTAAAGTAAAGCCTCATGTTTGTGAAATTTGTGGGAAAGCTTTCTTACAAAAAGGATATTTAAAGAAACATTTACATATTCATTCTGATGAAAAGTCTTATGTCTGTGAAATCTGTAAGAAACCCTTTTCCCGCCGACAGTATTTAGAATTGCATTTTCGTGTTCATAATAATGTAAAGCCTTATAGTTGTGATATCTGTAAAAAGACCTTTGCCCGCTGTGGTAACTTCAAGAGCCACTTACGTGTTCATACCAAAGAACGGCCTTATATTTGTGAAAATTGCAAGCAGGCCTTTTCTACTAGTGGTGCTTTGAAACAACATGAACGTATTCATACTAAAGAAAAATCTTATGCTTGTGAAATTTGTAAGAAATCTTTTGGGAGAAAATATCATTTGAAGATCCATTTGCGTACTCATACCCGGGAAAAACCTTATACTTGTAAAATATGTCTGGCAGCATTTTCTTGGAATGAAGCCTTAAAGTCACATATGCGTATTCATACCAAAGAAAAACTTTATATTTGTGAATTCTGTAAGAGAGCCTTTTCTTCTAGGAGTAATTACAAGACACATTTACGTGTTCACACCAAGGAAAAGCCTTATGTTTGTGAACATTGTCCAATGGCATTCTCACAAAGTGGTAGCTTAAAGGTTCATTTACGTATTCATAACAACAGAAAGCCATATAATTGCAAAATTTGTCAGAAAGATTTTTCTTCTAGCACAAGCTTAAAACAACATTTGCGAATTCATACCAATGAAAAACCATATGTTTGTGAAATATGTAAGAAGGCCTTTACCTCCGGTAGTAACTACAAAACACATTTACGTACTCATACCAATGAAAAGCCTTATATTTGTGAAGTTTGCCAAAAAACTTTCTCGCAAAGTGGAGGCTTAAAGGTCCATTTATGTATTCATACTAATAGCCAAGCTTTAGATTTGTAAAATATGTTAGGGGTCTTCTTCTGTAAATAGTAATTTGAATAATCATTTGTGTGTTAATGGAAATAAAAAAGGTTATATTTTTGAAGTTTCTTCTTTGTTTTATGTTATAGCAATTTAACTGACATTAAAGTATTGATCAAATTAAACTTTTTGAATCAGAATAATGATATTCAGATTATTTTTTTTAAAAAATAGAGCATTATTTCAAGGAAATTTCATTTTTGTATTTTAGATAAAACATGAACTTCATTGGTAAGAAATGACATTTAATGCAAAAATGAGACTCGCCTTTTTACATTTACATCACCACATAGATTTCTAGTGTGGATTAAATATAAATTTTTCTGCTGTTATTATGAACTAAAGGAGGTTGATTATGGTTTTACAGGTTAAAGGGAAAAGAATTTTAGTTAATTTTTAATGAATTCAATTTATTTTATGTAGTTTTAAGCTGATACGTTTAGCAAACGTAGTTCTTAAAAAATATGGGGTTTGGAAATTTCTTTAATATGTGTTATGATTTTAGTGTGTGTATGTTTGTTTATGTTTTTTAGTTAAATGTTTTATTTGTATATTTACAGTGTTTAACAAATTTGTGGACACATTTGCAACTTTTTTTGTTTTTAACTTTATATGCTTGAAGTAAATGTAATGTTTCACGAAATGCAGAGTGGTATATATCATTTTAAAGAAAATGTTAGATTGAATTCAATTCAAAAAACAAAATTAAAATATTAGCAATACAAAAAAAATTATGTGTATTGTAACATAAAAAACAAACACAGTAATAAAGTGATTTGTAATGCCTAGCTTTCCTTGGCCAATCACTGTTTTTGTTCTGAGAACCTATCAAATGTTAGTAACTGCCAGTAGGAGCTGACATCATGTTTATAGTTGGAACAAGTCATTATTGTACTTTTTTCTGCAGAAAGAAGTCTGTTTCTTAAATAATCAAATTACAAGTAGGAATTGTGGAAAAAATTTTAATATTCAATCAAAAAAATTTGGTTTGGTTTGACTTTATTATCCAAAAAACTAGAATCAACACTAGGGCTATTATTAGTCAAGAAACACAGACATCAAATAAAAGAGTAGATTGAAGGCCTAAAAAGCGATGCAAGATTATTGTGTTACAAGAAAGTATTCTTTCCTATGTCTTAAATGTAAACAGGTGGGTGATTCAGTGACTACATGTGAAGTTCGAAAGTTTTGTTTAAGATATTAGGGGACAAATTCAATAAAAATTAAAGCAGGAAAAGGCCGAAAAAGGTGCACCATATCTGCTGACGACAGAAGATGAAAAACACTATGTCTCCAGGATCGAAGAATGTCATCAACGGCCATCAGAACTATTTGGTGTTTTCATCAGTTCAAGAACTATAAGGAGAAGATTAGCAGATATTGGTCGAAGAGGTAAAATCCCAAAGATAGAAAAGACTTATTTGAATTTGCAGCGGTGCAAAAAATGAATAAGTGGGCAAAGGATTACATTAATTGAACAGATCATCAGTGGACACAAGTTATATGGAACGATGAAACTAAGAAATCGTTATTCAGTAGTGATGGGCAAAAATATGTAAGATGTAGAATAGGTGAAGAGCTATATCCTGACTGCATTGAGGCAACTGTGAAGAATCCACTTAATATGATTTGGTCATGCAAATCAGCAGATGGTACTGATCGCCTTCATGTTATCGATGGGACACTGAATGCCAGAAAATATATTGACACTATTCAAGCACCAAAATTTCTACCTTCCACCAGGGATCTGTTTCTCAACAATGCTTCATTTATTTTTCAGCAGGATTCTTCTCCCTGCCACACAGCAAAATTATCGAAAGAGGGCTTTTGTACAAAGAGCGTTGAACTGTTGTCCTGTCCAGGAAACAGTTCTACCTCAATCCTATCAAAAGCTTGTGTCACCATTTGAGAACTGTTCTCCAAATGAGGCTCCCATCTAATAAAAGGAAACTAATTGAGGTTATAACTGTTTCCTGGCAACTTGTAATAATGAAAGATCTTAAAACTATCGTCAGCTCAATGGAACAATAATATGAAGCTGTAATAAAAAAAAAAGAGGACACCTTACAAAAAGTACTGATACTAATGTGTATCATTAAGTATTGCAGCTGTATTCTTTTTGTATTGAATACAGTATTAAAATTTCTTCAATATGATTTGCATGATCTTGCATTTTGTGAAACGTAAAATTTTCTGTACGCATACTAAGTTCAAAAATATAACAATTTTCAAAAGTGTCCACAATTTTGCCACCACAGTATATATTTTGTGAGTATTAATATCTCCGCTTTCGAAGAACCTTTGTGTGTGCTTTTTTTTTTTTTTTCTTTTTTATCCAGTTTGAAAAGTACTTATTTCTTAATCTGTATTAAATAAATAACATGAAGATTTTTTCCTCAAACAGTCATATTAAATATGTACCATATGTCAAAGTTCTTTCTAATGATTTTCTTCTTCTTTTTTTTTTTTTTTTGCACAATTTGTATTTCAAGAAATAAAACAACTTTTGAAAGGTGAAAGTAACGTATGGTTTGGCTTACCTAACAAGAAAGAAATGGTTCTTAACTATAACTTTTGTATCATACAAAAAATAATTGGAAGTTCTATTATTAACCACTATTTACTTGTTCTATATATGGGATGTGCTAATCAAAACATTTTTTTTTCATACAATGGACAGGTAGTAAACTTTTTGTACATCATAATTCACATTTTGTAGAAAGAATTAACGAATATTTAAAAATTTTTTTTTTATGTAGACATTAAGAAAATGTAATATAATTTAAGATTTTAGTAATAAATATGGAATATCATATCAACAGAGAAATTTTCAAACATGAATGAGAATTTATTCTAAAATTGTTTTCTAAAGAAATCATCCTTTCTCTTTCCTGATTAAACTTTAAAAATGAATATTTTATTAAATGCAATTAACAATATATACATATATATATTTATAATATTTGGTGAGCTTATATATATAAACTAGTTGACATACTAACATCAGTAGGTTTTTTTTTTTTTTTTAAAGCAATGGATATGAGTAACAAACTTTTCTGTAGGAGCATACTAACATATATTATCAAATGTCATGTGATCAAGCCACTAAAGTATTATTGAATGGGGCAGACACAGTGAAATTGATAGCTAAAAATGCTTAATTCAAAAAAACATATATTTGAATGGATTTGTAATCATCAAAATTTAATTTAAATATTGTATTTGTCATGTATCATTTTTATGTGTATATATATATATTTAAAAAAATTGTATAAATATGTAATAGTTTTTTTCTCTTTTCTGAAAAAGTTAACAAAATTTGGTTTCCCCTTATGTTAAGCTATTGTTATTATTATTTTATCTATAATAATTGCAATACTTTCAGTTATATTAGGAAAGAAAATGCAAATACACTCATTTAATTTATTTATTTACCAGTTCTTATGCATTAGAATCTCGACGGATTTAACTGCATTCTCATGACGGAATTGTAATGAAATTAGGACTCGGGAACTCGGCCCTAATGAAACATGCGTTGCCCGAACACACGAAAATAACCATTTGGGTACCATATATATATGTGTGTGTGTGTGAATAGTACAATCCAAATGTATGATATGATAGTAATCAGATCTTTTTATGTAGAGGAGTTTGACATTGAGGAGAAGAAAGTATTTTTTTTTCAAAAAAAAAAATGCAATTAAATTAAAATGTATCACTGCATGTGGAACTCTTTTATTAGCGGTTTAATGAAATAAACTTAATGTGACTCATTTACATCATTGTATACGACGCAGATGAAAATTTCAAGATGTGAAAGGTGACCACCACAATTGAATGCTACTCGCTCAATATAGCAATCTTGACGCACTTGGACAAACCTGAACTCCTTACAGTGAAGTTTTCTTATTTTATGTCATTGATAGTGAAGTATTCAAACACTTGAGTTCTAATGCGCAACTGCTACATTTGAATATTACTGGCTGTGTTTGAAGATCCTTGGTACACTACGGAAATTTATTTTTACCCACAAATAAAATTTTCCCGATAAAACAGGTTCTTGTGTAAATTGATTTGCCGCATTTTGGGCAATTATTACTTCTTGGTACTTATTATTAAACAAAACATGCTTTTTAATAAGATTATCACTGATAATGTTTGCTTTTTTTACAACAATATTATTTAATTGCAATACATATGTGTAATATTTTCCTTTCGGGAGAGAGAAATTTTTAATTGTTATTCAAAATTTCAAAAAAAAAATTACACTCAATGACTAAAATTAAGCCACATTAAAGTTAGTGTAAACCATCAATTTTAATTCTCTGATCAAATTCACTGAGAAAGCGTTAGAAACTTACCTGTCTGTCGCTAAATTTTTAAATTTTGCGTATGTGCCTACTTTCTATATTCCAAGAACCAAACATTATTTTTCGTTATCTATAAATTTTTGGTCTCTCCACCTTTAATTTTTAATCGTCGACACATGATTGAGTGACTCTCTTCAAAAGATTTGTAATTGACTTTAATTCCCCGTATATCTCTGGAAATTTCAACTTATCAATAGACTTTCACTTACCAACTTCCCAGCATTACAAATCCTCCACACACAGCTATTCTTCTCCACAGCTGCGAGATATGGCAGCAAGCGACCTAAGCACCCGCAGAAATCAACGATTTGTAATTGATTAACTTAGCACAGGGGCTGTTTTAGAGACGAAGCTATCGTTATGCCATTTAATTTCATATTCTCATCTCAATGTGTAATACATTCCTTCGTTTTCTTAACCAGGTTATTTAAAACTTACCATCTTGATGATAAAGAAAACTTCTTTAGAAGTAGAAGAATACTTTATTTGCGTGTTTAATGATTGGTGACAAATTTAATTAGCAAGTAAAATTCAGTGTTTAAGTGAATGCTGATTTTCTTGAAAATAATGTCACTTCATATTCTCGCAAATTCAAAATTTAACAAAAATCTTTTTCTTCATATCGTTCTTATGAAAGATATTTTCAATAAAATAAAATATATGAAAGGCGAAGCGACGCTTACTTTTCAAAATACAGTAAAATAATTTGAAAAGTAAGTGTTTACTATTCTATTGTATGGTAACAATATTAACTATTTAATAATAAAATGAGGTTGTTGAGAATTTTTGCAAAATTAATTCAAAGGTCAATTTTGGGATGAAAACGTATGATCAGATATTTGATGAAGCAATCCATCCTCTTATGAATCATTACTTATGATAATATGGCTATGGTTTGAAAATTAAATATCGTTAAAAGCTATTAAAGTTAATCCAATGATGTTTACAAATGTAATTCTCAGCTATCAAATAATTGTGAATACGTTTTAACATAAGGGCAAAGAAATTATAGTTACAATTGAAGATTGAAATATGAACTTGAAAAATATCATTGAATCCATAAAGTAAGATAGTTTTTGGTCAAGTAGAAATATTTTTGTCCAGAAGGGTTTGCTTGCTTCTAGTTGAGTGAAGAAATGAGGAGACATTAGAACAGTTATTAAAAATATGTTCATAAAGAATCATCTGTTAAGTCTGATTATTGGTGAGCTATTAGGGACTTAAATGATTTATAATTGGATATTGATGAGATTTTAGTGACCTAAACGATTATAAGGATTTTATCAATCATCATAATGTTCACTATTCTAAAGATTTCATAAATTCTATTAATGGAATTCGTACTAATGCCACAGAAGAAAATTAAAACACAAAATATTTAACTTAATTTCTTTTTCTTTTGCTTGTTTTTTGGGAGAATATTTGTAAAAAATTCAATTCCCCATTTTAATAATGAATAGCTAAGAGTAAAATAATTACGTGCATTAAAATGATATACCTTACGAAATAAACTTAAAATTGTCATATTTTGCTTTCTCACTTGAGAGTTAGTCAATAATGCAATATAAGTTAATTTCTTCCGACAGATCTTTCTCTATTGTAATTAAATTACTCCATCTCTCTTGGCACATAGGTTGTTAGTAAATTTTGATAATTTTTAGTTTAAAGAAACATCTTTCCTCTGATGCAATTGTGACTGACAGAATTGAAAAATATTTTTAAGGTTGTTGAAAAATGACGAAACTAACTATTTTCACCAATAAACTCCAAATTTTCAAAGAATCCGTAATAGCATCATTAATGATTTTATATATAACTAACTCAGTGTTCAAATCATAACTATTAACATCCCTAATTACTGAATCACCATTATACACATATAAGGAATTATAAAAGTTTGTACAAGATTTTTCAAAGTTATCATTGAACACATATTTCTGAATCCAGTACAATTTAAATAATGTGTTACATTCGCTTAAGGTATCCGCCTACCTTTAAAACATGATTTTCGGTCAAAAAGTTGATTTTTTTTTATTTACGGTCTATTATTAAAGCCGGATTTCTTAGCTTTCTAGAACAGTTTCAATTTTGTTTCTATCTTACATAGAATTTGAGTTACAAGCATTTTAATAACAGTCTGTCAAATTTTAGAACTGGAAGTATTATTCTGCTACCGGAAATGGAACTTTAATGTTTGTTTTTCACTGATTTTTTACGTAATATCGCCATTAAAATATCTTCCAACATGCAAAATGAATTTCCTAAGACCCAAAATGCAAATTAATATTTTAATGGTGTAATATGTTAAAAAGTACTAAAGGAAGTTTTTGTTTGTTTGAAAACTGGGAATTTGGGTGCATATGATGTAATTATACAATTTAGCGAAGGACATAAAGGTTGCTTAAAAGTCTTAAATAAGCTGAACATTGAAAATCCGAGCTTTTTCACTGTAAATGGATACAAAAAGTTGGATTACAATCGAATCAGGGAATTGAAGCGTTATATAACACCTGTTAAATGTAAGCGTAAGAAAATTTTAAAGACCATCAGGAAGAAAAAGATAACTTATTTATGTAATACAGATAGTGAACTTTACAAATCAAGGGTCTTTTAAAGTTAGATGTTTATTTAATTAGGTAAGTTTCTGGGTTGAAATGTATTTTCAGCTTTTTCTCAAAATCAAGATTTTCATATTTTGCTTCAGCGCAAAACATCGTATTGAAAAAAGTTATGAATAATGTTATGAAACTTTCATGGAATACTGTATGAAAGTGAATTCAGGACTTGTACCTCTCCTATTGTTATAATGCGATTACTTTGCATTTTATTGATGATAAAATTTATAATCTATCACAAATTTGTAAGTTATTTCTGTATGTTAAAGTACGACTTCCTATAAATATTTAGTTTTCCGGGTTAGAATTGCGAGAGAGGCCAATTATGCAGTAGTACTTGAGGTAAGAATTACTACTCGTCAAAGAGAAACTATTTCAGATGTCTGATGTTCTCCGGAGATACCATCTTGCTGCATGACATCTCCCTAAAGCATCTCACTCTTGTTCGCAGTGATTTAAATCAGAATAGCCCACTGGTCATTCCTTTCTGCAGATATCATCATTTTCTAGGAGATCTTCAACTACGGAGTCCCTGTGTAGACGAACATTATCGTGTATAAAATTAATGTCTGGACCAATGGACGGTGTATGCCATCTTTCTAATGAGCTGTCTTTTCACTGTACTGATTGTACAAAGTGCTTTTTAACATTTTCTTTGTTCTATATTGAAAAATACACTGTTGGTCATTAAAATCGTAAGACCATGAAGGAAATGAAATCCAAAAAATATACACCCATGGACAAAAAAATTAGCTCACCAAGAAATAATTGCGGGATCGTAACGAAACTTGGCATGAAGGTACATGTCGGGGAGATATGCAAATGATTAGAAATGCAGCGTGGTTGCGCACTACGTATAGCCGGTAGAGGGCGTTTAACGTCCTTCTCCATGGAGTACAAAACAGGTAACCAAAGCTTGTTTAAGTGTGGTGAATAATTTACAAATTAAGAGCTGAGGTAGACATGCCATTACGCCGTTTTCGAAGACAATATGAGCAGCTGTCGCAGTTTGAGAGGGGGAGAATCATAGTCATGATGGAAGCTGAATGGTCAACTAGGCGAGTAGTTCGTCAATTAGGCCGCTCTAATTGTGTTCTGAGTAGATATTGGGACCAGTGGATCCGAGATATGTCATTTACACGAAAACTAGGCTCAGGATGCCCTCGACAGACCAGTCGTCAAGACCGCCCCATCGTAAGAAATGCACGCGTACATCCAACTGCTTCATCGGCTGCCATCTAGGCATAGGTAGCACCTTCACTAGGGGCCCCTGTGTCTTCTCGAACCATAGAAGGCTCCTGGCTGAAGGACATTTGGGATCGCGGGGCCCATTACGTGTGCTGCCCTTGACGCCCACCCATCGACGTCTCCATTTGGAGTGGTGCCGCGCACGAGGAAACTGGACTGCAGCAGAATGGAACCAGGTCGTTTTTAGCGACGAATCCAGATTCAATCTCAGCAGTGATGATAATCGTATTCGTGTGTGGAGACCCCGAGGGAAACGCCTCAATTCTGTCTGCTTTACAGCGACATACCGCTCCCACAGTTGGTGTGATGGTATGGGGTGCCATTGCCTACAATACACGGTCACCCCTAGTATTGAACCGTGGCACCATGACTGCCCCACGGTATGTCCATGACATCCTGCAACCACTTGTGTTGCCACTCATACAACGGCTCCCAGGAGCCATTTTTCAACAAGACAATGCTCGGCTTCACACGGCAAGGGTAACACAAGACTGACTTCATTCTCATCAAAAATCGGCAAGTAAATTCAATTCGTGTTTTGTGATCGTGAGGTTTCAGCTTTTGTATCACGGGGATCTTATACGGATATCATTTTAAAATAGATCGCAGAATCTTTCGTTCTGTCAACCACGAAATCTCCTACTCGTGTGACACTGATCGAGCACTTGCTGAAGAATAGATGGAACGGGAGGCTCTTTCAACCATAGCCATAGCGACTTCTTCGACAATTTTAGTCCCAACCGGTTTCCGTCATCTTCTGGGCAGCACACCCAAATCTCCAGTCTCTTTAAATTTCATGATCATCATCCTGAAATCAATCCTCTATACGGGGCCTTTTCGTAGATCCTTTAAACGACGATATTCACGCAGAGCAGCTGAGTGGTTTTTGCCATTGTGATAAAACAGTTTTACCAGTAAAGCTCTATTTTTTTTTGTAAGGGCATGATTAACGATGACAAACTCATGCTGAATGATTCTCTGACTATGACTGCAAGTTTATACTGAGTTTTTATGGATTAGCATAAGTAATATTCTATAAAAGCCATCTGGAGTCAAAATTTGTACTAATTTTATTTATTGCATAAATCTTTTTCCTATGGTCTATATAGCATATATTCCAAGTTTCATCCAAAATCCGTTAAGCAGAACATGTTCTACAGGCCTCAGAATAGTGTAACTTTAATTATAACCCCCCTGTATAACTTTGTCAGAGACAGTTGTCAAATACTTGAGCAATATGGAAAGACAATGTCATCGTATCGCTTGAATGGCATGAGAGAGAGAGAGAGGTCCATTGGGTCTCTGCGGAGTTCCCAATCTGAATTCCCTTCCGCACTAAATAAGAAATAAATTGTATGAAAGGGTGGCAAAGGCCCTTTATCTCTAGGTGGAATATTGAATGTAATGAAGGATACAGAATATTATCTCGAAAGAATGTTTTTCGTGCATATATTGCGTATGATTTCTATAAACAGATAGGGATAATAGCTTTTGCTTTTCTATATCCTGATCAATCAGTGATAACTGTTTCCTTTTAAGGGCAACATCTTTGTTATCAATCTTTTAATAAAAAAAAAAAAGAATTTAGCGAGAGAAAATCTTCAACCTCTGTTTCTACATTTTTCTTACATAAGTTGCCAATTTTTACTTTTCTATCCTAATTCATTAAAAAAACTTCGAAAACTTACTATTTTGTTGCTACATTTTAGAAGTGTGTGTATTATCTCCTCTTATACTCACCTCTGTCCCATTAAATTTTTTTTCTCAACGGATTTGGTTTCACCACTTCTAATTCTCAATCGCAGTTCCTGATTAAGACACTCCCTTCGAAAGTAATTCAAATGTGCATAATACAACTAAATGGTGTAGCGTCCATCTAAATTCGGATGACAACCTTACGTGCAAGTAGGTGAAGTAATATTAATCCAAAATGAAGGAAACCACTGGATCTTCCGGACAACCTAGAATAATAAATATGTATACTGGAAAAGACAGAAACATTCGAGGGTTTTCTGAAAACACAACTTATGTAGAAGCAATTCTACCCACTGAAATAATTTTCTGTTTCAAAATATCAGCCACCTTAAAGTTTGAAGAAATAGATGGACAGTAACATTTTTGCAAGTAACTGTAACCTATGTTTATTAAGAGCTCTACGGAAATCAATAGTACAGTGTTAACATTAATTTTTGTATTATTGTATTTCGAGTAATGTCTTACGATGTATTCGAAATTGAAAAAATGCATAGTCTCTTTTAATCAAAAGATGATTAGGTTCCATTCCTCTTATTTATCACATAGATATAGACCTATCTCTCTTCTTTCAACTCTCGGTAAAATTAGCGAGTTTGTCATCTTAAATGGAATTAAAAAAACTCCTAGAACATTTTAATCCCTCACCAATATATGGTTTCTGTAATTAATTACCCACCTCTCTTAACACTGACAGAACTCATTATCTCAAGTTCCAAAAAAAAAAAAAAAAAACAGCAACAGGTGCAGTCATCTTACATGTTGCAAAAGCATTTGATGGGGTTTGGATCAACTCAATAATTTCTAAATTAACTCATCACTCATTCCAATCTGGTTTAAAAAACTTCTAAATTTATTCTTTACACTAAGAAGTTTTCAAGTCCAAGTTAACCATGCCCTCTCGGAAGCTAAATTAATCAATGCAATAATTTAGCTTCTGAGAGGAAGGAACTACAGCAATCTGCTGTAGCTCAAGGATCTCTCATTGATCCAGTTCTTTTCTGCTGTTTCGTAAATGACATCCCTCAAAGAACTAATATTATGATTAACCTTTTCGCTAATGACACCGCTATCCTAGAGCGTTACAAACATCCTTTTATTATTCTGTAAGGCCCTCACACTTCACTTAAAACAAATAGAATAATGGTTAAATTTATGGAAAATTAAAATCAACGTCAACAAATCTGAATCTATGTATTCACTTAGAGACGAAAACTACTTCCAATAATTACATTTTTCAACACCCCTATATCCAGTGGTCTCAGAAAACAAAATTACTTGGTTTAATTCTAGACCAACGATTTACTTAGAAACAATACATTCTACACACGCGTGATAAGCAGGGCTGACCATCTATAGGGAGCGGAGGATGCTACGCTCCGGGGTCCCGAGATTGAGGCGGCTCCAACTTCATCAGAACTAAGATAATATACTCTTGCATATGAATATTTGATAATATTCCTATCGTTGTTAGTATGACATAAAGTTCATTTTATCGTAAACATTATTATAGTGCATCTATGAATTTCAACAATCTTTTCAAATTAATTCTTGATGATACGAGTATTTAATTTTTGTCATTTGATTCAGAAAACTCTTGAGTATCCCCACCTACGATTAAACTGAACTTTTTACTTAAGCATGTGAGCAAGAACACTTAAATAGTTATACTTGTCGTATTAAGCATTGAAAAAGAAATTGCAATTTTTCTGAAGTTATTAATGTATTAGCAAAAAAAAAAAAAAAAGTATTAAATAAACATGCATTCATAACATTAGTTCGTGTTTGTAACTTTTTTTACTTTACAAAAATTTTTTGGGCCCAAATAGTATCTTGCACTCATACTCTTTTATAGAGATGAATGACTCTAGTGACAAGTTTCATATTATTTAGCGTAAAATCTAGCCCTTAATTTAGCGGAACTCTAAAATTAACTTAGAATAAAGTAATTCTCTAAACCTCAAAACTTCATCGCATCCTAAGCTAGAGTTACTCAGTGTAAGGTTATGCTACGAAATCAAATATTAATATCTTTAGTATTACTCAAAATGGAACTATACGAATAATTTGTGATGCTAAATGGAACACGAGAAATAAAGATATTTATAACGTCATCCGCATCCTAACCTTTGATAAATACGTAAAATATCTTTCGAATTTTTTTATAACAATACTGAATTTATTAATAATGATATAACCTAAGATCGTTTGAAATCTATAATATTACACCAACTGTTAGATGGCCAAGAAGAATCTTAGCCGATTCTTTTAGATCGACATAATTAATTCAGCATTCTTTTTAAATCAAATATATCTATAATATTTTAATAGCATACACAAATCATGAATAATGATTCTCTTAACGCTGTGGTATGTCATCCGACTCCCATACATTTTAAACCCGTAGTGCACCATGTGTGAAGCGGGGGGTTGGTCTCTTGAAATATGTCCCATACATTACATCAGGGATCTATACTCTTATTATATATCTTGTTTTTTCCCTCCTACTGCATTCGAAATTTTTAAGATTTCGCGCCAAATAATCTAAAAATGCCACTTTTTATTCAGAACTTAATTAAAAATTTTTTTTCGAATCACTATAATTTCAGCAGGTTTAGTTTTCCTTGCTCTGTCACTCGTCTGCACAGCTCTTCGGATAAGAATCTTGTTGTTCGGTTCGTATACTGAATGCTCGAACCAAGCTCCAAGGTTCCTTTTCGGAAAAGTTTGGCGTTAATCGTGTGGCATCACTTACTTGGTTGTTTTGTTACGGAAAACATATAGAAGTCGAAGTAGGTACAAGAACGAGTGGTTTTTTCAAATCTTGACACATTGTTGGTAAAAGTTACAATAGGGCTATGGCCTTTGTTTTTCTTTCCCCCTCTAAAGCAATCAATCCAAACATAATATTTCCAACGGTCTACGAAGGATTGTACGATTTTCTTTTACAAGAGATAACAACTAATAAATAACTCAAAGTTTATAATCGTTGCAAAGTAAGTATTTAGTATTTAGTTGAGCATGTTACACTTAAGTTACGTTTGCTAATACATTTTGGAGAAAAAGCGTGAATTTTGCCGAAAAACTTTTTTTTATTGCATAACTTCACCACCATTCTTGAATTAATAGAGATTAAAAATATTATACGTGCATCAGGTTGTTTGCATTATCTTAAAATCTTATATTTCACCAACGAATTCGTACACAAGAGATATCCTACTCATAAAAATTTGTAACACATCAATTACGGATGTTTCTATTTAGAAAATTAACATTTCTACAAAAAAAGCATCTGTGTCTCGTTTATTCGATAGGCTTTTCTATCTGCTGTAAGATAGCTAACGGCTCACAAAGGAGAAATACTGTATTCGTGACTTTCGTCAGTAATGCTCCTTAAGAATAATTTCTAAAAATTCATTTGGGTATTAATACCAATCAAAAAAAGCAGAAGCCATATCTTTGTGAATTTTGTCAAATGGCTTTTACTGCTACCAGTGATTCAAAAAAGCATGCAGCTATTCCTTGTGGAGAAAGGCCGTTTGTTTGTGAAATATGTTGCAAAACTTTCTTGCAAAAAGTATGCTTAAAGGCACACTTGCGTATTCATACAAAAGAAAAGCTTTATGTTTGTGAAATCTGTAAGAAGGCCTTTACTCTCAGTGGTTACTTAAAGATGCATTTGCGTACTCACAACAATGAAAAGCCTTATGTCTGTGAAATCTGTAAGAAGGGCTTTTGCAGCAGTGGTAATTTAAAGACTCATGTGCGCACTCATACCAAGGAAAAGCCATATGCTTGCGATTTTTGCAAGAAATGCTTCGCAAGGAAAAGTCATGTAAAAAATCATTTACGCATTCATACTAATGAAAAGCCATTTGTTTGTGAATTTTGCAAACAATGTTTTACAAGGAATGAGTCTTTAAAAGTACATTTGCGTATTCACAATAATGAAAAGCCATATGTTTGTGAATTTTGCCAAAAGGCTTTTACTGCATCTTGCGATTTAAAAAAGCATATACGTATCCATAGTCAAGAAAAATCTTTTGTTTGTGAAATATGTAACAAAGCTTTTTTACAAAAAGCATACTTAAAGAAACATTTGCGTATTCATACAGATGAAAAGCCTTATGTTTGTGAAATCTGTAAGAAGGCCTTTACCTGCAGTAATTACTTAAAGTTGCATTTGCGTCTTCATACCAATGAAAAGCCTTATGTTTGTGAAATCTGTAAGAAGGCCTTTTCCCGTGGTAGCAACTTCAAGACGCATATGCGTTTTCATAGCAAAGAACGACCATATAATTGTGAAAATTGCATGCAAGCTTTTTATACTAGTGGTGATTTGAAAAAACATTTACAAATTCATATCAAAGAAAGACTGTGTGTTTGTGAAATTTGTAAGAAATCTTTCTCAAAAAATTATCATTTGAAGATGCATATGCGCATTCATACCCAAGAAAAGTCATATGTTTGTGAAGTCTGTCAAAAAGCCTTTTCTAGCAGTGGTACCTTAAAGACACATATGCGTATTCATACCAATGAAAAGTTTTATGTTTGTGAAATATGCAAGAGGGCCTTCAGTTCCAGTGGTAACTACAAGGCGCATTTACGTATTCATACCAATGAAAAGCCTTATGTTTGTGAATTTTGCCCAATGACTTTCTCGCAAAGTGGTGGCTTAAAAGTTCATTTACGTATTCATACCAATAGAAAGCCATATGTTTGTGAAATTTGTCAGAAAGCTTTGTCTTGCAATGAAACTTTAAAGCTGCATATGCGTATTCATAACAATGAAAGGCCTTATGTTTGTGAAATATGCAAGAAAGCCTTTTCCACCAGTGGTAACTACAAGACACATTTACGTATTCACACCAATGAAAAACCTTATGTTTGTGAAATTTGCCAGAGGACTTTCTCGCAAAGTGGAAGTTTAAAGATTCATTTACGTATTCATTCCAACAGAGAGCCTTAACTTTGCATAAGTTGTTAAATAGCTTGCAATGTAAATAATTATTAAAATCATTTGTGTATACATGTAAATGAAAAAAAATTACTAGTGCAATGAATGCTTTTTGGTTTTAAATCGATTCATATTGATATTATTGTATTGATAAAAATTAACTTTGCTTCAGAATAGCGATACACAGATTTTTTTTAAATTTGTTGATTTGTTTCTACATTTGAGAGCCATTTTCAATTTTTATGTTTCATATATGGCACAATTGTTATATTTTTGAAATAACTTTTCATATACATTTGATACACACCTACTTACATTTACTTATTTTATGAAACACTGGCATTTGAATAATGATTACATTTAAGCATATATATATATATATATATATATGTTGTATTATTAATTGAAGGATATTGATTATGGTTTTCTGTTTAAATAAAAATACAAAATAATTTTTTTTTGATAAACTAAATACACTTTACATAGTTTTAAACTTATACATTTACCAAACAGAAATTAGAAAAATGTATGGAACAGAAAATATTTAAATCTCATCTTTATAATTATTGTGTTTGAAATTTTCTAAATACTTTAAAGAAATTTAGTGTGTATGTATGCATATACATGTACTGAGTTAAATGTTCAATGTGAAATTTTGTATGCTATGCAAGTATTAGTGCTTCAATTTTGAAAAAAACTTTATACTCTTTTTTATTGTGTCAAAATTAGAAAGGTGCTTACTTCTTTCATTTATTTCTGTAGAATAAATAACATGAGCATTTTTTTCGGAAAAAATCTTACAAGAAATAGTTATAGGATGTCCAAATTCGTTTTAATGAAAATGAGTTGATTTTTGTTCTGTGCAATTTATATTTGAATAAATAAAACATCTTTAACAAAAACCTAAGGATGAAGGAATTTAATTTACTGTGTTTCTTTCTTAATGTGAAAGAAATACCTTTTAATTATAACCTTTACATTAAAAATAATTTTAAGTTCCATAATTCGGTTAAAAATTGAAGCTTTAAAGTTACAATTCACATATTTTAAATACCATTGCAAAAATAGAAAAAGAATTTGCTTTTGAACAAGGAACAGGTTATAAGATTTATCTATATCTGAATTCATAATATCTAAAAAAATCAACTGTTTCAAAAAAGGAAATTCTAATTTCTACATATAAAGGAACTATTGTAAGTGTAAGTATTCATAATACACTTCTAGTATGGTAACCCTTCCAGATAAAAAAAAAAAGTCTCTTTAATATTTCAATTTCTTTAACAATACTAAAATAAATGAGCGTTATAAATTTTTTTAAAAATGTGCATGAAAATGTATTTTTAAATTTAGAACCAATATAAAGGGTATTGTATTTTATTTCTATAAAAAAATTTTATGTTGCGTATAAATGAAAATTGTATGACACTTATCTGACAGTCATTTTTATACTATTGAATATTTATGTAGCCAGAAATATGGAGCTTTGATGTATGACTCACACTTTTGAATTTTACTCACTCAATTTGGCTTTGTTGGTGCACTTCAAAAAAAAAAAAAAAAAAATCTTCTCTTATTTATAGTAAAGTATTCCCAAATTGTTTAATTATAAAGGCATATGCCTTTTTAACCTTGAAAACCTTTTTTCACCTGATGTTGAAACACATGAATCAACTTGGAACAAATTTTCAAACAGAAAAATTCCCAATATTCTTATGAATTCATGATGCATGAGCACGTACATCAATTATTATACATGGTGCTAAAATTTCAAAATAATCCATAAGTGCTCAATTTTTTGCTGTGATATGTTAAGTGAATAATCCATTTAATATTACAGTATATGAAATTTGTGTAGCACATTTTACGCCCAAAAAAATCGATTGATTTCTGCAGAAATGTGTAAAATAATAAAAAGATTTTTTCTCTCTGTGGATTACATAGGGAAATCAAATTATTATGTTGATGTTGGTGAATTTTTCTATCTAGAGAAGGTTCTCCAAGTTTGATTTGTATCTTTTTATTTCACAAGACAAAGCTTTAACTGAGAAAGAAATTATCTTTGGTACCAATTCATGGCACTTAATTCCATCTTTATTGTTTCAGAAAGGATCTTTGGTGAATTATTGGAAATGGTAAAAAACTCTCCAAAAATTGAACTCATAATTGGAAATTTTTATGTTAGGTGGAAAGCAAAATGGTTTTTGCAATTGTTTCTTGATAGCACATTTAGGAATACATTTATTGAAATTTATAGCAATACATATAATTGATAAATTTTTGATTTATTCAGACAAGTTTTCAAAACTTTATTATAAAAATTCAGATCACAAGTTACTAATCGTTTTTGGCCTATAACCCCCTGCTCTAAAAAGTTATTCACTGCCACCTTTTTAGAAGAGAAAGAAACCGACTACTGTTCTTGAAATTAGTAATCTAAGTCAAATTTTTCTAACTTTTGGTGTCATGACAGACATTTTTCAGTGATTTGATGGTGCATTACTTAGTTGAAATGTATTATATTATACATTGAAAAAAAAAGATGTTTTAAAAATTACTTTATTAACATATTGTTCTATTGCTCAAAGTTTGATGAACAAGTATTTCTTTTTTTAAAATTTAATATGATATTTTTGAGATTGTGATTATTTATAAATGTTGCATTGAGAGGCAGAATGGGAGGTATTGGTGACGGACGTCATAATTTTCATCCTTGGTCAAGTGACGAGGAAGACACGAGTCATTACCTCCCTCTCTAAACTTCCACACCACAGCAGACTTGGGATCTCGACCCGATTTAACTTGCATCGAAGATTTTAGTGGTGTGTGGACTTGAGCCCACTCCAATAATGATAGTCTGTGACCATGACCATCAGGCTACTGTGGCCACTGGTTGAGTACAGTGTAGAGCCACCACATATGTATCAAATTTTTCTATTTTACCAGTAATTCAGTAAAATTATTAAACATTTTTTAAATGATAAAGAAAAAAAATCATAAGATATTTTTTATTTGATTCTTGTATACTGTGACATTGTACATGGAAATAAATTGTATTCTGAATATTAAAATACTAGTAATAAAATTCAAAGTATTGTTATAATTTTATCTAATATTTATCTGTAGGCAATTTTTCACTATGAAAGCAATTCTAAAATGCATAATTAATACTTGTTATATATATATATATATATATATATATACCATAATTTACCAGAGACTGTTAATCTGTTTCAATCAATAATTTAAATTTGTCTTTCATGGATTACATAATTGTATGTGTCGAAAGTATTGTACATTCCAAATTTATTGAATTAGTATTTATTATTTCTGTTCATCTCTGCTGACCATAGTACGAGTATAGTATTGGTTTGTATAGTATTGCTATGTAAAAATTTTCTTTTATATTTCTGTTCAATGTTTGTTTTGAATTTCTTTTTAATTATTTACATTAATGTAATTATACTTTTCTGTTGAATTCGAATGTAAAACTCATTAAGCATCCAAGTTAATTTTTGTACTCACATTTATATACTATATGAAATTATGCTATGGTGATGTTTATTTAAAGATTTTTTAAACTGAGTTATGTTTGATTGTCTTAATCCCACTGTTCTTTGTTTTGAAATAATTTCGATATATATTGCAGCTATTATAAAATTTCAATGCTGAAATATGTTTCTTGTTAATTAAGTATTCTTGTCGTGTGTGTAAGTATTTGAAATGTGTTGAATGTGTGGAACATTCTATGAAACTTAACCAAGATGTTATTACTGTATTATTTTTTTTTACTTTAAAGTTAATTTTTACAGCGTAAACTGTTGTGCTAAAAATGCAAATAAATTTTTAAGTTGTAAGTTTTACTGTATACGAGTTTAATTTCTTGTATCTGAATTTTAGTTAGCTTTTAATGTTGATGACGTGAATTATCACAATTATAAAGTATTGTGTGCATAGTTATATTCCGATTTTATGACTTTTTAATTTCTTCAAATAACATTTTGGCAGTGTTGCAATTTTTTTACATACTTTTGTCGAGTTATTTGTCAATACACATCATTACATGTCTTTGTTAACATTTTGAAACATTATTCATTGCCACGATTGTGTTCTATTTGTTGTGACTTGTAATTGTAATTTTTTCTTTAATTCACTTAATTTCTGATCTTTCAGTATGTTTAATGTTAATTTTAATTTACTTGGACTTCATGTACACTAGATATTAAGGTTATTATTGTCTTTATTTGTGAGTTCAATGTTAATGCCAGGGAAAAAGTTTGATTACATCAAATTTATTTGAACAATTTTTCTTGTGGTCATAATATTGTTTTTAGACTTCTTTTTATTCGTAATTTATTGTTAGACTTGGTCACAGAGCCTAAGATTGTATTTAAATTTTAAAGCAATTTTGACTATTCATTACAATGTTTTGTGGTCCTTGTACGAATATTTTGTAATTTTATGCATTGTAAGAAAACTGAGGGAACATTGGAATTTCGAAGATCTTGAAAAAAATCAGCATCAAGTACACCTGGTGCAACGCAGTAAATAACAAATAATGAGCATAGATTAGCTATTTTTTACTAGTCTCTTTTCGGATAATTTTTTTTGTTTCTTTTCAGATGCCATATTCAGAGGATTCCAGCTGTTACCTGTTTAGTAGTCAAATTTCTCTTCTGTAAACCTTTACTTTTCGTTTGTTAGAAGGAGGAATCATGATACGTGGTCCACCTTAATTATGGATAGAGGGTTTTAATTTGGGATGGCTCCTCTTGGACTCTGAATTTATAGTTGAAAGATCCGTGGAAGCTCAATGAGCATTTAATGCTCAGGAATGGGATTGGCTATTTCGAGAGGAAAGGGTGCTTTCTTTCTCTATTTGCGACTCTGCATCCCTCCCTTCAACGTATTTAAATTTGAAATTCCTCAAGATTTGACACTCACTCTCTCAAATTTGACAGACTCATACACAATTTCATCAGACACTCATGCATTTCATGACACACATACCCTAAGTATGTAAAACTCGACAGTGTAACTGTTAACTTTCATTCTATTTGTTTAAATAAATTTGATGAATGCACCAAATAATGGTTTTCTCTTTTAGTGATTAGTCATTCTCGTTTTATTCAATTGTCATCTGTGATCGGAGTTCCTCTCTCCCACTGTACGATTCACTTTGGTCTAATTAATCTCTAAATTTATAGTTTTAAGTAAATATTCTGAAAATGGCTCCGTATCAATATCTTTTGTATTTAAAAAATTCATTTCCAACATAAATGCTCTAAATACAATTATGTATTTTAATTGAATTTAAAAATTGAGCTCCTTTCTGTAAAAAAAGTTGTGATATATCTTTCATATTCATTGTATGTTTCAAAGATACATTTTTTACATCAGTTTCGAGTTCGTTTTCCTCTAAAAAAGTTTTCAACACTCTTAGAAGAATATTTAAAGTGCTGTTAAAGAAGTTAAAATATTGCAGAAATGTTATGGTGTTAAGTGGAGGTGGTATATTATACTCTCAAAAGGATATATTTACGTTTTTTATAGTTAAGAAAAGTTATTTAATCGCAATGGAAAACTGTATAGCTTATCGAATTTATGAGAATAGTTTCCAGAGATATAAATTGAATTTCTATCAATGGATTTTATTTTTCTCTGCTTTCGGTATATTTTATTGTTATAATTCAGTAGTAATTTTACTTTTATTTCAAAATAATTCTGAAAGATAATTTTTTAAAAAAATCTATTCATGTATGAAAATATAGGAAAAAACTGAAATAATTGATTTCATTTGGAAAAGTTATTTGAAAGAAAAAAATGTATATATTCCTCCTTATTTAATTTTAGGGCGTTTTGAAAAAAAAAAAATGTTACGGTTTATTTATTTTTTATTCTTTCAATTGATTACCTCGAACAGAATTATAAATGTATTATAAATTTTGTACTAATAGCTTTCCATTTCTCAACGATATTTTTTTTATAGAGATAGAATAATACTTATATTACGCTCACCGACCAAATTTCAAGGCCATAAGATTTTTTTTGTTGTATATCAACGTGTAATCGAAAATGGAGAAAAACGCTGCATATGCAAATCATGTAATAATGTTAGAAGCTGAGTAGATGTATGATAATTCAAGATTTTTGTCAAAAGGGAACAGTTGTAAAGTCTAAATGAGTATGTTCAAAATTTTACTCCCACACATTATTTCGCATTCGGAAATGGATATAGGTAAACATTTTATCGGTAGATAATTGCATAAAATGGAAATGTTAGTGAATGTAAATGTTTTTTTTTTGTTTTTCAGAAATTGATAAAATAAGTCTGTTAACGTTACATGAGCATCGAACTAATGATCAACTTTTAAAAAACGTCTCCCTGATTGGAATGTAAGGGAAATAGCTGATGCAGTAGCTCGATCAAAAACGTACATGAATGATTACCCTGAAACTCTTGGCAATTATTAGTTCCAAAAAAACAAATTGGAAGAAAGAAATCAACGTCTATTCGAGAAGACAGAATGTTTTTACTTAAAAACCGACGCGAAAATATGTCTTCTGGAATAATTTCGTGTGAACTTTCATTGAAATGTCATGCGAGATTAGTTCAACGTCGGCTTAAAACAGATTTCTGTCTCATTTTGGAAGAAAATGGCCAGAAAACCATTCCTTACCAAACAGTCTCCCGTATCGTTTTCTCAAAATCGCATGTCTTGGACTGATACATGGAAACCAAATTTTATCAGATAAGTAAAAATTTAACGTAAATGGGTTTGATGGGATAAATTATTGGTATAAATTAATGGGTGATAAACATCTTTTAACTTGAAGATAGTTCAGAGGTAGCTCTGTCATGTTTATGCTGCTGTGGATATGATGGCCTAGTAATACTTTCGTAAACGGTGGAATGAACATTTATTATCATTATATGATTAGCGAGCATTTACTACCTATGTCACCAGTTTTCAGGGGTTAACATTGGAAGTTTCAACAATGCATCGTTCTAACGCGATAACTCTGTGGTTAGTAACGAATGCAGTGACAACATTGGATTTTGCAGTCAGAAGTCTGGATCTAAACCCAATAGAAAATGTATGAGAATATTTAGTTTGGGCCATTTATGGTTACGACCAACAGAACCATAATACCTAACAGACAGCATTTCTTTCGATTTTAAATGAGGGGTATAGCATACCTATAAACTTAGTTGATACAATGTTAACTCGATTATTTAATGTAATCATGAATTATGGTGGTTCAACGAAATATTGAGGTCGTTTTTGCTTATCTTCATTTGTGGTCTTAAAACTATGTTGCACTTATGTTTTCTTATTTTGCATTTCTTTTGAATAAATAAAAGTTTTTCATGGTGAGACTACTTAGTATGCAGTAAATTTTTAATTTAGCTCTCATATACGATTTTTTATTTTATTTAAACGATTTTCAATATTTTTGTGTTTTATTATTCACAAAAATCTTGTGGCCTTAAAATTTTGCCCATGACTGTATCTGCTTTTCTGTACTTCGCCAATTTTTTTATTTGAATAAGTGTCAAATTTGATAAGGATGTTACTGATTAAGCATTTTGCAATACGTCATTTACTATTCATTGAATAATTTTATTACATCTTTATGCTGGTTTCAAATTGTATACTTTATATAATTTCAATCTGAGACGTTCACTGAACAAAAACAATAGAAAAATGTATGGAATGGGAAATATTTTATTCTGATTTCATAATTAGTATTTAGGAAATTTCCTTACTAAGTGTAAGAATTGTTCTGTTTGGTTGTATATGTATTGAGCTAAGTGTATGAATCTGATTTTATGTATGTTTGGACATAAAATCAGACTGGACATGAATTTATGTATGTTTATTTGAATTTATGTATGTTTGTTCTTTGACACATGTTCAACAAGCTGTGCAATGCTGGGATGTACTGTATATAATGTATGAATTTTGGATTACCATTTGGGTGGCAGTTCTATTGTTCCATTTTACAGCACACTTTAATGGCAAAGAGAATTATAGAAATAGGCATTGAATATTTTCCCCTACCAAATCTTCATTTCTTGTTAACGTTTGATGGCTGAGGCATTATCTAACAGAGGAATCATTTGTAGTAACTATAAAATGAGACAATATGTGCAGAAAATTCACTCTGCCTAGTAATACAATGTTTTTTCCTTCACATTCAGCATTTCTCATCCTCCCATGTTTTCTTCATCTGTATATGTTGCACTGCATACAGTTCAAATGACATTGAATACACTTATTTCATTTTTTAATTGAAAATCATATAAAATATGTTATTGATTCTACAAAATCAGACTTAATGTGCAGTTTTTTAAAAGATTAAAAAACAATCAATGAATTTTGACTGTTTGAATATGTAATGGTATAAAGTATTTTTGATGAATATAAGACATGGATATATCAAAACTATGAATAATTTTACTAGCCTATTCTTGGAAAGTAATCGTTTTTAGTTATAAAATTGTTCGCATTAATTCATCCATTGATCATTTATGTTGTAGTCTTTAGTTCAATTATTTTTAAAAGGTAAGATAATGAAATAGTGAAATGGACGTAGAATATCTCTAACCAAGCATTTCTTTCTATTTCCTTTGATTTAATTTATTTGGAAATTTACTCTAATATTTTATGTGAGACACTATTAAATTGAGCTGCCTAAAAGTAAAGATAATTATTAGGAAATAACCCTAACTATTTGGAGAAGTAAATTGACGTTTAATTTGGAATTTTAATTATGTAATGATCCCTCCAAATTGAAATAAAATTAAAATGATTTGAATTCAATGAAAGTAAATTGATGTTAAAAGCAATTTTGTGGTTCAATTAAATGATTCTTTTACGTAACATTTTCAATGTGGATGTGATCTAATTCTATGATTTCTCATTATTTATAATTATTTCCTTACATAAAGGAGTGTTCCTTTCCAAACATAAAGGAAATACCTCTTCATTATATCATGAATGTAATATTAACTTAAAAATAATTGGAAGTTTAATTACTTAAAAATGAATTTTAGAAGATCGTTATTGATATATTGTAAATGTCAATAAAATTTAAAACAGAATTTCCATTGTAATAGCAGACAGATAATACAATTTAAGTATTTCTTAATCCATGCTTTGTAGAAAAAGTTAATAAACATTAATATTTTTTATTTAGATGTTAAGAAAATATAACTTATTATATTGACATTAAAAGGCCGAATATTATATCAACAGTGAATTTTTAGAGTTTTGGAATTTGAAATTTTTAGAAAAAGGATTTTTTAAGAGATCACTGATCTCTTAGTTAAACTTCGAAAAGGAATTTTTTCTTCAATGTCCGATTCGAATACATTAAGTTATTGGCTATAAAAATATTATTAATAGGGATTGGTTAGTTTCTGGTTTTAAAACAAGTAGAAAGACTTTTATAACTTCTTTTTTAAAACATTCATATTTATAGAAATATATGTTGTTGTATAATATACTTGTTCATATTATCAAATCATTCTATTTCGAATTTCATGTCTGTTACATTTTGCATTTGAATTCCATAAACAAGGTTACAGAGAATATATTAATCAAATGAAAGATTTGTTTTGGTATACATTGTATTTCGGAGGAATATTACATCATTAATATTTTTTGAAGAGTTTTACCTACACAGCACTTTTTAATACTCTTTGTGAGGGTAATAACATTTTTTCTTGGGCGTTCTAAATGATGAACACAAAATTAATCTAAGATCTGTAAGAGAATATGCATGCTTTACTTCGCCTACAGTTGATAAAGAAATACCCGAAAAATGAAATAATTTCAAATGTTTAACATGAACCACACTAGAGACAGATCAACAAATGAAAGCCTATGAAGAAGCATGTACTGAATCAAAATAGGTAACTTCTTAAAGTTATTGAAGGGGATTCTCCACCCGGAAATTATCTGGTTGTTCTATCCAAGAAGTCCCACTGTCAGTTTGTACTAAATTTACGAACGGAAAATAATCAGAAAATATTAATGAATCCATTAAACGACGCAAAAATAATATGGCAAAATTCTAGAAATTAGTTTTCCTCCATTCATAATTCTGTAATACAGAAAGGTCATAGACCAACTAATCGGGGAAAAATAGGAATTTTATACCATCAAACTGACCAGTGGTAATACAATTAAAGCAGCTATCAATGGACTTTCTTGCAGCACTCCCATTGAAGACATACGGGAAGAATTAAGTCCAGGAATTTTCTCTCACTGAATTAATTCCATTAACCAACAGAAAAATTACGAAAACTGTACCAATTTCCATGATTACCTATCCTCGTTCGGAGAAACCCAGAAAGCTTTCAAACTCACTAAGTTATGCTATTTAACTGTCAAAGTAGAATCTTATCTTAATATTGGAGTAACCCAATGTTGAAAACTGATACATTTAATCATAGTGTATCTAGTTGATATTTTCAAGCCCGCTGTTTAAAATACAAGGAAAACCACCAAACTACTGAATTTAGCTTAAAAGAAAGAACACAAAACTTCTTTTGTATCGACTGTTAAGAGTAGACTTGTGACTTATCATCAAGGGTACCCAAACTCCCCATAACCAATCAGAAATACTTTTGAAGACCTGATCGTAATTAATAGCAGCAGAATTAGAAGAAACTACTACGTTAACGCAGTGAGTAATGATGATTGAAGATCAAAGAAAACAAAAACAATAAATAGTCTTTATAATGCAATTAATCTCCTCACAACATTCATAAATATTCCAGCAAATTTCCAGGTCTTCTTCTGAAGCAAACACCTCGAATTTGAGAAGTAAGGAGAAAGCAACGGAAAAAAAAAGACGCTCTGATAGACGGTTTAACATGAAGAAAATGAAATCAGGATTGCACGTAAAATCACTTGTTTTCACCTCTAAATCATTCTTTTCTCGATTTTCATCAAAATTCAATTTGCTCCATATCCCATTAAAAAAACAATCAAATCAAATACGAGTATTATCAAATGTCCTATAACATTCAGTTATGTTATACATAACATCAAGTAACTGAAGTACGAAAGTATGATTGCATCTTATTGTTAGAACTCACTCACACCCACCCACACAATTTATTTTCCCTTAGAAAAGGAGAAGGTGATAAATACTGATATTTATTCTTTAGCTTGAATATTACCAACATTTTTCAGCTTTCAGTGTATTTACATAGCAATAAAACTATAACAAATGAGCATATATTTAGAAATTTCAAGAATTCAGATAAACTCTAACAGGATGCCATATATCCTCAAGCAAATGTTTACTATATGTTGAGAAATAGTATCTCAAACCAAGCCACATTCATCAAATTATTTACGGCCGATTTGCTTCCTCAGCAGCCAATCGATTGGAATATATATAAGAATTTTTTTCAAATCCATTGATATCGGAGGAGGTCGATGACTTCGAAAGAATTCTTTAACCAAGTGACACTACTTAAAAATTGTTACATCAGCTGCTCTTTTCCTGATTTTATTCAATAAATTTGAGTAAAAGTAGAAATTTAAGGAAAGTCTTTTGTGGACATATATTCTTATTCCATTCCTTTATACTTTTTGAAGTCTTTTTAAATAACCGAACAATAAAACCTCATAGAATATTCGACATTTTTTTATTTTTATTTTAAATAAACTATACTTTAAATATTTGTCATGGACATTTCGTCACATGTGTCTGAAAAAAAAAATCAGAACGATTTTACATACCCTGTTCCATGATTGATTGTTTTTTAAGGTATATATATATATATATATATATACACATAAATGTAATGATTCAATTTAAATTTGTAACAATTTTGCAGAAAAATTAATTTAATTTCCTAATTTTTCCCACTCTGTAACGCAAAAGTAAAGAGTTCATTCTTATTTTCTGCTACAATTCCAAATTATGCTTTAATTTATGAGATCACGCACTCATAACAATGTGCTGAACATACAGTTCTCACGATTGAAAATCTGTAGGGAATCCCTACCAGGCTGTTGGAGGCCATTTAAATCCCTCAGTATCCATACATTTTATGTCTTGTAAATTCTTACGTGAAAGGGGAAAATCCCTTCTATGAAAATGAAAATAAGTAAAAATTCTTCCTCTTCTGATCACTTCTACGATCTTGTGCTGTTCATCAAAAGGTGGAGTTGTATCCCCAGCTACATGGATATTCTCTTTCTCTCTCAGCCAAAGTGGAATAAACAACAATGAAATTTGAACTTCCTTTCAACTTATTTTATTTATTTAATTAATTTTCTAAATCATTATTTTAGAAACGGATAGGATTGCATACCTTTAAGGTGGTTAAATCTTAATAATATTTTAGTATCAAAGATATATATATATATACACACACACACACACTACTGGCCACACAAAATGCAACACCCAGAAGGACCAGAGATATCACAGCGTAACTTATTTGGCAGATAACATGTTGCACAAAGATTAAACGATTAAAATTACAGCCTCTTGTGAAGTGAGGATGATGACAAAATCAGCAGTTAGTGTAGCCACCATTGTTGACTATAACTGCTGCCACACGCCTCGGCATAGAATCAAAGAGGCTTTGGATGTATCCTTGGGCTACAGCGGTCCATGCGGCTTCCATATATTGTCAAAGTTGATCTGGTGTAGCAGCGGGTGGAGTATTCCGGGCCAGTCGTTATGCAAGTATGGACCACACATTTTTGATTAGCGATAGATCGGGAGAACAAGCAGGCCAAGGAAGCAATTCAATCTTATGGGTAAAGAAGAACTCTTGAACATTGCGTGCCATGTGTGGTCATGCATAATCCTGTTGGAATATGGCTGATGGCAAGCGCTGAAGGTATGGGCGGACTACGGGTTCTAACACCTCAGAGATGTAGCGCTGGCTGTTCAGTGTACCGGTAATGCGTACTAGAGAGGTGCGGGAGTGAAATCCAATACCACCCCAAACAATGATACCGGGTGCAGGACCAGTGTGGTGATGCATAACGCAACAGTTCTGCAGCCTCTCACCCCAGTGTCTCCAAACTCGAATCCGACCATCGTGATGTTGCAGGCAGAAGCGGTATCCATCAGTAAACACAATGTCGTTCCATTCCGTTGTCCATGTCCGCCGTTCATCACCCCATTGGAGGCGCAAACACCTGTGGTTTCGAGTCAAGGATAAACGAAGCAATGGACGCCTTGAGGACATTCCATTCTGCTGCAAACGGCGTCGAATGCTACGAGCAGACACCGAATCATGCATAGCAGACTAAATCCGTTGTGCTATGGTTCGTGATGTAGCTGCGCGATGCATCACTGCCATGCGCACAATTTGCCTGTTATCACGGGCAGTGATGCAACGAGGTGGATGTAATCGGCCCCGTGGATCCGTCGTTCCCTCCTGCATCCAGCGATCACAGATCTGCATCACAGTTGCTTGATTTTGTCCAAAACGTTGACCGATTTCTCTGAAGGATAATCCGCAATCCATATAGGCTGCTATTCTTCCTCGGTCGAATTCAGAAACTTGGTCAAAAGATGCTCGATGTCTTACACGAGGCATAGGTAAACAGCTTACGCAAAGAAAACGCACGAAAAAACAATTGCCATACTTCAAATCGCCGATTTGTTCTCCCCTTATATAGCGCTTGCGAGTGGCGCTACGGTCGCCCGTGAAGTGTGTCTGCGCTGCAATGCTAATGATTTGCATAGCTCATCGTCGCAAACGCATGATATAAATTTCACATGGTTTGCATGCTTCCTTCAGGGTGTTGCATTTTGTGTGGCCAGCAGTGTATATATATTATTATTATTATTATTCATCTCAGCTGCAAGATACGGGTTTGAAGGCTACAAGCGATCTAGGCGTCCGCAGAATTCATCCACAGCGTGGGTATAGTCTCCCGATTTCTCTG
>BMAW01061793.1:0-19972 GCA_019974015.1 Nephila pilipes
AATTCATTCTTCAATCATTCATTTAACAGCTCAATACATTCTTTTTCTTGTACATTCAAATCGCTGCACGTCATTTAAAAATTTTGAATATTATTTTTATAAAAGTCCTGCTCTTGTATTTCTACATAAATTTAAGTATTTTTAAGTTCTCTTTGATTAGTTTCATTTATTGAGTTGGAAAAGATTGAATCTAAAATATCATTTTTCTCAATAAACACTCCAAACATTATTTTCGGTTGTGAAATTTTGAAATAAAAATCTAACAAAATAATTAAAATTTCATGCGTTATTCTTTTTATTGTACAATAAAAATTATAATTTTAATAATTGCGGTTTTCGAATAAGGTTTGGATCGCAAGAATCGTTTTGATTACAAAAAACAATTACTTTGAGGACAATGAATGTAATTAAATTTGAATAAAACTATTGAAAAGCACATAGTTCCATAAGAGGAACTTTATTCTAAACGAATGAAAAATAGCTTGATTTTTTTTTGTATATGTTTCATTCACTTTTATTTCCAATGGTAGATGACAACTGCTTGAAATATTTTTTCAATTAAAATTTTCTTTTTAATACACTTAGTATTTTTTCACTCCAGTGTCACTCCTTTAAAAACTATAAAACTTGAAATTCAGTTGCGCTGTGTGTAGAAAAAAACTCTTTTACTTTTTAACTTACTTAATAATAAACTATTAATAACACTTATTTTGCATTCCACTTTTGATTGTTATCTATCTTTAACTTAATTTTCTTTCATTTAACTTATATTTAATTTATGTGTTTAATCTTCAGGCAAGAGCAGACATAATAATTCATTTTATTTTTAATACTTTAACATTACTTTGATTATCAGCGCCTGTTCATTTTAGTGCATCAAATCACCTCGTAATCCTTACTCTTGAGAGTCAATTCACTGACTTATACTGTAGCACTGGCACAAAGGGAGTTGTATGAGTGACATCTTACACTCGCCCTTTACAGGACGCCCTCTATAAAAGGGAGTTAAACATTAGAGGTATTGTGTTGAAAGTGGAATTGGAGCTCTTAGCCACACCGGACCTTTTTCCCTGTCTGGATAGAAATTGAAATGTTATATGATTGTTTTATAGCGTCGCACTTAGAAGTAACATGATAGCTATTAGCGATTGTCTTCGTAACTTTGAATCTGTCACAAGTGTTGAAGATGGCACCTGAGTTGGCTCCTCTCTCTGAAAACTTCCATACCACGCCCACGGGAGGAGTTAGAATCTTTTTCAGATTCCACATTCATCAACCCCGCTAATCGGAAGATCTAGATAGATTTAGAAGATTGTTTTCAGGAAGCCATCGATTAAAGTAATCCACAGTATGGAGAGGATAAGAGTTCACACAATATGCTGAGTTCTACAATGATGGTCTTCTATAAGTCAAGAAATGTTGGGAGTAATGTGTAACTCTTGATGGTGAATATGCAGAAAAGTCTTACGAAAAGCAAAAAAATTAAGTTTCTCTCTCGATTATTTTTATTAATAATTAAAACTTTACAATATTGCCCCTTCTCCCCGTATACCGTAATGCGAAATGAATTTTCTGCATTACTCATTAAAAGGGGGAAAAAAGGGTTTATTTATAGAATGTTTTCAAATTTTAAAAACACAGACTGTGTCAGAAAGGGATGCATGAGTTATAGAGATGCGAGTAGAATTGAAACTGAAGTATATAGGCACAAGAACAAGAAATCGCTATGCTGCGCCAAACAAGATGTAACGGTTGTCTGACATTTGAAAAAAAATTTAGAAAAAGATGAAAATTGGTTGACCAGAAGGAGGGTCAAAAATAGAGAAAGATCGCTAGGGTATCCAGAGGGAACGTAACCCGTGTTTACCAAAGACAGTAAACCCCATGGGAAGAAAAAGATCGTTAGGGTACCTCGGGGTCATGATGCCCGTACTTACCTAAAGAAAGTAAGTCCCTGAGGTCCCCTGATATAATCCCCTAGGGCAGGATGCCCGGTTATACTCCCAGACGTTGAGTAACCATTTTAATCGCCTCTTACGACGTGCATGAGCTGCAGTGGAATTATTCTTTCTCACAAGTGTACAGGGATACGAATGTGTATGAAAATGTTTCTGTCTGAAAATGAGTTCCGAGTATGGGTCAGACCCCTTGACATAAGGCTAAAATACCCTCAAAGAAATTTTTTTTAATGAATGTAAAAGGAACAATATAAAAATAGGTCCATTTTTGACCTACATTTAAATCAAATGGATTGACATTTTCAAAGAAATATTATGTCGGGTTCTGCTAAAAGGATATTAAAACTGAGTTTTTAAAAGCAAGTCTTAAGAAATCAGGTCCCAGATTGGCGATTGTTTATTAACATCATACTGATAAGTAACGCTACTGTTATGGGGGTTGTTCAAAAAATACTTGTATTTAAAGACAGATGGCATCATTGAAGTAAATTGCTGTTTCCATTGTTTGCTGCCATCTGTTAAAAGGAGCCAAAACAAATCTGACATTGATTCATGAGTTAATTTTGATTTGGTAGCCATTTTCTGCCAAATCAAAACTTTCACTGAGGCCGCGTCGATTCGTCACCGTCGATGATAAACGTATTGGTTGTTATACACCGGAAACCAAGCAAAAATTGCTTCCGGTGAATCTTCTCCCAACGAGGTGAGGAGGATCTCACTGGCCGGAAAAACTATGACGAAGAATTTTTGAGGAGCGAAAGGCATCTTGAGGACGAGTACAAGTGACTGAGACTTATACAACTGTCTAGTGAGTCATGATGTTTACAAAAAACAAACAATTTCCATACTACGAGCATCATTTCCTGGAATTTCTACTGACTTTTTCAACGTCTCTCGCACACAGTCTATTCGTGACTGACCTCGTAATGTTGAGCCTCGCTCAAGGGACGAGGAAGGTACCTCAGCTGAAATCTCCCTCTCTAAACTTCTCAACTCACGAGATTACTTGAAACCTTAACCAAATTTAATGTGCATCATCCCCGCTACACTGCGAGTTTTTAGTGCCATCAGGGTTTGAACTCACATCTCGACGAAAACATCGCCAGTCGTGAGTCTGCGACTATGACCATTAGGCTACCGTGGCTACATTAAAATTCATGCAGGACTTAATTTGAGAATGATATCAATGTGTGACCTAGAAGGCATTGAGTTACAGAACAAGATGTTAATTATTTATTTTTAATTGTAAAGTTAATTAATTGTAAATAATAATAAATTAATAATTGTAAGAGTTATAATAATGCACAGTAAACTATTATTTAAGGCTCGCGTCAAAAGCATCTTACCCATACTATTATAAAATAATATTCGACGAAATCGACCCTTGTGTTAAAATGCGGGAGTAAATATAATAATCATCATCTCTAGCAAGAATGTCTTTGATGGGACTGCATCTATTGCAACATATCCGTCTTATGAAGTCATAAACTTTCGATTCAGTTTCTCGATTTGTGGGAAGAGTTTTTTTTAATTCGTAGTTAAGAAACCACATTCGCTATTTCCACCGAATATGTACCACCCTCGACCGCAGACAGGATTTCGCTGGATAATAGCTTATCAGATCTTCCAAATCCAGCATACAATGAACTTGGTATGCTGAATGAGACGGTGGTACCGTATAATTTTGTTTCCGTCAGTGACAAACAATTGAAGAGTTTTTTTTTGCATGAAACCATCGGTAAATGTCAATGTATTCCAGCAAATATTTGTGACGCATACTTTGTTCAGTGTTCTATCACGAACTGAATAGTGAAGACAAGGTCTGTAGTGGTATATAATTAAACATGAGAGAGTGAGTAATGGGGGAGTCTAATGACGCAAGAGCCAGATATGGCTAACATTCGAAAAAGGGAAAAAAATGGTTGACAAGAAAGAAGGTTGAAAACCAGGAGGGATCGCTGGGGCATCTTGAATATTCGTCTCCCATGTTTACCACAGGTAGTAAGCACCACGGGGAAGAAAAAGATCCCTAGGGTACCTTGGGATCATGATTCCCGTACCAACCAAAAGAAGATAAAACCCTGAGGGCATAGTTAAACATGAATGTAAATCTCTATTTGTGATCCATGTCAGATCTGATCTAGTGAAATATCTGTAACTGACCTGGGATGAGTAAGAGTCCTTTGGAGAGAATCTAGATACAATCTACTAAGGGTCAGCGACCCTTCAACTAACACTGTGGGGACCCTTAAATAAATTTGCTTGAAATGCGAATTCCTGCCAATAAATGAAACGTGACTTAAGTAGATTTGATTAGTATTATTCAAGTGTAATAATAAAACTGAGGAGAACCATATAAATATCTGTATCTGATCTGTGTTGAGAAAGTAGTTTTTGGAATGAATCCAGATAAACCTTAATCTTTTGTTCGTCTCAGCCTCGAATTCGGAAGGGTCGGAAAAAAGAACAATCTTTATTGTAAATATTCAATCATTCAAATACAGAGATTAATGATTACAGATAAAATAGGTTAAAGATAAATATTGATTATGCGTCGATATGAATAAAGTATTATCATCAGAGAAATGACTTTCTCTTCATTTGACTAAACAATCATGACCACGTTAAATAAGTTTAATAGTAAGGAAGTAATAATAGGGCTTTAAACAACTAAATCATTTGAATTCCATCTTACTCATGGGGTGGATTTTGAGGCCCAGTTCAGTTTAAAGCGTCATTACCTCTATTTATCGTCATGACCATTATTTAGCTGATTTAGGATTCAAACCTAATTCTGGATATGAGCATAGCCGGGACGAAGATGTGAGATTTTAATCATCAAATAATTATACTTTTTTAAGAGCAAACTTTTCATTATGTAACAGGAGGGATTCTGCGTAGAGTAGTAATTTGGGATATTTAACATTTTTCAATGGATTTTCTGTTATTAATTTAGGAAAATTTAATTCATGTCTAAAGAGATTTTAGTTATCTGGTTACAAAATATGAAGTATTTAATTTTTTAGGTCTAACACATGAAATAAAAGTGTTGTGATATTATTTTTGAGAAAGAAAAAAAAATTGTTCAAGTGTTTCACATCAGATGAGTGAGAGATTTCAACAGACTTTAAAAATTGTGAAAAATGTCAAAAATAACATTTTCAAATTTGAGATCGGTGAAGGAGGACTTTGACTATATTAAAACAATTTTAATAATTTTTTCGCCAAAATTTGCTGTATTCTTAAAGTTACTCCAATGCTTATGATTTTTTTTCTTTCATTGATATAATAATAGTTATTATTATTAATTGCATTTCAATCAACAACAAAAACATTTTCTTGATTATTTCTGTGGTTAATCCAGACGAAGAAAAACTTCATGAAATTTTGATGTTAAAAATCCTATCGGCTCATGACGATAAGCAAAGGGAAACATTTCATCTAAAATTATTCAAAATATTACATTCATTTATTTGCTATTTTTTTGTAATTTATATGTTCTGAATTATTAATAGTTACAAGAATAATATGATACAAATTGTGTCAGGTTTTTAAAGATATTCACTATTTTCTGATCGTCTAATAATTCATTTTATGAATCTTTCCTCGTATTTAACTTATCCTTGTTTTTAAGTAACAGTAGTTCATAAAAGATAATAATCAATACAAAAATAATAAATTAGCAAGTAATCTTAGTTTCAAAATAAATCTCCCTCAAAAGTTAGTTATGCCAACGTTCAAGTCTGTGACAAAATATTAGAAAAAAAATATGAAACTGTTGACGAGAATAAAAACATTAGAAAAACAACTGAGGAATAAATCTTGTTTACATCATCTCACAATTAAAAAAAAAACTGAAAAACAAACCAGAATTTTTTTTTCTTTCCCCTTTCAACTGGCCAAAATAAAATTTCTCAATGGTGATGAAATATCCGTCCACAGAAAACAACATTTTCTTTCTGTCATCCTTATTTTTATTCATTCGAGTTAGGAAAGTAAATATAGGATGATAACTATTAAAATATACAGACACTTGAAAAAAAGTAATAGAAGTTGTTCAGATTTTTCACATTGTCGTGTGTCAAGGATTTTCCCCCAAAAATTCCAGCAGATCGGATAAAATATTCTGTTTGAAAATAAAATAAAAAAAAATACTCAAACTATTTAGAGTTGGATGTAGTCCATTTCAAATTACATTTTACGACACCTGTCATTGATGCCAAGCGAGTGACATCACTTTTTACTCAAAATCTAAGCCAATGAGCAACTGTGGTACAAGTACATCTAAGATTGATTAATTGATTGCTTATTAACGTCGCGTCACGCCTATAAACAAAATGAGAACTACTGGAACGGACCTCGGTCAATGGCGGACAGGTTTAACACCTCATTCCAAACTTCTGCGCCTGATACGGTTTTTTTTTTTTTTTAGTTTTTTTTTAACGTCACTAGAAGCAACACGAGGGGCTTCGGCGACGACCTCGTATTCGAACCACGGCGTGTGCGAGACGACACTGAGCTAGCACCCCCTCTCTAACCTCCACCACGCCACAGGGAGGACTTTGGGCCCCAGATTTAACGTGCATCAGCCCCGGCTACACGGCCGGGTCTTTGCGTGGCAAGGATCGAACCCGCGACTGAACGAAAACCGCCAGCCGCTATCCACGACCTGACCTCTAGGCTACCGCGGCCCCATAGCCTGGGCAGAACTAGGAGCATCGACACGTTTGACGTGCCTCAGCCCCACTACATGGTAGGTCTTTAGGGGAATCGGGACTCGAACTCATGCATCGAAGGAAACAACGCAGGTCGTGAGTTCTCGACCGGCATTATTTCTGTCGAAGTGTTACGTTTGTCTCTAAAACATTGATAAAGTTTTCATCTTTTGCACATATGTAATAGAAATTATTCAAAGTATTTTGAAAAGTTAAAGGTACAGTTACTAATTTCTAATCCAAATCAAGCTTGATCCAAACATCCATAGTATTTGTAAAACTATGCTAAGTAAATTTTTTCCCCTTTAATTATGTAAGTTGTGTTAATATGCATTGTTGATGAGGATACTTAGGCCTATAATTCTGAATAACCCAGCTAAACAATCTAACGCTTTATTTTCCACATTCTCGTATGTCAAATTTTTTTTAATATTTTTAAAAAAATTCAAAACTTTTCCAATTTTGATAATTTATTGATATTTTGTTGTTTTTCTACTCTTCTGATTTATTATTTTGTATTATATTATCATGCAATATAATGGTAGCATTGACACTTATATAGTATTTTTTGAGATTATTAGGTCTTATGGCATAAATAATGTATTTCTATCATTATATATATTGAATGAATAAATTCATTAAAATTGAGCTATTAAGCTACGTTTATATTCAAGTTTCAGCTACCACGTATATTGAAAGAAGGCCTAAGAATAGACTATTTACTATAATAAATGACATTTTTTGCTGCTGTCATCTCGTTGTTAATGTATGTGGGGTCCCTATACAAGCTATATTATATCTCCATTTGGGGGCTTCTGTCCTATATCTAAACACACCTACACCCAATTCTAGAAGAGCCTTGTCCAAATATCTTTCAACTGTGTTGACTGGACTAAGTACTTATCTCGCTTCACTCCCCTGTGAAAGATCTAATGTCCCTCTATCAACTGAGTGAGTGATGGAGTGCTAAGTGCTGCCGATAAAGTTTATCGCTAGTTCTAACCGTAGACTGAATTTTTTAGGGAGAACATTAATTCATAGATTACACCTGAAATTCTTTTTTATGTACTTGTATTCAATATCTTATATTAGAAAAGTGAAAAAGCAATATTTTCTAAAGGTACCTCTTTTTCTTTAAATCCTTTAATATTTATATTTTTTTTCGATCAAAAATCTATTTAAAATTTTCTAAAATTCTGTTTGTTGATTCTATTTTAAAAATTTCTGTTTTGTTCCCATTATATAGTTCATCTTACGGCATATACCTTCTTGGGAAATCTAACAGTGAGTTTATTGAAATGCTTTTTTGCATCAAAATAGTTATCTCTTAATTAAATGAAAACAAATATTTATTTACTACAATTGGAAATCATTGAAACACTTTCAATTTGTTTAAGGAAAGATACAAAAAAAGAACATTTAATTTTGAGCAAATAATTTTCATCTGTCACGCAAATAAGGATGTCCGCTTAATGCAAATTAAAATAAATAATAAATATTCCATAAATGTTTTCTCATTATATTCGAATATTTTAAAAAGAGTTGAGAAACACCGTAAACTTTACTAAATTATTCCATTCTACACGGTGGATCGTAAGTTCCCGTACATGGGAAAAATAAACATATTATTTTGGACAATCATTTTTAAGTATGCCATTGTTTGCATAAGTTTTCCTATTGTTTCTTAAACATATTTGAATATGCATTTTTACAATTGATGAAGACCTATTAGCATAGTTGAAGTTCGTTATAGTTACGGCGTCGGTGATTCCATTCAGATAGGCTCAGAGATACATTCCCTGAGATGATTTGAATTTGATATCTTCACCATTAAGCCTCCAAAGATAGAAATCGAGAAAGGAAAGATATGAAAAGCTGGGAAGACACTCAACAGGATTACACCGACCAATCCAAGCATCCGAAAATTGCTGATCCAAATATCGACGCATATCAGGTGGAGTTCCATTTTCATGGAAGTATAGCGGATAGTTTCCATCCTCGTTTAGTAGTGATTGGAGAATTTCTTCTTAGAACATGTTTGCATATTTTTCAGTTCAGTTTTTCACTTACAAAAATTGCTCCTGTAATTCTGTCTCCACATATTCTGTTCCACAAAATCAATTTACTAGTTTCTCGCATCTTCATCGGATTCAGCCAGTGTATGTTAGCATTACTTTAATAACGTATGTTTGGGGGGTTGACTTCTCCATTGACGTAAAAATTGGCTTCATAAGTAAGAAAAAATCTTAGTCGAAAAGTTTGCATCCTCGTTCACATTAGTTAAGGCTCCCGTCTACCCGCCATTTTGATTTCGTAGACGTAATGTTAATCCTATGGAATTTCAACTTTAATTCTCACATCTTTACTATTTGACCTATTTGGAGGCAATAAAGTGTACCTGAAATAGCAAAAAATAATGAATGCTTCTGGGAAATTACTTTCCCCCTTCGAGTTGTAAATATATTTTAAAATATTTTAAAGATTGGAAAACTCACAAACGAATCATTAAAATAAGAATAAAAATATTTTAAAAATTTGGAAAAAAAAAAGTAATTCCACAGAAGCAATCATTATTTTTTTTCTCTTTCAGGTGCACTTTATTGCATTCAAATAGATCAATTAGTAAAGATGTAAGAATTATCGAAATTCTATAGGATTAACTTTACGTCCACAAAATCAAAATGGCGGGTAGACGGCAGCCTTAATAATCATTCTCAAAATTCCATCCGTTTATCCGAGGCATCTTCATTCAAATGCTGTACCATATGCATTCAGTATGAATGGCATTGATTTGTTTTTAAAATGCGCCTGATACGCAATCTGCCGACACCACTTTCTGCAGACAGCCGTCGTATATTTTTTCTGGGATTTCTGGTAAGTAGTTAAGCATCATAGCTGTTGTACTTTCATCGGTGACTATTCTTCGTGGATCTGCAACATTGAACGGTTGATTTGCAAAATTTCCAGTTTTCTGAATATTGATAATAAGTTTTGCCACAGTATTGTAAGTGATGTGCGATTAAGGGTACCAGGATATCAGTGGAATTCTGGAACATTAAGCCTAAGACTCTTTGTTTTTGTGATATATTTCTTTGCAAAAAATTAGTAGAGCTTGGATTTTTTGTTTGCCTTATTACGATAATTCAATCTTACTACCAATTTATAAAAGTAATTTTTTCGTAATAAATATTTTTTTTCCTTTCTCATTTGAATAAGGATATGTTTTGCGAGATATATTAACATTTAGTTACGATTTTTAAAAATAATATTCCATAAATATGCAAAATATTTAAGATATCCGTACACCTTTAAAACGTCATTTTTATCAAAAATTTTGATTTTTTAAATTTTAATGTCAGTTTAAAATTTGAACATTTTACTTTCTAATAGCGTTTGAATTTTGCTTATACCTTATTTAGAACTTAAGTTACAAGGATTTGAATTTTACTCTGTAGCTAATTTTTAATTGCATTTGAAAGTTTGTGTTTGATTTCTCTCAAAATGAGTTTTCTCGAAATATTCACATATGACAACATAAATATCAGAAACATTTATGAACCAAATTAATTTCAATTTTGCAAGTATCATCCTTATGTAGTTTTTAAGAACTTCTACTTTCATGGTTGTAAAATTGATGTTTTTAGTAACAAAGGTGTAAATCGTGTATTGTTATAACTTTTTCTTGATTTTTCATTGTTATTTGACTCGAAACACACTAAAAATTGTAGTAATATGATTTTCATCATGAAAGTAGTATCAGCACCAAAAATTGCTATGATGAATAAGATAAAATTTACAGAATAATATTATTTTATTTACTTTTGAGTTATGAGAGTTATTCTGATAGTCAATTTATGTACTATTTTTACCATGTTTTCCACTCCGAATTTTTTTTTTTTTTTTTTTTTTTTTTTTTTTGAATTAAAAGCCGATTATTAAATGTGTTTTTCATAGTTTTAGGTTATATTTTAGCATTAAAAAAATTTTGATAGCAAATACCAATGTATTTCAAAAAAATTTCTCCGAAAGAATACGGATACCTTAACTCATCGTATAGAAAACTATACATAAAATATAGCGAACCTACTTTTTTGATGATATTACTGTATATGCTCTTTGAAAAAATGATAGAACGTCGTAATTTTGGAAATTTTAATTTTCTTCCCCCTTTTTCGTATACAAATTTATTTTGGTATTAAAAAGGCAAAATAAAATTGGGTATTATGAAAAGAAAAAATATTTTAGGTTTACTATATATGCTTAAGTACCATTTTAGAAGCATAAAAAATATGGAACCATGTTGTATAGTAATTTTCTTTAAAATGGTATCTAAATGTAAATATATCTCGCAAAACATATCCATATTCAAATGAGAAGGAAAAGAAGTCTTTGTGAAAAAAAATTATTTTTATGGTTCGATAGAAACATAGAAATATCATTATAAGGCACACCAGAAATCGAAGCTCTACTAATAATTTGCAAAGATATATATCACTAAAACAAGGAATCTTAGATTTATTGTTCTAGAATTCCGCGGAACCCTGGTACCCTTAAATATTTTTAGTCACCCAAGGGGCTATTGTTTTAGTTAACCCAAAAATGTAGTACCTGACCACTTTTCAAAAATGTATCTTATTTTTGTGTGTATTTTTATGTCTGCTTTCACCAGTAACGGATTTAAAAGATAAAGATTTAAAAAGATACACCATAATAAATATCTCCTTAATTTTTTATTGCATTGAAATAAAATTTATACAATATGTGTATGATACCTGCTTCCACCATTAATCAAACCAGTTTTCAAAAATATGTCGTAATATATTTCCCCAGTATTTTTATTGGATTGAAGTGAAACAAATATAAAAATTAAGTATTTTATTTACTTATCGATTTACTTATTACTTTAAATCATACGTTAACTTGAATCAAGATATGACTGAAAATAAATCACATTATTCAGAATTTTAAGATAGCTGTGAAGGTAGCCCCTTTTTTTAGCCACCTAAGGGGTTATTGTTTAGGTGGATCACTTTTGATGTACCAGATCTCTTCTATTTTTTTATCGTTTGCTTCAATTTTAATTACATTTAGCTTAAATATATTCAATTTAATAATTTATCGTTTGCTTTTGCTTTAATTATATTTAGGTTAAATATATTCAATTTAATAATTTATCGTTTTCTTTAATATTAATATCGGAAAAGTTTACTATTTTCCGTTTCTCGATATTTCATCGTTTACTTTAACTCTTATATTTATTTGAGTATTTTAATAATAATTATAAGAAAAAAAAACGCACCCGCAATTCACCGGCTAGGAATCAAAGTTCTAGAATCAAAGTTAAGATAAAAATATATACCTAATTTTCCTACGCATGGAAACTTGTGACCCATCTTATATACTACTCCCTAAAAATAAGTTTTTCTCTCTTTTTTACAACGTTTTTATGTGTTTCACTTGGTGCGTGTGTGTCATCAAATTTTCGATCGTTAATTTAACCACCTTTCCATCAAGCTAGAGCTCTGAAACTTCGGGAATCGTTCTTACTCGCCTAACAATGCAACATTTAGACATTTGCGACTAGTTTTAACTAATATTTCAATAAACTTTTTTTTAGCTACAGCAGCACTAGGATCACTAAATCTTTCGGGATCAAGACTGTCATGGCGAATAAATGCCAACCTTTGTTGTTGTCTCGCTCACTTCGGCCTAAAAATAATATGAAATTAATTATAAGTAAAATAATGTTTAAATTTTCTTACCTCCTCTACGGTGTTTCCTTGCTCTCTCCTTATTGTTGCCAGCATTCTTCTGAGCATCTTCCTTTACCTTTGACCGGCTTCTTAGTTTCATTTGAAAAATAAATTTGAGGTTTAATGAAAATTCAGTATTGGATTTTCTTTCAATTCGCAACTTTTTGTAAAGAAGAGTATGACGCGTAATTCAAGTAGATTTATCTACACTTAGCCAATCATACTCAAATTAGCCTCACCTCACCTATACTTGGTTAGACCTGGTAATCGAAAAATATTTGGAAACTAAGAAGGAAAAGGCTTGTATGTGTTGTAAAAAATTTCAATAAAAAATATTCAATAAATGATTGATTAAATTATAATTAAATTTTTTATGTGTTTATTTTGTATTTGTTTTGAATTTAAAGTATAATAGTTAATAAACTTTGCCACCATATAAAAACGTTGTTTTTTTTATCTCGAATTATTTCAGGTTATATTTATTCCTAACCATATAAGTTTACGGAATTGCAACATTTTCAAATTACGAAAAAAAAAAAGTGAATAGATTCTTAAATCCAAGTAATTAAGAGATAATTAAATTGATATTATTCTTTAATTTTTTTCAGAAACTTACAAATTTAGAATCATCCTTTGATTAATTTAGGGATAAATTTTTACTAGGGCAGTAGGACATTTTCAAGAGTACTGGAAATAACTTGAACTCAATGATATTCAAAACGTATAGAATGGGTGAAATAAATTAAATAAATCAATTCATTAAACATCTAGCATTTTTTTTTATTTAAACGAGCAATCATAATAAATCGTTAATAATAAAAAGAATAAAAGTATAAAAATCATTCAAGATGGAACGAGCCAGGCAAGGATAAATCAAGTTTTTGCTATTGTAAAGGGAAAGAATTTTCTTTGAAATGGAATGGGACTCTGGATAAGATCAAGTTCAGATTACGAGGCATCTCTGCATTTTATTGAATGATTAATTGGTTTTTATTAACCTCGCATCAGAAGCACTTTGAAGGCAACACGCGACGAAATTTGAACCTCGGTCAAGTGACAAGGACGTCACCTGAGCTCTCCTAATTTTCACTACACTCCATTAGGATTGCTATGAGTCTCGACAGATTTAACGTGCGTCAGCCCCGGCTACCCAGCGGGTCTTTGGAGGCATCAAACCTAGAACCCACAACTCGACGAAAACCGTCTGCCACGTGTCCGTGATAATGACCACTGGGCTAAGGCGGCCTTAACACGCTATTGTTTATCACATAGTACATGTAAGATTATTTAAAATTGTAATTTCTTTAAAGTCATTTGTTCAGTGGAAAAAAACAATCTATAGTATTTGATCTTTAATCTCGATCCGTGCTAGTTAATCTGGCATGTTCGGAATAGGATTAAAGAGTTTGCCAAATAATCGAGAGAGTAAGAAAGAGAGCGTCTATAAAATTTTAACGGGAATACCTAAGATATAAAATTATAGATTAAAAATTTAAACGATTAAAACATACGTTTACGCGCATTCGGAACCTGTGTAGATGATATAAATACCTGGAAAATACTTCTCATTCTACACTCTTTACTCAACGGCCAATAGCAATTCAGCTTTTCGGCTCACTTGGATATTCCCGAATGGGTGTTGAACTCTTTTGCACATGGACAAACTCAAATCCCAAACACGAAGGAATCTATATTCATACAGGAGAAGATTATTGAAATATCCACAAATGAAGAACTTAAACCAATGTTTGAACAAGAATACTACAAATTCTGGTTACAGAAACAGTTCCCAATTTTATATCCTTTTTTATGGATTATTGTAAAGAAATTGTTGACTGCGTTCCCGTCTTCTTATTTGGTAGAACATGGATTCGGTGCCGTTATCACATGCACAGAAAAGAAACCGACTAGAAATTAGTGTTCGTTGGGATTTGCGGTTGCTACTCACAAACTTTGAGCAGGACATAAATATATTCATAACGTCTTATCAAGTTCATCCAAGTCATTATTTTTTTAAAAATTTTATTTTAAGCGAAAGTTGTAATTTCAATAAATACTTCTTCGACAAAATGTTTTTTTTTTAATTTGTAATTTTTCCTGTATGCATTTATGTAGCTTTTTCACTTGAGGGTACGTGGACAAGTTTTGACTATATAAAAAGGTTCATGGATCAAAAAAGTTTGGGAACCACTGATCTAAACTTTATGGGCCAGTTATACAGCAGAACAATCAGGATAGAAAGTTCCTGAACTTGGATAAATATCGTATTCGTGTCAATGAAACTACCCAATCAATCTCATCGTTTGATGGTAATTCAAAATTACGTGGCTCATCGCCAATAGTCCTGTGACATTGGGCTATTCGCGGTTTCTCTTCACTAACCTTGGGGACTTTCAATTGAGATTGATTGCTTTCGCTAAACAACCTTTGCCCAACCAAAAATGAAACGTGATGAAGAATGTAATATGCAAAGCAGTTAGGAATGAAGTGAAGCGGTTAAATTAAGGAGTATATAAACTCCATCTGAAGGAGTAGAAAAAGAGAGGAGAAGGAGGATCAGAGAGGCGTTGTAACGAGAGGAGGTGGAATCTAAATGCTATAGTATTGAAAGGCTGATTTAAGGATTAGAGTTGAGGTCCGAGTGTAAACCACTCGGATTGAGAATTGTGCTAGTGTTTTCAGCAGTTGTTCCAGGTTCATACTTGCAGTTGGTAAGAAGCTGTTAGATTATTATTGGTGGGTTGAATTAAAGTGATAATAAACTTGACTTGGAGAGCTATATTATTATTGTCTTAGTGGATATATATTAATAAAGGTTGAAAGTGGTTTTGGTGGTTCTGTAATTACAGGTGTCATATTGTTTAATATTAGATATTAGTGATGGCACAAGATAACACCCGGGGTAATCGGGTGTTACAGTCCTCGAGGAATTTTGAAATAGTTGTCTTTAAAAATTAACAAATATATCAAACTAACTCCTGTGACAGAAATAATCCAGTAATATTTGCATCGATCCTTGTTTCATTCAAGACCTATCGTGTAGAGCGGCTGGAGCACGTTAAATCTACCAAAGCTCAAAGTCCTTCCGATGGCGTTGCTTCGATGTGGAAATTGGGGTACTAGCTCTGATAACGATGTCGGTATGTGATCAAGGTTCATAATTATGAGGTGTATTTGAATGAATTTAGTGAGCCATGTGTTGGGCAGAAATAGGCAACCGGCAAAACACTGTTAAACAAAATCCTTATTAAATTAATTTATTCGTTTTCAAAATAAAACAAAACTTTTCGTTTACGCTTAAATATGCATTAAAAATTCCATAACATACGCGAAGAAAATCGAAAGTTATTATTTACTTATTTTTGTGTAGGAATAATTTCTCAGACATGGAACTTTACTTCTGTATCATGCAAACATGAATTAAATTTTACAAAGATAACATCCCGATATTCTAGATGTGACGTTCTTTTTTTCATTTGGAAACCAATCAACGTGACTTTAAGCGAGAATAAGTATTAAACTAAAAAGCTTAACTTCACTTCGTAAACATCAAAACAGATTACAGATTTTAAAAAGGGAGCATCCGATAATTTGCATTTCATGTATAATGCATATCACTTTCAAGAAGTTTTACTTCAACAAATAGAAATCCGCTTCTCTCTAAAAAATAAAACTAAAGTTTACTCTGTATTTGCATTAAAAGATGCTTGAATTCTTCGAATATCCAATTTTGAGCAACAATTTTCGTAGAATCCGAACTTAAATAGTTATGAAGTTTCGGCGAAAGAAAAAAAAAAAAAAAAACTTCACGAATACTCTTATAAAGAAAAATTAAATATATTATTAACAGAAGAAGTATATTTTGTTTTCCTTTTTGACATCTCCTTTCCTGGAATTAGCTTATTTTTGTAATATCACTAGTTCAAGAATTCCATTTTCAAATAAAACAATATGTTATTTAAAATATAACCATTTAATCTTTTTTCTTATATAAATTTACTTTAAAATCATTTTTGTTTACTATTTAAATTTAAATCTTAATTTAAAGTAGAACATGTGTTGAATTTTTTAACGCTTTTCTTTCTATTGGAGAGTAAGGCTGCAATGCAATTTAAAATTTCAAGTCATAAATAATAAAATTAATCTTCTTGGAATTTGATGACGTTTGAATAATCCATGGAATAAAATTAAGATTTCCTTTCCGTTTTTGTTTTTTCAGAAAATATAAAAAAAACATTTACAGATACATTTAATTATGTTTTATTGAATATTAAAGCATTTACTCATTCATTAAATTCCCTTTAAAAACCGAAGCATTTACTCGTACATTTTTTTTCCTTCTCAATTAAAGGTATAATGTAACTAATTTGTTTATGTATATGAGCTTTTATGTAGCTTGCTACGCTCATATATATATATATACAGGGGTTGGACAAAAATATGGAAGCAAAAACATGTTCACACTTAATATGGTGTAGGAAACCCGTTGCATCCAAAACAGCTTGCAGTCTTCTCCGGAATGGGATAAAATACGGTTCCTGTATGTGCCAGAGATATTATACCATTCTTCCACCAAAACGGTAGCAAGTTCAGATAACGATGTTGGCGGTGGATAACGAGAACGCACTTTCCGTTCCAATATGTAGACACAAAGGTTCGATATTCAGGTCTGGCGGTGACTGGTGGCCGGGGAGATGGGACAAATCCTCCTCGTGCTCCAGAAAACCAATTCCTGGACAATGTGAACAGGGCACTGTGTCGACACCGCATCACCATCGGGAACAACGCTGGGATGAACCCAGTCTGCCAAAATGTTCACATAAGTCTTGGCAGATCATGTGCTGACACAGTTATCATGGGAGAACTGGCTGCCCAAACCACTTAACAGAACCCCGCCATGTTTCACTCTTGGCAATGGCAGTCTGTATTATAGGCTTGAGATAGCTTCTCCGAGCCGTAAAACTCCCAGAAGTAGGAAACAATGTGAAAGAAGACTCGTCAGATACATATTACGCTTCCACTGCCCTATGGTCAGGCTTTATGACAAGCACCTTTTGTTACGAGGCATTAGCATCATTGATGGCTTCTCAATTGCAGCACGACCAGAATTCCTGTTTATATGAGCTCCTTCTAATTGTTTTGGTACAACATTCATTTTGGCAGTAACTTTTTGCAGCTGTGATCTTCTTATTTTTCGTACAATTGCCCTTAATGATCGTCTGTCACGATCACTCCTTTACTTTCGTCCGCGCTGTGGTTAGCAGATGATGTTTTCCCTTTTCAACTATGCGGGTCATTTTGATACGGTACCTCTTGAAATACTAAACACCTCGGCTACCTTGCTTACGGAGCACCACCATACGTGCTCAACAATTTGCCCACGTTCGAGAGTCCAACTCTGACATAGTATTGACAATCACATAACAGTACTCCGACAACAACTGAACTGTTTAGCACGTTTACGAGAGTTGTATAGATTGGCGTTAGTAGTCAAAACGACGCCACCTACATATTTCATTAAAATCAATCTTTCTTTCAAACATGCATTTACAAGGTGTTTCCATGTTTTGACCACCCCTGTATATATATATATGTGTGTGTGTGTGTGTGTGTGTGTGTGTGTGTGTGTGTGTGTGTGTGTGTGTATGTGTGTGTGTGTGCAATGATTCAACTTTAATTTGTAATAGTTTCACTGAAAAAAAATTTAAATTCTAAATTTTTCCCATTCTCTCTCTTAAAGGTAGTGTTCATCTTACTTCCTGATACTATTTTTTTTTAAATTTTAATTAATACAATCTCGCGCTTATAAAAATTTGCTGAATACACTGTTGTCACTGTTGAAGACTTATAGGGATTATCCCTACTAAGTTGTTGGAGGCCATGTGAACCCCAAAGAATCCCTGCACTCATACAACGTTATCTATTACGTCTAAAAAGGAAAATCCCTTCAATAAAACTCAAAGTAAGAGAAAATTTCCCCTCTTTCGGCTCATCTGCATGCTTGTTCTATACTTCAAACGGAGGAGATGTATCTCTAGCCCGATGGATATGATATACTCTCTTTCTCTCTCTCTCTCTCTTTTACACACACACACACACACAGTTAATGTGGAATAAATACAATGCAGTTAGAACCTTCCGGCTTGTTTTATTTCATTAATTAAAATGTAACACAAATGTAAAATGTCTGTATTTCGCAGTAAACTAATTGCTATTGATTCAGCCCTCAGCAAGACCCTTTCATTTCCCAATTCAAGTAGCATATGGATTCTAACGAACAGTCGTTGTGCCATCCTTTATTTTTCTAATAGGCACAGAGTGGGAGATAATACTGGATTTGGATTTTGGATACACTTGCAATGGATTTCTTCGCACGTCAATAATGCTGGAAAAGATATCGCTGACACTTTGGCAAAATATGGCGCTGTTCAACACCCAAATCCTCTGGACCCTCTGACTTATGCAGAACTGCAATTCACTTATAATAGTAATAAATGGTAAAATCTTCCTCCTGCTCATCACTGGTATGAGACTAAGCGCCCCGATTGTTTTTTCTCCCTTCGGAGTAGCAGAGAAGAGCAAACTGCTAATACCCATTTTCGCGGTGGACACACACACCTTTACACTAAACATACCAACACTTAATACATACCTATTTCTACCAAAGCTGGTCAAATGACCAGATTTTGTGTTTCCTGATTAAATGTATGAAATATGGATGTTAGGAACGAAATAAACAAATCTATTACAAACACAAATAATAAGAATTTTTAATTCATTGCTTATTACATTTTACATGTACAGGGTGTCTCCATTGTACATTTTCCACAAACATATTTTTCTCGTTTAGAATAAATTTTGATGGTTTTATTTTTATGACAATATCCTATTTGACACGTCTTTCGTTGATAAGAATCTATAGTAGATTTAGGTAACGATCTTTTTGTATTTGTTCTCTTTTGATTGTTCACGGGCATCTCGAAAATCGACGGTTAGTTCTTCTGCTAACTGGAGTGAAAAGTCTTGTCTCGAGATATTTTCTCCTGTCGTTTGCTTGTACAAAATCCGATCATTTATGCCAGCTAAGTCAAGGATATTGAAAAATATTTGCAGTGGCCATCTGCAAGGCTTAGATTTTGTAGTATATTTCCTCTCCATTTGATCGGTCATGTCTACAACAAATTTAGTTTCATTATGAACTGTACACAACACGTTGGATACGGATAAACGTCATAATTTCTGATCCAATAACCTTATAAAGCAATAAATTATTCTCCCGATCAATTGACCGGTTGTGGTAGATAACGGTATACGACAAGTATTACTCAAAATAAACAAAATACAAATAAAAAATAATAATACAATATTAACTGTATACAATTAATGGGAAAGGTCACGAAGTCAAATGTGCGCGAGCGATAAGATAATATGCGTTTTTTGAATGCAATAGTTCATAACCGGTCAAAAGACTGGTTGTGGTGTGTTTAGTGTTAAAAAATTGTCTTACCATAATAGCAACGGAGTTTCTCCAACCTGCACTTTGTGC
>BMAW01061797.1:0-11065 GCA_019974015.1 Nephila pilipes
TGCCTTCCAAGCAGTTGACCCGGGTTCGACTCCCGGCCGACGCAGGTTTCTTTTTGCTTTAAGAAAATCTGAAAAAAGTACAAATATTTTTGATTAAATTTCCACATTTGAAGTTATCACTTTTATCCATTTTATTACCTTGTGTTTGTTTCATATTCTTAAAATAATTTATTTTAATTGATTTTAACAAATGTTCTGATGCCGAACAAAATGCCGTATTCTCAAAATGTAAGAATCGGTAACGAATCCTCTTCAGCTCATAGTCTCACTAGAGGACATCGGGCGTCTTATTTTAATTATCATTCAAAAGGCAAGGCAGAATGATGATGATAATAGTGAATTTTTACTGGCACAAGAGCCAGGTTAGGCCATATTGTGCCAAACAAGGTAAATCTGAGATCTAGACGCTAAAACAATGGAAAAAAGATTGATCAACAAAGGTCAAGTGAGAAAGTAAAGTTTATTGGCACAAGAGCCAGATATGACTATACTGCGCCAAACAAGATTTAACTGTGGTCTAGACTTGAAAAAAATGGAAGAAAAAACAAATTCGTTGACAAGGAGGAGGGTCGAAAGTAGAGAAGGATCGCTGGGGCAACCCGGGGGTGCGTCACCCGTGTTTACCAAAGACAGTAAACCTCTTGAGAAAGAAAAAGATCACTAGGGTGCCTCGAAGTCATAATGCCCATATTTGCCTAAAGAAGGCAAGTCCCTGAGTTCCCCTGATATAATCCCCAGGGGCAGAGTGCCCGGCTATTCCCCCAGGCGCCGGGTACCCATTTTAGTCACCTCTTGCTACAAGCATAAGCTACAGTGGGACTATTCTGTCATTCCCGATCACCACACGAGTCAGGCAAGTCAAAAATCTTGCAGTCGTCAATACTCGAATAAATTACTCTCGGTGAAACCTCTCATTAGGGAATGGGGTATTATTCCAGTGCGAAGAGTGGATGTCAGACTGACTCGTCTTCACATTTCACAAACTCGGTTTACACATAATAATAGGTTACTTGGAAATTGATCCCAATCGTCCTCTCTGTCCATACACTATTCATCAGATATTAATTCCATGTTTCATCGTCACTATCACGTATTCTAGTGGCCGCGGTAGCCTAGTGATCATGGTTTCAGATTCGTGGCCGGTGGTTTTCGTTCAGTCGTGGGTTCAACCCTTGGACGCTAAAGAGAACCGCCGTGTATCCGGGGCTGATGCACGTTAAATCTGTCGGGGATCAAAGTCCTTCCGTTAGCGTGGTGTGGAAGTCAAGAGAGAAGGTGCCAGCTCAGGTGTCGTCGTCGTCATTTGAACGAGGTTTAAAATTACGAGGTCCGTCGCTAATATCCATCGTATTGAATTAAAATCATAATTTATCTTTAAAAAAAATTTATAATCCCTCATTAAATTTTAATAGGGGTTCCTTCAATGATTTTAATTTCAAAAAATTTAAACTGTGGTAGTTATGTGTTATAAAACCTATTATTGTCTATGGTGCGGGGGCTGGGGTGGTGATCTAAGCTTCTCGCAAATTATTAAACTAAATTTTATTTAGAGAATTTACCTTTTAAAAATCACTAAGCCTATAGGACGTCTCCCTATGCTGCTTTACAGGGCTTACTCCTATTCATCTTACCCTAATATTTCTTAAATTTCTTAAAATTTCTAAAGTATCAAATTTGGAAGCGGCATAATTCTAACTTTTTTCACCTGAGTAATAATATCCCATTCGACTCAAACATCTCTCTGAGAGCTGTTTGTCCTGAAAAACAAATTCTTTTTCTTAACAAATTTTCGGTACCCTCCGAATGGAAGATTTACATCGACGGATCAAGGATTGTTTCCAAAACTGGGTTCGCCGTGTCCTAACAGAGTCTACATTTTCAAACTGAAATTTTATAATTTAGTTTTCTAGGCCGAGCTTTCAGCAATTGTATTTGCCGTTTTGTGGGCAGTCTCTCATAACTTTAAAGTTTCTGTTTACTCCGACAACTTATCATCTACATTGCTACTGAAGAGTAGCAGAAATAAATTGGCTTTTATTAATACCATTCAAGAAAAATTAGCAACTTATTCTGATTTTTACAACTTACACTGGGTTCGGGCCCTCATCGGAAATTATTATAACGAAATCGCAGATTTCTTTGCAAAGCTCGCTGTCACTGATGATGAAAAATGAATGTCTCTGTCCCTCGGTCTCATATAGTTATGACTTTAAAAAATAAGCTTCTTTCTGACTGGGAGGTCTGATGGTCAACTTGTAATACTGGTATTCGGGTTCAGTCCTATATTTCGAGACCTAATCTGAGTTTTTATACGAATTCTGGTTTTATTACTTATTTTTTAATGGTCCATTCACACATTCCTTATTTAAATAATTTTAATTTAAAAAAGGCAAATTTATGTTTCTGCGGCTCTATTGGAGATGCTGATGCCTACGTTTTCTCTTGCCCTTTTACCAGAGATTTTCATTTAAAATGTCCTGTTGTTGAAGCGAAACGTTTTTGGCAGAGATACGTGTGTGAAAATCCCTACAAGTATTCTAAGCTTAAATCCTGTATTCTTACGGCTTGTAAAATTACCCAACCAATTTTTTAATTGTTTTAAATTTTTGTTAGATTTCTCAATATTTTAATCTTCTCGTATTGTGTAGCTATAATTATATATATGTTGATACGTATGTCTAACACTTCATTTTTGTTGACGAGTTTGTGGACGTTTTTGTATTGTGCCATTTAACTTGTGCCTTTTATTTCTGCGAAAAAATTCCTACTGTTTCTTTCCTTTTGTTTTTGTCGTGTACATATTCTGCTGTGCAAATACCTTGTATACTTTATTTGACTTTGATTTAAATTTATGTAAAATGTAAGCTCGGTCCCCTTGGGAATTTTGCCAATAGCCCTCGTGTTGCTAGTAGTGCGACGTTAATACAAACTAAAAACAGAAATATCGTGTATTGTATCATTCATCTGCTTTAAATTTGTCTGATTTGGAGGGAAAAATCCCACCCAAACCTATTTGCATTTTTAATACGAATTAGACTTTTATATAAGTGATTGCACCCTTTTTATGATATTTTTTTTCTTAATTTGTGAATTTGTTATACCTTTTTAATCTGGTTTTAAAAAAACAATTTGTGGGATCTTCATGAGGGTTTGGCGCAGCTTAGCCAGATTTGGCTCTCTTACTCACTCACTTTCTAAACGTAACACGTGATATGAAAAGAAATGTGCGAGTAATTTTGCGATAATAGTAACGTTACGTAAAACGCTGGTTCTTGACAACCGTGCTCAAATAAAGAGAATATATGGTGTATGGAAATAAAAAATACTCTATTTCGCTTATCATTTTCAACATATCGGGGACTTTTCGGGTGTCTGAGACGATACGGTGGTCTCGAAAATTTAGCATTCAATTAATGTACAACAAAAAAAATAATAAAAATCAATGTTTTTAGATAAAATGCTTCACCAAATGTAACCATTGCAGGATTACGACTTGATTGTCAAACAACAAGCATGAAGCACAAATTTTCGCACAGTTCTGCAAGGAGAAAAAAGTCTATGTAGAAAAGTTATGATTTTGGCACGCAGCATGCGCTGTGAAAACCTCCTCTTTCTTCATTCGAGGAAGAGACAGGTTCTGCTCGCTGGCTTCACTGTCGATAGGGAACGCGTTCACGGAAGTAAATAAGGAAAGTGATGACCTGATTCTTAATGTTTAATAGAACATAAGAATTGCTCATCTTTCGAAGCGTCGGTGGTATAACGGTTAGCATAGCTGCCTTCCAAGCAGTTGACCCGGGTTCGACTCCCGGCCGACGCAGTTGTCTTTTTGCTTTTAAAATATATTTAATGAATAGAATTCAATGTTTTATATTAAATTTCAGAATTTTGTCTATTACAATAGAGCCCTTCAAAGCAATTTCAGTTATCAATCGAAAACTTAGCTATTCGCAAAATGTAATGACACTTCTTCTTTAGACGTGACTTAAAAATTTCATCTCTCGCACTTCTCTACCCCTCAGGGGGCTCATCACCTTCAGGTACGGGTATCACGACCCCGAGGTACCCTGGTGATGTTTCCCCCTACTTCTCCCCCCCCCCCTTTATCATGTGTTTTGGTTTGAGAGGTTTTTCTGTTTGATATTTTGTGGTAACAAACAGGAAACAGTTTAATCTAACATAGTTTTCTTCCAATTCTGCGGCTTTGCTAACATTAGCATTGCATTAAAAAAAAATTGAAAAAAAAAATTATAAAATATTTCAAAATATAAAAAAAAACTCTGTTATGTCTCTACTAACACAAGCCTAGCTCTGGCATTAAGGGACCCCACTACCCCTCAAGCGAACCTATCTTGATAAGTTATGATCTCGGCACGCCGCATGTGCGGTGAAAACCTCCACTGTCTTCATTAGCCTCCTCAGTCTCGGCGTCGCCTGTAAGAGACACTAAACAACACTTTCAAAAAATGCCACCAAGTTAAATAAAAAGCGTCATTGGTACTCCGACATCGTTAATTTTCTTGTTAATAGATGGTTGTTCTCGAAAAAAAAAATTTTTAGTGAACATTTTGCATTCGTATTTTATTTATGGTAAAAGGAAAAAGGTCTTTTCCAAGAGAAAGAAGATGATACACTTTCGCATCGCTAAGTGTTCATATTTTTTATTAGTTTCTCACTCAAATCTTCCCACTTCTGATTTAGAACACTTTTATTTAAGTGTCGCCTGTAGGAGACATTGGGTCCATGGGTATCAAAATCATTTGATTTGAAACTATAATTATGGCATATATTTGAACTCTGAATGATATTTCTTAATTGCTAACTGAATTCACCAAAAGTAGATATTTAAGGGATACAGGAAAGAATATGTATCTGTCAGACAATGAAATGAAACAGCTGTTAGTGATCTCTGTAATTATGTCTTATTTAAAATTTCCCATAATTCGAATGTACAGGGCAGAAAAACTATAATTCCCGTACTCACAAATATCATTTCTTAAAAATCGCGAGTTTTCAATCAGCAACAACTTAAAATTGAGATATTATTTAATAGTATAAAATGAAGAAAGAGATAAAAACCGAATGATAAATTTTGGAAAGTAAAGACTCTTCTGGAAGCAATTCAGACACGAATATTTTATGATTCAAATTTTACATTATGAGCATTTTACCTTATGTTCATTATGCTATGGATAATTGTGAATTACTCACTAAATTAAGATCAATGAAAAAATTTTAATGAACATGAGGATGTCATTTTGTCCTGTTGTCTCCTCCAGGTGATACTTAATTTCTCAAAAATAAAAATTAAATTAATTTGTTTAGTATTTTTTCAGTACTTTTTCATGTATTTAGAATCGATTGATACAAATTAGTCTAAAATTTATGATTCAAAGGTGACCTTGGATCTGAGGAGGTTAAAGAAAGACGGCGGCTCTTCTGCGTGCTAACTTTATTGTCGATAGCGGATGATCACGAAAGTAAATAAGGAAATATCATGAGATATATATGACCCGATTCTTATTGTGTCATCAGCCAAAAGAAGTGCTCATCCTTCGAAGCGTCGGTGGTATAACGGTTAGCATAGCTGCCTTCCAAGCAGTTGACCCGGTTTCGACTCCCGGCCGACGCAGACCTTTTTAATGGTTGTAAAAACATGTATTATTTTAAAACTTCTAAATCAAATTAATTTTAGAATGTATTCTTGCTTTAAAATGCATATAAAAAGACTTTGCAAACTTATCACTCTTGTCAAAAAAAAAAAAAACGTTGTACATGTAATGCAACCTTCCATTCTGAACGGGAATGCTTATCTACCGAAAAAAATAAAATTTTCAGAAGTATCAAAAAGTCACATCCCGAGAACACTTTATCACGAAGCAAATCAGAAATTTTGATATGAAGCACACCAGGATGAACAACCTTTATTTTACTATTGATTCTTCATTTCAGTGCCTGGATAAAGGCCTTGTTTTGCACTCATCTACAAACATCGATGTAATGGCTACAAATTCCCGCTTTTTAATTCTTTCTTTACCAAACAATGAAATGTGTACAAAATATCCATTCGCTATTCCGAGAGCGTTGAGGTATCAGTGGTGAACCTAAGTCTGTAAAAAATTGAAATCTGGGTACCTACTTAACATCTCTTTTGTTGGGAGAGGTTGCTCCTGAGTGTCCTTCTTGCCATGTCTTCTACTCAATTCACCATATTTTAACTGAATGTCCGGTGTTTGATTATTAATTGCCGGATTTTTTTTCATTCATCAGTTTTAAACTTATAGGACTTGGTGCGAGAAATCCCTCATCATAACTTATTTGCTTTTTTGCGACATATTGGTCTTTTACACCACATTTGAATTTTACCTTTTTGTCCTTTGAGTGTCTTTTTGTGTTGCTCTCGTGTTTTTAAGGTCATTTCTTTCTAATCGATTTAAACAAGTGTTTGGCGCAGCATAGCCTACTTTGGCTCTTGCGCCATTAAACCCTACAGTCACTCACTGGGTACCTACTAATAGAAACTAAAACCGCATTACCGATTTTTTGAGTGCCAAAATCTTTCGCGATTCTCCTCTAAATATCTATCCCCACAAATGTCGTGGCGTAATTTCTGAACCTGACCTGTTGTGCGCATCCGAAGCGGAAATCCTCGATGGATTTTCCGACCAGGGTGTCACTCAAGTGAGAAGAATCACACTTAAAAAAGACAGTTCCACTTTCCTTACAAATCATTCAATTTTAACTTTTAATAGTCCCCAATTACCTTCAACAATCAATGCTGGTTACCTTAATTGCAATATCCGGCTATATATTAAGAATCTTCTGCGCTGTTTCCAGCGTCAGAAGTTCGGACATTCAAAAGTTGCTTTCAGGGGACAATTAAAGTGCTCTAGGTGTGCGTCCGTTGGACACTCATCCATGGATTGCAAACTGGAGCCCAAGTGTGTTAATTGTTCCCACACAACCTCACACTTCTAACTCAACAATATGCCCAAAATAGCAAGGGAAAAAAAAGATTCAGGAAACAAAATCTACGTGTAATATTTCATACATAGAGGCTCGAAAACTAATAGTTACTCATCTTTCTCAAACTTACATACACGCCGCTAAGTCTGTCTCATCGTTAACCTAACCGATCCTAATTTTACAAAAGTCATATGCCAAACTCTGCAATGTCTGAAGCCATTGCCGTCTTCATCCAAATCGACACCTTCGTCTATTCCACTGCATGCAGTTAATACATCATCTTCACAAGCAAATATTTTACCATCAGTAGTTCCTCTCAAAACAGTTAAGACTGTAAACGTTCCTATTCTTCATACAGTTGCACCCGCTCCTCGAAGTCTCCCTACCTCTTCAGCATCTTTTGATTTTAAAACAAAAACCGAAAAGAAAAATAAATTAAATCATCCATTCCGAAATATTTCTCATTCTTCAACAGTAAACCGAAAATTGACATTAATTTTACTGCCTATAAGCCCAAATGTACCCTAACGCCTAATCATGGAAATGACGATTGTATTTTATTTGATGTAGATAATTCCTGGCAAATTGATGCCATGGACGAAATTGAAAATACTCACTTTACGAACCAAAAGAAAGCTCGGAATCTACCTTATTATTTGTATCCATTACGTTTTATCTGATTATATTAGTTCGCTTTAATTGATTTTTAATCCAATATTTTGAATCTGCTTTAATTTTGACGACAAATAATTATCGTATTAGGATTTTATGAGATTTTAACTTAGCACACTTTTCTCTTAACTTTAACTAAACTTGAATTTCGTTTTTAAATGACCCACTTCCCAGAAAGCATAGCCATATCTGACTCTTGCGCGATAAAATTCAAATATCACACACACATATCAAATGACAAGAATATTTGTTCTATGGAAATAAAAGGAGTCTACTTCGCGATAAAATTCAAATATCACACACACATATAAAATGACAAGAATATTTGTTCTATGGAAATAAAAGGAGTCTACTCTTTCAACATACCGGGGACTCTTCGGTTGTCTGGGATGATACAGTGTTCTCGAAAATTTAGAACTAAATTAATGTACAACAAAAAAATAATAAATATCAATGTTTTTAGATAAAATCTCTTTCACCAAATGTAACTATTGCAGGAATACGACTTGAATGTCAAACAACAAGTATGAAGCACAAATTTTCCCACAGTTCTGCAAGGAGAAGCAAGTCTATGTAGAAACGTTTTGATCTTAGCACGCAGCATGTACGGTGAAAACTTCCCCTGTCTTCATCAGAGGAGATACAGCTACTTCTGGGTGCTGGCTTCACTTCTGAAGGCTAAAGGTCACGGAAGAAAATAAGGATATCTCAAGAGTTGACCCTATTCTTGATGTTTAATCACGCGTAAGAAGTACTCATCTTCTGAAGCGTCGGTGGTATAACGGTTAGCATAGCTGCCTTCCAAGCAGTTGACCCGGGATCGACTCCCGGCCGACGCAGGTTTTTTTTAATATTTGCAAAAAAAAAAAAAGTATTAATTTGAAATTTCTAAATCACATCAGTTTTAGAATGTATTCTTGTTTTAAAATGCATATAACAACACTTTGCAATCATATCACTCTTGTCAAAAAAAAAAAAAAAACCTTGTTCACGAAATGCATCCTTCCTTTCTGAACGGGAATGCTTGTCTAGCGAAACAAATGAATTTTTTAGAAATATCAAAAAGTCACATTCCGAGAACACTTTATCTCGAAGCATATTAGAAACTGGTTTCTGTTAAGCATTACATGGCACGATAGCCTAGTGGTCATCGTCGCGGACTTGCAGTTTTCGTCGAATCGTGGGTTCGAGCCTTAGCCAAACCAGGAAGTGTTGTCTGGATTGATGCACGTTTAATCTGTCGAGGTTTCAAGTTCTTCCTTTAGCGTAGTGTGGAAGCTTGGAGAGAGGGTAGCTCAATTATCGTCCTCTTTAATTGTTCGAAGTTTAAAATTACGAAGTCCATTGACAATAGCCCTCGGGATGTTTCTTAGTGCTATGGTAATAAAATAATCACTCTCACAATTACTACTTCCCAAGGGTTCCAAAATGATCTTTTGCATACACGAGTGATCCTTTCCCGGGGTGCCCTTGAGATTTTTACCGTCGTTCTTGAAACGAATACGTATGTTTCCTTCTTTACGTGTGGTGAAGGAATAAAGAAATTACAAATGTGAATTAATAATAGTTATTTGCGTGTTATGCTTAATTACTAGTATATGGACAAGTGATTGGCGCAGCTTGGCCAAAAATCGCCTTAGCGCCTATGATACCAAACAATCAATCAATATCTAGGGGAATAATTGCATGAAGAGGAGTTATATACTTTGTTCTGTGGTAGTTGTAAAGTAGGAGGAAAGAAATATTGTTGTAGAGGTGAGTGAAAGTAGGTGTTATTGATGAAAGAGCCAAAAGTGGCGAAGCTGCGGCATATATTTATTTAAAATACATCAAGAGCAAGAATATAGTGATTGTTTATTTACGTCATAGAAGTTATAATATATGTTTGACACAGAATAGCTAGATTTGGCTCTTGTGTCATAAACCTTATTACCTCTCTCACTACGTTACAGAATCAACACAAGGGATATGGGATGAATTTCACGATACTGAACCTCGTTTAATAAGTGTTACAGTCATGAACAGTTATGGATGAAAAGGATAGAAATGTTACAATCATCTACATCTGATCTAGAACCTCCCTCTACAAAAGCCTCTCAGGAGCGTACCTCCTTTCGGTAAGCACAGGAATCATATCCCGAAGTATCCAAAAGATGTTTTCTTTTCCCATGGAATTAAATGTCTTTGGTAAACACTGTAAGACACCCCGGCGACCTCTTTCTTGCGTCTACATCACAGTTACGGTTTGACGTAATAGCACAGTAAGATTGGGTTTTTCAACAACGAAATCTCAACTTTCCCACACTCTCATTCCCCCTTCAAAAATCTACAACATGGCAATAGGAGGACTTTGAACCGCTACAAATTTAATGTACATCAGCCCCACTACAAGGCAAGTCTTTAGTGGTATCATGGCTCAATCTCAAAACTCGTCGAAAAGAGTTTTGACCAAGAGTTCGGGACCATGTCCTCTCGGAAATTGCGGCCATCAAATGTAAGAATAAGGGACGAAAAAGATAAAAATGGATTGACATGAAGCAGGGACGAAAACGGAGAAGGATCGCTAGTTTCTTGGAAGTGTACCATGCGTGTTTACCAACGGTAGTAAACCCTATAGGGAAGGGAAAAAATCTCAGTGGTACTTCGGGGTCACGATTCCTGTACTTGTATAAAGAAGATATGCCCCTGATGGGAATATTTCAAGAGATATCAAGCGTCACTGGAGTATTATGCCCCTCAATACTGCTCCATTCGGTACAATTTCTTTACATCGAAGTGTTTCCCAAATTCTATATTTTTCATTCATTCCATTGCGAGAAACTTTACAAGTTTCCTAGCTGATATAAAGGGAAGGCAAAATACCAGGTGTAATTCCCGCAATGGTAACAAACAAGTTATACGGGAATATTTATAGGAGTTTGTGTGAGGAATGGTGAGGTTTAATGGCACAAGAGACCCACAGAGGCGTACCCAGGGGGTGCAAAGTAACACTTGCACCCTCAAGAATTTTTCTCAAAATTAAAAAAAAAAATAGGACAATTTCCTTTTATTACGCAATTACGGATGTTTAAAATTTTAAACATAAGTATATTTTTTCTCCTCACGCATAAATTTTTTTTCATCGCGAAGAGAAAAAAAGATTTCAACTAAGCCTTTTCCTGAGGGAAGAAAATAAAGGTCTTTGCTGTCTTTAAAAGAGGGCTTGTTTGTAGACGAAGAAAGAGGACGTACATCCCTATAGAAAATGCACCCCCTACAAATGCAAACTTTTTTCTTGTAGTATCTTAATTATTTTTCTTCACTTGTCTTCATTTTTGTGATTTTTATAGATTTATAAAATTATATCAACACAAGAAAGATTTGAACTAGGAGAAATAAGACTAATACAGCATATTACAACTATTTACTTTTTGCTAAGTGGTAATTC
>BMAW01061807.1:0-11795 GCA_019974015.1 Nephila pilipes
AATCAGAAGACACCCTCTCAATCTTGAGAGAAAAACTCCAAACAACCAACAAAAACACCAGACTGGACAAGCTGCAGGATAATAATATCTACTGCCGCCAACCTATTAATATTATTAAATTTCTCATAAAATAGGTTTTTCCTAGCAACACCACTATCATAATTAAACTAAATTTAATTAAGTAAAAATTTTAACTTTTCACATAGTAAAAACTTAACTTTAATGCATTTTTATAAAAATAGTTTACTATTGCTCGATTAATTTCACTAAATTTTTCATGTATTAAATTTTAACTCCTGAGCAAGTGAGAAACCTAAGTTCAGCTACATCTTATATCAATAGTCAATTCTGGGGATTATAGCCCGTGAGGGTTATGTACCCCAAAATAAGTACTCTGCTATATATATATATCTTGATTCCAGTTTACATATGATTTAAGGTAATACATAAATCGATAAGTAAATTCAACATTAAAACATTCAACATATTGAGCCTAACTGTCATTTCAAAAATTAAAAATAATAAAATGGTAAAAAATTAAATTTAGATTCAAATTTCTCTAAATTTTAATACAAATACTGTGCAATATTTAAAAATATATGAATGTTTATTTCAGAAAACCACGTTCACACTGTATAGGAAATTACCTCATTTTGTTATTTGAAAAATATCAGCAGCATGAATAAGGTAGAATTTTAGTAAGTGTATCAGAATCGTGAAAAAAGAACCATTTTCAAATAAATAAAAGTGCAGATATTTCTCTATAGAGTTGCACGTTTGTTCACTATTTTAAAAATCTATTTTTAGCTTACTATTTATCAAATTCTCATAGTAGATACATCTATAGAATTAGTGAAACGCCCGCTGCTCTTTTTAACACTTTAATTTAAAAATTTAAAATTTGAAGCATTTTAAGATCTCAGTTATCTTAATTAAGGCTGCCATCTACCGACCATTTTGATTTCGTGAACGTAATTAATGTTAATCCTATAGAATTTCTTCTTCCTATGGAATTTCTCAAATCTTCCTTGTTTTATACATTTGAATGGAAAACAGTAAAAAATAACGGTTTCTGCGAAGTTAAATTTTTTCACCGAATTTTGGAAATATTTCAGAACATTTTTTTAAAAAATCAGAAAAATTATAGATGAATCATTAAAATAGTGACGGAAATCAAAAAATTCAGGAAAGAAAAATGTGTAATTTTGCAGAATCTTTCTTTCTTTCTCTCTCTCTCTCTCTCTTTTGGATGCTTTTTTTTATATTCAACTATAATATAAAATAGGAAAAATTTGAGGATGGTAACAGAAATTCCATATAATTAAAATCTAAAGGTCAGGAGTCTTTTTATTCCCCGTGAGAGTGTACAGTGTTTGGTAAACACGTGACGCACTCACGGGGGGGGGGGGGGTATCAAACGATTATTTTCTGTTTTCAACTTTTCCTCTTGTCAACCAATTTTTATTTTTTTCTTAAGGACAAAGTTGCACCTTGTTTGAAGCAGCATAGTCACATTTAGCTCACGCCATTGAACTCAACTTTATCAACTATTAAGCACTTAGTATCCCTGATTCCCTTTTATATTTCATTGCTCGATAGCAATTGCGTTTTATTCCCTTTGAAAAACTTAATGCAAGGCTTGACTAAGATATCTCGACCCACAAACTTGACACTAAACCACAATTTGCAAGAGAAGCAGCCACGATAGTTAGTTATGGAATCGAACTCATTGCTAGCTTTGTTTTTGTCGTGGATTCGAGGCTTGGTAAGACTTGTCGTTCAGCGAAGCGTATTCTTGTTAACCCAGTGGATACTCAGTCCTTGGGACATAAAGGAAGTCAATGACTTGTAATTTAGCTCATGTGTTATCTTCGTCACTTGACCGAGGCTTAAAATTATGTGGTCCTTCTTCAACAGGCCTAGTGTTGCTTCTAAGTTCGACTTTGTTTGGACGATCAATCAATGAAAAATGCATAAGACTGTCTTTTGTTGTGTCCTTTTCATTTTATTGTAGGATTAATCACTGAAAGTTGTCAGGGACCCATGTTGAAATGCTAATATGAAAAGTTTCAAACAAGTAAATAAACTCTTTAAAAATAACAAATATTTTGTGAACTAAAAGAAATTAAAAAAGTACAGCAGGTTCCACCGAGATTTGAACTCAAATCCAGAAGGCCAGAATGTTAAGAAATCCAAAATCCAGAATGCTAACCATTTCACCATGGAACCACATGGCAAATTGCCTTATTAAATTATCGTATGAATTTGTTTGTATTACTCTTTATCAACCTGAACAAATTCTCTGGATGCTTTCAACAGAGAAAATTAGCAAACAGTTCACGTTTTGTGTCGCAGAGATGTTGGTAAACCGTAATACCGAATTTGTATCTTCTTTTATTTCAAATGAATAAAGTCAAAACTATAAAAAGAACTAGAGAAATGGTTACCGCAAAGGATTGTAATCACGTAAACCGAAATTTTAAAATTTAAATTGAATTTCAGAGCGGTTTTTTTACATTTGAATTTGAATTTCATATTAAGAATATATATATATATATATATATATACAATCGGACAAAATATTTTTAAGATATTTTGTTTTGTTACCTTCCGCGTGACACTAATGGAAGCAGACGGATTAATACCACTTATAATTTTGACGTAAATCAATATCAAGTGACGGGAATTTAATGTGGTAGAAAAATTTGTCCAAATTATGTAACTGTACAAAAATTAAAATTAGAATGATTAGTGTTATTTGGTATTCTCTTCAAAGGTAACAGTACAACATAGGTTTTTGTAAAAGTGATTCTATTAGTAGTAATAGCAGTTTTGTGCAAACGAAGGGTGGGAATCTCATTTCAGAAAGGGTTATTTGAAATCTTATTAATTATACATTACTTGTGAAATTATGTATATGTACCTTGATATCTCATTATAATATTATGCATATTTTATCACAATAGCGAATCTCAAATATAATTTAGATATTCTTTATCTTGTACTTCTCTTCTATTTTAGTATTACTTACAAATATATAAAGATTTATGATACTCCAGAACAATTTTCGGAGGGTAGAGAAGCCTTATTAAGCCCAGGTTAAAGTTCCTGCGCTACAAGATCTATGTCGCTCAAGTAGATTTATAAGTTCGAGTCCTTATTCCACACCAAAGACCAGTCGAGTATATCATGATTAAAAATCATGAGATCTTTTCTTTACAGTCTTCTTTAAGGTCCTGATTGTTTTTACTTCAAGGCTAAAATAAATCACCAAACTTTATATATATATATAGTATATCTGTTCTATATGTGGTCGCTATAACTGAGTGCTTATAGTCTCGAGCTCAGAACCGGCGTTGTTTTTGTCGAATCATCGAATTTCGTGTCCTGATACCTCTTTGGGTCCGCCGTGTAGCTAGACCGATGCACGTTTAAGCTGTCGACTTCAAATTCCCCCTTTGTCGTGGTGTGGAAGTTTGTAAAGAGAGTGCTAGCTCAGGTGGCGCTCTCGTCTCTTGACCGAAGCTCAAAATTACGAGATCCGTCGACAATAGCCTTCGTGTTTTTTCCAAGTGCAGCCTTAATAAATAACCAATAAATAGCATTTTGTACTGGTGTCAATACATACACACACACATATGTATGTGTGTGTATGCATGCATGTATGAAAAATATATAAACCTGAGCCCTAAGCATTAAATTGTGGAAAATCCTTTCAATTATTGAAATTTTATACCTTAATCCTGATGCGAAGCTTAAATGATTTAATTTAACAGGAACCTCGTAAACAAGGTACTTGCCGCTACCCAACATAGATTTCAAAATAGTTTCTCATTCACGAGATCGCTTGAAATATTGAAACCTATGCTGTCATGATAACGCAGTAAAAAAAAAACACGGATGAAATAAATCATTTTATAATGATTGCTGAAACACAGTCTAAATTGGGAAATCACATTCCTGACTTTCATCATTGCACCACATAATGATTAGGGAATCCATTTTTATTAAATATGTAGCAGCTCTCATTTATTGCCCAAGACTTATCTTGAGCGAAATCATGCTCATCATTTGAATATCGATGGCACAGAGTTCGCTACCTTAATATGTTGAGAGCCATTTTGCGTGGTGGTCCATTTTAGTTTCTTCATTCTGCTCGTATGACCACTGGTAAACATTTACAACGTTTTTATGTATTTCACTTGGTGTGTGTCTGTCTATGTGTGTATCAGTGTGTCATCAAATTTTCGATCGTTAATTTAACCAACTTCCCATCAAGCTAGAGCTCTGAAACTTTGGGAATCGTTCTTACTCGCCTAACAATACAATATTTGGACATTTGCGACAAGTTTTAACTAATATTTTAATAATTTTTTCAATAAACTTTGTCACCATATAAAAACGTTGGTTTTTATCTCGAATTATTACATTTGCTTTCAGCGCCATGTCCTCACCCGTTTATCCGTTTTATACGGGCATAGTAAATATTTGCCCATTTTTCGGCACCAGGGCACATCATATCTTGGTGTGAACTGAGCATAGCAAATGCTTTTTTATTCACCCCTCCCTGTGGGCATTAAAAAGTTAAAAGAAAACAGCTATAATAACACAAATATATGTTAATTAACAAGAGAATAATCATAAATATCCATTTTAACAAAAATCCAGAGAAGACAAAAAATGGCCTCACGGGTGCAACTAGTGAGTACAATTTGTGCTATTAGAAAGAGGCTTAACGAGTTAATCACAAGAAAGAACTATCAGACGGGCTGATAAATTTTTTGATAATAAATGATGATAATCTATCTGCCTCCACTGCAAAATACAGAAAGTAACGAGTTGATTCAAAGAGGTATCAATGTTTTCTTTGGCCGGTTTTTTCTTAATATAACATTCAAATTAATATAAAAATATAATTATAGAAATAATTTACTATGTAAATAGAGGAGAGCTAAGAAAATATTTAAAATTATATTTCGAGCGATTTTAAATGCGAAAAACAATACTTCTTTCATATTAAAATTGCATATCCCTTAATTGCAACAAATAAAAAACAAAAAAGATACGAGATTTTTACAATTAGCCGACGTCTCTGAGAAATGAAGTGTAAAAGTAGTTTGCTTTTCTTAGTTTTAACTTCCAGATTGTTTGCTCAGGACGATAAGTTGTATAAACAAATTCACATGAGGCTTTGTTATGTTAAGTTTCTGTGAGGTTCCATGGTGTAATGGTTAGCACTCTGGACTCTGAATCCAGCGATCCGAGTTCAAATCTCGGTGGAACCTGCTGCGTTTTTTTTTTAATTTTAAAAATCTAATTTTCATACAAAAATGATTTAATTTTTAAACAGTTAGTTAACTTGATCAAATGTTTTCATTCTAATAGTGTTTTTCCCCTTCCTTTTTTTTATGACATTCTAAAATTAGTCCCATAAAAAATAAGTTGAGCTGACGTCTCCTTCCCCAAATTTTCACACCACGCCAATGGGACGACTTGGGAGCTCGACCAGATTTAGTGATATCGTTTCAGTTACTGCGTAGGTTTTTAGAAGCATCTGGGATCCAGTCCACCATTCGACGCTAGTCCACGGCCATGACCACCATGCTGCCACAACTACATTTTCATAATTTTAGTGGAATTAATCTTATTATTTAAAAAAAATGTCTTTAAGATATTAATATCTTTGTAGCATTTTTTTGTGGTAATGTCTTCAAAAAATGAAGAAAATAAAACTTTTTAGACAAACTTCCCTCTAAAACAGCTTTTCTTTTTGCTTTTATTTTAAATGTTACTCATAGTTCCCCATTATGAATTCCATTTGATTTTTATTCCCATCATATTATTTCTTACTCAACTACTGTTGCTGCTTTTATCGGCACACTCTACAAGCCTAAGCTGTACTTTAAACACCTCTACCTAATTTTAAAATTACCTTCGTTGATTTGAAACCAAGAAAACAGATAACAGTGAAGTTAAGGCGAGAACGGTTCGTGTAAAGAAACGTCACAGAAGAAGCCCGCCAACATCTTTAGTCTAGTCGGCGCCGACACTCGCAGGCTGCAATGAAGTGATTTTGTTTAATAAACCCACAGATTCTCTCAGATCTTAACGCCCACTTTTTTATTCTCCAAATACATTCGGATTGTGCTATCAGGATAATTTCAAAACACGAAGCTATATTTGATCAATGGAAAATTGCTTTTAATAAATTAATTTGACTTTTTAAGCATTAAGGGGGGAAAAAAGGAATGTATAACGTAGCAATCTCAAAATTATTTTGTTTCGTTTGATGATTTTGAAACAAATTTTTTTTCATGGTTAGATGATTTATTTTGAAAAATACTTCTTTTTGGACTTTTCTTTCGAAACTTTTAGCTTTGTGTAGGTAGTTGTTTCTTAGGATACTAACAGTTCCATCTGAACTCTTCTTATTTCATGACTCATTTTGTATCAACTGAATTGGTGCGTCACAGTACCAAAATATAAATATCAGAAGTGATTGATCTTTCGAAGTACAATGGGTCTTTCACATCTGCAACGTCATTCTTTGTCAGTTGCTGAAATTCTAAACTTTCTGGAATAAAATTGCGAATGCGCTGCAATCTATTAATTAACTTTATTGGTATTTTAGAGATAACGTGTCAGCTTTGTAGTTCCCGAAAAGTACATTGAGTCTAGAAATTATTTTTGTATTTTACATCAACTTAAATGTGTGCTTCTCGTGAGACGAAGAGTTTTTTTTTTTATTTTTTATTTTTTATTTTTTTTCCTTCTTCAAGAAGAGACAGTTTCAAAATGAAAAAAAAAATTGCGGTTTAAAAGAAATTTGTTTGGATTAATAAAAGCGTGAAAAGATGTAACATTTTTCAAAATGGATTGATATAATTCTGGGAAAAATTAGCGCATTAAAAAATTTAGCAGTAACTAAAAAAACATTTATTTAAATTTTAAAAAAGTATTTTAAGTTTTAAATTAGCTACTCTGGTTTCCTGTAGTTTTATCAGATGAAATATGAATGCACAGTTTTGATATAAAAAAAATTGCTTTTCAATAAGAAATATAAATGGTACACTTTCCGTATTGAATCAATTTTTCGCTAAAGGTAATATTTTAAAATTATTTTCAAAATGTACAAAAACTGTAAAAGGAGCGAAACGGTATATACTTACAAAAGAAGATCCTTTTTATTATTTGTGTATATGAAAAAGTACAATTTAGCAAAAATTAGACTAAAAGTCCTGTAAATAATTGCTTTACAAATAACTTAGCAACAAAATTCATTTGGATGAAAAAATAGCTTTATATCTAAAATAAATCCCGATGAATTTTAAATTAAAATAAGAAAGAAAATTAAAAGAGATAATAAATATTTTGGCATTATCAGTTTACTGGAAGTGGAAAAGATTTCTTTTCAGGTAATTTATGAGAAATGACATGTGATGAATGTTGTTTCTACATATATAGTATTAGATAAATTCAAAAGAAGTCTTAAAAATTGCAATCGTCTATAGTTATTGCTATACAAGGTGTTTCTATAAACTCATGGGCAAAAATTCACACGGTTATAAAATACATCTAAACTAGCTATATTTTCTCCATAAGATGCATAGATGGAAAACAAGAACTGAACCACTACACGGCGTTTTAATAAAGCTATAAAGCGTGAATCATTTCTACCGTGGATTTCAGGAGGCTATGACCTTTTCCTGATCATTGTAAGTCGCCATGCCTCTTGAAATTCATGGTTGAAATGGCGATGCGTAAGAAACCTCGCGCTTTATGTTTTTCATTACAGCGCCGTAACGCGGTTTACAGCCAACTTTCCATGTATGCGTTGCATACTGAAAATAGCTTTTTTAATTGCATCATATCACCCCTTAAATGTTTGCCCATGAGTTTCGAAACATCCTATAGAAAAGAAACTGAATAATTATTACTTAGAATTAGAATTTATAAAAAATGTTATCGTTTAGTAATTTTAGCGATTTAACTTTAAACTACATAAGGTATGAAATTCTTCATCACAATATTAAAATACTTAAGAAAATTAAAAGTAATTTATTAAAACTCTTTGTTTTCCGATAAATGTCAAATGATCACACGTACGATACCCCCTTCAAAAAGAGAGGGTGGGCCTTCAAAGTTCCGTACTTCATCCAAATAACTCAATAAATATTTTCAGATCATATTAAATTAAATAAATTAAGATAAAAATTTAAACAGAAACGCGTTATTACGCCTTTATATATATATATATATATATATATATATACACACACACAAGGAGTATGTTTTAATTATTACTGAGAAATAACCTAGATAACTGGAAAACATTTATTCAGCATTCTTATTGATCCTTTACATTGTAGCTACTTTCTTCAACAACAACGCCAGTAGTAAAAACACATTATTAACTAACTAGCCCGATAAAGATGTCTTTTTCAGCATGATTGATATAGGCGCAGCAAAAAGCTACAGATCAACTTTTCTTCGGCCCCACTGGACAGGGTTCGAAACAGTCACTGACACTTCAAGATCAGACAACTCTCTCTCCCTCCACGGACTCGGAAAAACACACAACGCTGAAACATAATCAAGAGCCTACAAATAAGACAAAAAACAAGAGAGTTTATCCCAATATCTAATATTCGATTTTTGAGAAAGAAAACTTTAATGAACTTTCGCGAAATTTTATCAAAACATCCAGCAAAATGAATTGTTGAATATAAGGAACCCATTTAAAAAAAGAAAAAAGTGCATATGAAATGTTATGGTAATATATTTGTTTAGGTAGTGTTTCTTTATTACATATGTCTTATGAATATCTTATTTCCAATTTTAATTTATTTTTGTCAATGCATACATCGAATCAAACGTGCTATTATTATTATGATAAATATTTTATAAGCTTTAATTAAGATGAAAGCACTCCAAATTTCCCCCCCTTAAGTGTGATCTGATTTTCAATTTTTGAAAAATTATCACCTTATCTCTGTCCTGTATTTCCATTCACCCGGGTGTGAGAACTTGGCATTCCTGACGTCAGAGGGAATGTCAGAAAAATAGACACGTAAAATTAGTCATGTACGACAATTTAATGAACTATTGAATTGCACAGCTAATTTTATTATTAATATAAATATATTTTTAAGGCTTTCGTTCTACTTGCCGTTTTGATTTCGTCAACGTGATGTCAACCCTATGGAATTTCTACTACCGTTCTCAATTTTTCCTATTCCATCTATTTGAATTCAAAACAGCACATCCGAAAGAACAAAAAATAATGAAGGTTGCTGCAGAATTATAGATTCTCTCCGATTTTTTAATATATTTTATAATATTTTAAAGACCGGAAAACCCACAAACAAATCATTAAAATTAGGAAAATTTTAATTGCATATGAAACATTTCATTGCTTTTTTGTTCTTTCGGATGCACTTATTTGCATTCAAATAGATAAAATTCCAAAACGGTATTTTATCTATTTGAATGCAAAAGAGGGCAAAATTTGAGAACGGTAGTAGAAATTCCATTAGGTTTAACATTACGTTCACAAAATAAAAATGCCTTGTAGAATGGTGACTTAAATCTTCACAAACATCTTAGTCACCTCCGTAGAGTTTTTCAGCGATTGAAGGATACTAATCTAAAACTCAGTCCTAAAAACATCGATTTCCTAAAAGTACATATCTGATGTCTGTAGAAGGAATGATTATTGATCCACAAAAAACAAGAGCTGTAAAAAAAAGACATCGTACAGAAACAATTCACGAGCAACGTAGTTAAATGAGATAATGAAACTATTAAATAAACTAAGCGAAGCAAAAGCAGTTTAACTGTACAGAAGAATTTTAAAGAGCATTTAATTACTTGCACACTCTGACACAATTACATCAGTACTGGCCTATTCTCAACCGAACAAACAATTTAATGTAAATTGCAATGATGAAATCGGAGCCTTGCTTTCTCAGAAGTCTTACAAAGATGAGTGCGTAATCGCCTATTTTAGTAAGAGACTGGGGAAAACCAAAAGAAATTACTGTATTACCAGAAAATAACTTCTATCAGTCATAAAATAAGCGGAGGATTTCTGTCATTATGTGTGCAGCAAGAAATTTATTCTACGGACCGATAGCTCCCTTTAATTGGTTACTCATTTTTAAGCAACCTGAAGAAAAAGTAGCAAAAAAGATGCAACGACTCCAATAGAATGATTTTGAAATTCAGCATCGGAAAGAACGAAATCAGGGTAATGCAGATGCCCTGTCAAGGAAGTCCTTTAAAGTGAAAGTACATATCTGAAGGTAGATACCAAAAGGTATTTACAGCGTTATAATGTAGGGGCTTCTTTTGAAAAGATGGCTGCAGATATCTTTGGACATTTTCTGTGACTCAGAAAGGTAAAAGATACATACACGTTATTATGAGTTATTTCACTAAATACCGGAAGCTCTTCCTACACCAGATCAAAATGTATCAACGATTACTGACATGCTGATAAAAGAATGGATATCACGAGACGGAGTTCTTCTTATATTACATTCAGACCAAGAAAAGAATTTCAACTCAAATTTATTCAAGAAACTCGACAATCTCTTATGCATCTAGAAGTCCCAACTGACACTACACGCACAACCTGATGGAGTGATGGAACATAACTATTTCGAATAACTTGTTTATATACATTTCTAGACATCAACCTGGACGACCGGAAGCCGTCTTCGTTTTACATCTACGGATCTACATAAGTGCTATACATAAAACGATTGGTTTTGTCACCTTATGAGATGTTGTTTGGATGGAAGTCTTCTTTTACCATATGATCATTTACTTGAAAATAAAAGTAATACCCCCTCCTCTGTGATGAATACATTTGTGCTGTGCAGACACTTTTGGACAGTGGCCATCGTTTCATAAATATTAGTGTAGTTTATAATGAAGACTTTTAGTGCTAATGTGATATTGTGATTTGAATTATCATGTTCAGAGATAGTACGAAAATTGAATCGTTGCCACTGTATATTTTTATGTCAGTATGCTAACTGTCCCTATTAAAAAGGAAATATAGTGCATCTTGTAAGGATCCTCAGAATACATTTGGATTTTCCCGGAAAGAATCTGCTTTTTAATTGCGTGAACCTTTCTTGCATTCGAAGATAAAAACGATCAACCACATAACAACAACAACAAAATGTGAAAATGAACGTTATCTTAATCATAACAATATTGACAAAATATATGTGGATTAATCAAACATAGCGGCAAGCATGTCTTGTAAAAAGTCTGCAACCTATTAACCTCCCAGTCAATGTAGTGGGAGTGAAAGGGGAGTTCTGGTTGATTATATTCTGGACACTTGTATTACGCTAATTTTTGTGGTAGTAGCATTTCTATAACATACCTTTTGGTGACTCTAATCACTACATTTCCTACAGTAAGCTTTTTTTTTCTTTTGCATAACAAGCCCTCAGAAGCTTACCTTCTTTAGGTAGGAACGGGCTTCACGAATCCGAGGGACCTCTACCCTACTGCTTGTTATCATTTTTATCTCTTTTTTTTTCCCCCCAATTTTTTCAATAGGTGAAACTGTCTAAAACACAGTTTCACCTATTATTGCGCAGCATAGCCATATCTGGCTCTAGCGCCATTTAAATATCACTATCATGCACACATAGCATAACAAAGACTCCTATCTAGTTTCTTGATGCTTCGGTTAAACTTCGTCAATTTCTTGATCAGAATCTGTATTATATATATATATATATATATATATATATATATATATATATATATAT
>BMAW01061810.1:0-12481 GCA_019974015.1 Nephila pilipes
ATGTTTCTTTATTTACGTAATTTATTATTATCTTAATGTATTTTTACTGTGCAAATTTTTTGTACATTACACACACGCGCACACACACACACACACACACACACACACACACACACACACACATATATATATATATATATATATATATATATATATATATACGTGTGTGTATGCTTGTTAGTATTGTTACAAAAATTCTGGGTGTATGCAAGTGAAAAGTAGTCCTACATGGTGGATTATGACAATTTCACTTTATTCACAAATATTTCGGACATGATTACGTACAGGTAGCAAAGCTAGGACAGAATAATAGCACAAATAAAGAAAAAAGAACACTTTAGCGAAATAACAGGAACAAATATAGCTCCAGTAATGCAAGTCACTGTTATATCAAGAATGTCCAGTTCACCAGCTTACTAGTTCGTATTATGGACAAATCTCTGAAGCAGTATAATTCCCAATTTAGATTTCAACAGTTCCTAGAAGATTACAGTCTAGTTCTTTGCAGATTCATGCCACTGCACTGCTTCAATTCCTCGGCAAGCCCACTTTGACAAAAACGACCAACTCCATTCGATTTCGCAATCGATCTTCTCTCTCGGCTTCGTATTTATTCCTTATTTATAGTCGCTGTCGGCAGATGTGAGGACACAAGAAAAATTCAGGAAAAGTCAATCTCTTTCCAGTGGAGATATCACTTTGTTTCCAGCATTTTTTTGAATTATCTTTTTGTTGAAAAAATCATCTTTTCTCGCCAAGTCTCCAAAATGTTTGCCAAAATCGTCACCATAATTATATATATATATATGAACTTCAAAAACACTTTGCAATAGTATATGTTATAATTTTCTAAATAATTAAGCAATAATTTGTTTTAAAATGCATTACTTAATTCACAATTAAACAAAAATAACGCTTTTAAAGAAAATAATATCTGTGTTAAAAATAATAATAGCACTAATATATTCATAAGAAAACTATGATTTTATAATTCATAACTTTATTATATGCATATTTTCTTACTTCCAATATTTCAAAGAGGACCAATTAAATTTAATATTTTTTTTAAATGTGTGTCATATTTTAATTCTATGACGAAAGCTAGAAAACTATTATAAACATTTTCATAAGAGTCTTAAAAAAGCCCAACTGAACTACTTTTAAAATAAATCATAAAAATAATTCAGCTATATCATTATGCATTTTAAAAACAAATAACTATATTCAATCTATTTTTATAATTTGAAAATCTTTTAAATTCAATAGATATCAATAAACTTGTAAGAGTACTACAAATTAAAGAAATGTAACATTAAATCAGATTGTTATAAATATTTAATTTTTTAGTTGCTTTGGTATTTAAAGAAATTTATATTAAATTTAATGGCAACAAATGTTAAAAATATTACAGATATACCAGAAATAGGATCAGTAAACAATATTTTAGCTAATATCTGTTCTCCTTTTATGAACATAACTATATAAATAAAAAGGATTTTACATAACTATATAAATAAAAAGGATTTTACATAACTATATGAATAAAAAGTATTTATTTTTAACATTAGTATAAAAATAAAAAGGATTAGGTATATCAGTGACCATATTACCTTTAATTATAAGAATTAAGATGAAACTAAATGTAATTTATCTTTTTAAAAATCTTGTTAAACTTTAATTCAAAATAAAAAATTAATATGTCTTAGAACATATGTCTTAAAAATTAAATTATAAATAATGATAAAAGGGAATCTTTCTATTTTCATATTAGGAAAACCCCTTACAGGGATAGCAATATTCAAATGTATGTATTCAGGAATATTATATTTAATCACAACACATGAAGTTAAAAGATTTAGAATTTATTAATTCTCTTTTTAAGAATTTTTACAATAATTTTATTAAAGCTAATTATCCTATTAGTTTTACTTAAAAATACACGTACTTAAATTTTGAAAATTATAATTTTATTAAATATTGTTAGCAATGTTTAAAAATTGTAAAAATTCATTCGTCTAGTAGAACAGATGTATTCTTCCTTGCAGAAAAATAAATTATATATATTTCAATTAAACATATTATATTCATTTTTCACCCAACAGATGATGATAGGAATAGTTTGTTCTAAAACTGCTTATAACGAGTTTTTGATTTATAAGAGTTTAAATAGAAATGCTTAAAATTTTATGCTTTTGGCGTTGTGCTTATAGAATATTCAACATTTTAAGTTAAAATTAAAATACAAAAAAAAATTATCGCTATTTTGTAGAAGGGCAGAAAGAATATGCCAGTTTTGTTGAAGTTAAATATCAACAATATTTTCTTCTTTTTTTCAATTTCTAATTGGATATGTCTTTTTCTAATATAAATTTACTCGGACATTACGTATATTAAATTGGCATTTTGATGTTCTGTTAGATTAGTTTAGTATGAGCTTATGAATGTTGATTTCCAAATTTTGGGATTGTACATAGATTGGATCGTCCTTTCGATTTATGTTTCTTAACAACTTACTTCTCTTCACTGTTTTATTTTTATAATAATTTAATTCATTTTTTTAAGCAAATAAGATTTAAATTAACTATTTTTTTCATGATGTTTTAGTTCATAACTGAGTTTATATCTCTTATAATTCATTAACATTTACATATTTAAAGCAATAAACCAGTTTGCATTTATATATAAAAGAAATAAACCAGTAAATACCGTTATAAATCTTGAAATATTTGCAAATAAGCAAAATTTCATGTTACATTCAAATATGGTTAGGTTCTAATAATTAAAATTTAATCAATTCTTAAAAGAAAATGTTTGTTTGTTTTTTCTATAAAATACAAAATTAAATAAAGTATTATAGAAAATGTCATTTTCGATAAAAAAAAATAGTGTATTATGTAAGATCTTCATTTGTGTTTTGTTTATAAATATTCTTTGAAATAATGTTTACAATTTCATTACTATCTTATTAACTGAATATGGAATTATCATTTATAAAATTAAATATTTTTTTTATAAATTAGAGCATTTCTTCTGTATGTATACTTTAATATCTAAAAAGAAAAACATATTTAAACATAGATAACCATTATCTTTATTCAAACTAACCTGCCTTACCTAAAACACGTTGCCGTCTCTTTAGGAATCACATTTTATTCCGGTGGGACGCATTATATATATATATATATATATATATATATATATATATATATATATATGCGCCCTCTTGTGTGTATGTGTGATATATTCAATTTAACACTTTTTTTCTTAAATTTTTGCTCTTCGAACGCCATTTCAAATACTCATGTTAAAAATTATTACTACTTCCACTGCTCAAGTCATGTGAAGCGACTAGCAGTCCCTATAGAGAAATCAGGCATATTTGGAAATAAAATAAGGAAAATTACATTTTATTGAGTTAAATGTATTTATATAAAATATAATTTTAATAGCTCTTTTACCGTTGCAGTATAAAGATGGTATTAAAATATTAATAATCAAAAGGTACCCAGCTGTCTTGAATCTTACACTTCAGGATGAAATATATTAGGCATAATACAAACAGATTGATTGCTGCTGGATCGCGTGATAAAGTGTCGCATACCCTCCACGTGTCAAGTGAATCATTACCGTACAAATTTGCAATTTCAGTAGATTTTCTGATTGTGTATCGCCCACTCACAGAAGATTACCACGCACTTTTTAAAATAAGTTCAACTTTGCAATTATTTCTGACCAATTATATGAGCCGCTCAGAAGCCAATGCGGTTAAGTCCAAAACACAAAAATTGAGAAAATTAATGTTTTTTGATACATTAGTTTTTAAAATTCTTGGTTTATTAATTTAATTAGAAAAGTGTATAAAGTCTTTTTTCAAGGTGTTAACTCTACAAAAAAACAAGATATGTATGGGATGTGTAAATAAAAACGTAAGTATTTATTGAAATAATGACAGCATCTTAAAAATTTTAGGATTTATACCTTTTGGCAGCTGAAAAAGATAAAAAAGTTATGTAAAAATAATAAAATAACATTTATTGTCATAAGTTTTATGTTATGTTATTATGAAAGAAGAAGAATTTAATTTTTATTTCAAAGTTTATGTAAAAAAATATTGATAAAAGGTGGACTTATTCACAATGGCTTCTGAAATTATTATACAATATATTCAGAAGCTATTAAAAAAAGGGCTGTCTAACCTAGAAAAAGTAACCAACGAGTAAATCCTTTAATAACTAAGAAGATTATTATTTATTTCATCAAAATTTCCAAAAATGGACTTAACCGCATTGGCTTCTGAGCGGCTCATATATAGAAGTACAATTGTGACGATATTTGATAAAATTTAGCGAGATATTCCCAATTAATGGGATGTTATACGAACGACTTATAGAGGAATATTCTTTGTTACTTTTATGTGCACAAAGAGTTAAAATTTTTGTTCAGTTGACGCAGCTCCACCGCACACATGTCCCGTGCGGGCCACATACGGCCTGTGGGCAACGCGCTGGTCAGACTTGACCCACATCTGTCTGAATATTTTAATATTCAGGCAACATTTTGCACTACTGTTGGAAAGTTTTATGAGAATGATTTTTTTGCTGTATTAACTCATACACACTTGAATTAATTGATGACTGATTAAATGGTGTTTTCATTTTCTGGAGAATTTGAATTCTCTAAAAATTTTGTAGGACCATGACAATCGTTAATTTGAACATAGTTTTCGGTGAGCGTTAGACACCCAGATATAGATATTGCTGAATTATGAAACACAACTAGTCTATGCCTTTTTTTCTTAATTCTGAAAATAACAATTATTGAATTATTTATTTCAGTTGTTTCATTATCTTCATACAAGTTATCAGTGTGTTCAAGTATGTTACATTATCCATAGAAGAAAAAATATATATTAATCATAATATGAGCTTGCAAATGCTTGCAAGACTCAGAAAGAGAGCGAGCAACGGCTTTTATGCGTGAGAATAATGGTTAAGTTTCGAAACTTTATTAGTTCAGCAATAAAATTGTCTCTCGTTTCTAATATTACACGCAAAATCATTTGTGTACACATGCGAAGATTTGTAAACGCAACAAACATATAAAAGTCCTGTAAAAGCTCTCAATTCATCTTCATTAGTTTCTTTTCTCATCTCGTTCTCGAGCAAAGTTTTCTATAATTTATTTACTAAAAATATTAATTCAAATGACCAAATGTTTTTCCAATCCAATAAACATAAAAATGTTCCAAGCCGCTTACAGATTCTTAAAAGTGCAAAAGATGTGTGCGAAGGAAATTTTGTCGTCGCACGTGAGATAACGAGCCATATATATTGAATGATTATCCAGAATGACGGAAAAAATCCGTTTACGCCAAAGTGAGCGCTGACTGTGCTACACCCAAAATCTAATACCAGAAAATCTTTTTGTGGCAATCGTCTGCAAACACAGCCCTACAAAATCAGGATTTTACATTCAGATACGCGAAGGATCAATCATTTCAAAATGCAGGAAGGTGAGTTGTGTAAAAGGAATTGAAAACGTAGATTTGTCATACCCAGAGCAGCCAGTTCCGGGTTAATGGATTCAGCAAGTTTACAACCAATCTTGCAAAACATCTTCCCAAGTTAGAGTAGCTTTATTATGTGTTGGTTAATTTTCATTACGAAATATTCTAAATAAATGAAAAATGTTTTAAAATACTTTTTACGAAAAATATGTTCTTTATATAATACTAAATATTACTTTTTCTTTCAAATAAGCTCTTCATTGATTTACTTTTTATGATTAAAAATAGGTTTTATAACTATGATATTCCCCAGAGATAGACTAATATCGTTGATAAGCACAAATCAATCACCCCCTGGTTCCTTGATTCCCCTAATGATATGCGTCTATTTTAAATCCTTATCCTTTCATTCAGTCCACTCGATTCTGTCTTCTTGTAATTTTATATCAATGGCCCAAGAAGAGAGTATGGAGTAAAAGATATATCATTGAAAGAAAATATAACTCCAAAAAATGAATTCATGGTTCCTTGTGCCATATTACCTCTTATGAGTCAAGTCCCTCTTTCTCTCGTTGTGTCTGAACATAATTAAAATTCTTATACTATTTAGTTTCTCGTGAAATTACTTTAAGCTATAAGGGAATTAATATTAATGATATGTACGCACTAACTCATGTGGCAGGAAATAGATAACAATGGGTGAAGCTCATTTTGTTGCAAAAGTTCTTAGCGCTTTTACGGCTGACAATATTAGATGTGAGTCAGGCAATACATCGTAGCCGTTCAATTAGGATGCCTTTGAACAGGTTGACATATCTGAAGACCTTAATATTGAATATTGTTTTTTGTGGTAATACAAACAGTGGGAAAAGAACGTAGGAGGCATTTGTGTCGTGTGTATTATCGCCTGGGAATATGAGGACTAAATGTGAAGAGTGACAGGCGATTCTTATTTAAATCTAACGTCTCCTACATTCCCTGTCATCTGACTGGTTCTCTGAAACAGGTCTCATTCTTCTGCATGACATAAATGAGGAAGAAGAGTCACACATCTATGATTAGTTTTACTGTTGTAAGCAGATGGACTATGATCGTAGTTATGTATCACTCGTTAAGTCACATACTTCCTTGTTTCTTCTTGCATAATTTGAAAATAGTTATGCGGAAAGACTGAAGAATTGACTTTTCTAGCATTTTATAATTAAGATAAAATAGTCTACTCATCGATTTTTATCTTCCATTTAAGCAGTTAAATATATTTTAAATCATTATAGAATTTTGCATCTATATCCATGCTACTCAGTCAAAAAATTAAATATTTTACAGTTTTTACTTATATTATTATCCTTTATCTTTACATTTGCCAAATAAATACTTATTTTTATGCATTATAGCATAATTTTCATACATTAAAAATACTGTAAATATAAAAGGAAATATATGGATGAAAGAAGACTATTTAATGAAACTGGACAGGTAACATTTTTCATTGAGAGGAACTGTGAGGCATTCACTTTAATTTATCATGTTCTCATACGTGTCTTAAAAAAGTTTAATTTAAAAAACATTATACTCAAAAACATGGCACCAAATTCAATGCTTATCAAGGAGAGTGTCGTAAAGCCTAAATAGCAGCATTAAAAACAGGCTTTAAATTTAAACAAAAAATCGTTAAAGTTAAAATAGTATCTATTTCTATGACTAGTTATGGAGTAGAAAATTTAATAAAAATATCAAAACCATTTTTAAAAGATGAGTTTATTGAGAAATGCAAGGAAACGTGGTATATATAATTTTTCTATGATAAGAAAGACGACATTTTTAAAATCAATATGTCTCATCAAACTGTTGCTGCGAAAATAAACGAACATGTAATATGCATCCTTAAACTTAACATCTATCGAAACAAGTTCGAAAAGTAGCTTGTGGTTATAAATTTTATTTTTTGACAATGAATGAGAGTACTGATGCTACCGGCACAACTCTAATTACCATTTATATTAGAAGTATTCATGACGATTATGAAGTCACTATTAAAATGAATGTTTATGTTATATTTTTTACGTAGAATATTCTATGTATACATATGTTTATGCTATTATGTAGAATATTAACGTTTTTGAATGGTATTAAAGAAGTTTAAATACCATTAAAAAACAGAAAAACATCTGAAAATGTAAATGATGCAGTGAAAAAAAGTTAATGCGATTTTCTTTATGACTTCATAATGTATCTGGTGTATTTACAGATAGGATCACAACTATGATAGATCAAAAAAGGGACTAGTGAAGTTAATAATATTCAAGACCTTTGATGTCAGAACCTGTCGTTTGATGAAGCAGTACCGCATAATATGTCAAGAACACTTTTGTAAAGAAAAACTTTAAATGTGGACTTTCTAATAAAATACCCTTTAAGAATGAGAATTTTATGAGGACCTGGAGATTAGGGGACTTGGGGGACTCACCAGCAATTCCAGTAATTTCTTACATGCTTGAATGATGAATAGGGCGAGTTATCATACACATTACGAAAGTGAAGTGCCTTAGTTGAGGAAAAATATTAAACTTAATTTATGACGTACTGAATGTAATCAAATAATTTATTATAATGAAATCCAAATGTGTACCTAAATTGAATGCTGCCAACTGGCTTAGCATTTTTAAGAGATATGAATAATTATTCAAATCATTTAAACTTGCTTCTTTAAGTTAAAAACCAAATTATGTGTACAAAAATTTCAAACCATAAATGCATTCCATATGAAATTGAAATTATGACCATTCAAATGAGTTCAAACTTTTTTGTTTGCATTTCAACTAGTTCTTCGAACCTAATATTAAAAATGGAAAAGTACACAGCCCTAACTTGGTGAAGTAATACAATAATTCTAAAATAGATTTCAGTGTTGTCGAAAAAATTAACCAAAATAATTTTTATTTTTTAACTCCATTTACAGTTTATATGGTGGAAATGTTTAATGGTGTCCAATAAAGAAACTCTGCCAATAAATTTTCAAATGGAATACATAATCATTCAGTATCACATAAATTGTGATCAATTATTTTCAAGAGAAATGAGAGAAAATTTAGAACAAGTATGTTGGATGTACACCTTGAGAATTCAAATATCTGAGAATTACAGCTATTTCAATCGAACTAGATATTGAGGAATTAGTTTCTAAAATTCGATGCCAATAATCGAAATTGATTAAAATTTCTAGCTTTTTATATTCTAATAAAATTCATAATTGTTATATATAAAATATCATATATGATGTTCAAAACAATATCGCTATAATTCCCTATAGCACCATTTTTAATACAAAAAGAGATTCTTAAAATGAAATAAATTAAATATGTTATTTATATATTCAACTTTTGTTTTTAGTTAATGAGTTAATAATAATATATTATAGTTAAATTTAAATTGTACTGCCTCAAACAAATTGTCTTCTTCCAATCGCGCCTAGGTAAATAAGAAAGATTAGACAAATATATTAATTGTTTAACTTAAATTACAGATATCTATGTTTTCGTAAATTAACAAGTGCTTGTCTCATCTTGACCAAATAGACTCTTTGTGCCAATAAAATCAACACACCCATCTATTAAGTTGTCGACGCCTAAAGGTTTCTGAATTAATAAAGCTTATATGTTTTCTTACATGATTTTGATAAATGCATGGATTAATGTACATATTTCTCTCAGCTCCTAAATCAGAACATCTGCATTATTTTTATGTTCTCTTTTTGTAGTTTATTACTAAATTAAATGGGAAAGATATGTATCAGGAATGTATTTTTTTTTCAATCTAAGTGTGTTTAATTATTTTATTTTAGTAATACTAAAGTGGTTAAAGTGGTAATACTGAGTGGAAATGGTTAATTATTTATAAAACTTCATTATTTTACAGCCAGAATAAATATATCACGCGAGGTAGATATTATTGCATTCCACTGATATAGTATAATTAAGGCTGGATTTAATTTAAAATATGAAAAGATTTATCTCAGATTTAGATATCATTAAATTAAAGTTAGAAATTGCATTTCATTTTCTCTACTTATATTTATTAGTTTCGTATTTCCTCATTAATCAACAATTTCTTTTGATATCTGTCACGCCCTATCCCAACTTAGTTACTGGTTTGGGAGTACTGTTCAGATAAAGATAAATTCATATAGTTACCACTAGCTGATGCCCGAATCAAGTTTAAATCTTTTAAACTGAATATGAATTCAAAGTAAAGTAAAATTTAATGCAATTGATGATTTAAAATAAGAATATTAAATATGTCATGTGATATATAAACTGCTGTTTGTAGAAAATGCAACACCATGAAGGAATCATCAGAATCAAATGAAATTCGCAGCAAATGTCAATTATAGGATATTATGCAAATTAATAAAGTTTCAGAGCCATCGCGCGTGCGCGGCGCGCGCAGCGCCCTCTGAATTGATGCTGAAAGCGTATAAATAAAGTGCTGTAGCGGGACGTTGAAAAAAGTCTATGATTATTTGTTAGTGGCAAACGTTTAGTGAGACCTGAGTATGCCTCCACGACGGAAGAATAAGAAATTCAAGCAACTTACGGAGTTTGAACGAGGGAGGATAATCGGCCTTCGAGAAGGAGGATTTTCCTATCGCGCAATAGCAGCTCGTATGCAGCGGAACAGTTCCACAGTGATGCGAGTTTGGAAGCAGTGGACCGACGAGCACCGAACAACTCGAAAAACAGGCACTGGACGACAGAAGGTGACGTCAGAGCGCGATGATCGACACCTGCTCCGCATGGCAGTGAATGATCGCTCAGCTTCCTCCAGGCAGCTGGCAGCACGTTGGTCTACTGCTACAGGTGTACAATTGTCGGATTCGTCAATTCGTCGTCGTCTGCTGCGCCGTGGATTGCGTGCAAGGGTGCCTTTATACAGGATTCCCCTCACGGCGAATCATCGACGGCTGCGTCGGCAGTGGGCTCTTGAGCACAGAGACAGGCGAGCTGATTGGCACCAAGTTGTCTTTTCAGATGAATCACGCTTCAATTTGTGGACCCATGATGGCCGTGTTCGTGTTAGACGTTATGCCGGTCAACGCTGCCTTCCTGAGTGTATTATTGAACGACATAGTGGTCGAACACCCGGAGTTATGGTCTGGGGTGCGATTTCGTATCATGGACGATCCAATTTGATACGAATTGAGGGTAATCTCAATAGCAACAGGTACGTCCGTGAAGTGCTACAGCCTGAAGTCGTTCCTTTCCTTCAAGGCATCCCTGGAGCTATCTTTCAGCAGGATAATGCACGCCCACATGTTGCGCGGACTGTTCGAGACTTCTGTTCAGCACAACGCATGCAACTTCTTCCTTGGCCTGCTTATTCACCGGATATGTCGCCTATTGAGCACGTGTGGGATATGGTTGGTCGGCGTCTCGCTCGTGATCCGCGTCCTGCAGTTTCCAAAGACGAACTTTGGTTGCGCATACAAGCGATATGGAATTCTCTTCCTCAAGCAGATATTCAACATCTGTTTGACTCCATGCCACGTCGTATAGCAGCACTTATTGCAGCGCATGGTGGCTGCACCAAATACTGATTTCGGACGCTTAATTTGTTTCTTTTGTTTTGAAAATTTCATCATTTATTTGTATCAGTACAAGTCGTTTCTGCATTAAATTTCATTTGATTCTGATGATTCTTTCATGGTGTTGCATTTTCTACAAACAGCAGTATATATATAGTATATATATATAACTAGTGTAACTGAAGTTAGGATAAAACGGTTTAATGTTCAAAATAACTGGATATACACAGGATTACAAGTAGATGTTACTGCCTTTGCGTAGTAACAGCATAAATGTTCACTCAACTGCCTTATCGCAGTTATTAGTTTAAAGGAATTTTTTTCCCTCCACGTGGTCGAGCAGCACCATCTCATTCTCGGAGCTCTCTACGACTCTTGCCTCTGACCACAGCGCCAGCAAGAGGTTGGAGCTTGCTCCAACCTTACACTCTCGACTATTCTAACAATGGTTTTGTCCTCAAAACCTCACTCGCTCTTTCAATATCAGATATTACTTGCAATGAAAAAAGACAAACACGGAAAAACTTAATATGGCACATAAAATCTTTATAGTCTTAGATCGGAAGACTAAGGCTTAATGGGGTCGGCAGCTGAAGAAGTGTGACTAGGACCTTCGAGATGTCCTACTTTTTCCACTTCGTACCAGTCTTTTCCTATGGTTGACGGAATTCGGTATGGACCAGAAAGCTTGGGTCTAAGTATTAAACCACTTCCCAATTGAGTGCGCTGTATTGATACTAAGTCAATTATAGTGTTCATTCGTGCTTTCTTTCTTTTCTTGTTGTATGACTTTCTGTTCTTGTATTCTTGGGATACCCTTTCTTGCTTCATCTCTGATTTCTTCTCGATACTTCGTCAGCATATCTGTTTCTTCTTTCTCGAGAATTTCTATACCCTTCAGATCCTCTCCATTTCGCATTTTGACACCAGTGAGGAACTCAAAAGGTGTATTATTTGTATTTCTGCACGTAGTACTGCTCAAGATCCTTTATACATCTGCAACATACTTGTATCACTTCGTTGCATCTTCCAACGGCAATTTTGCCAGTACTGGAATCAAAGTCTTGAGGATACTTTCCACCTGTCCATTTCCACTCTAAACTCCAGCGTTGATCAATACATGATAGATTGTCTCTTGGATGCAGTACTCTTTGAATTCTTTAGAGAGGAAAGCCGACCCATCTCGCGACTTTAGGGGTCAGATCTTTCTTAAACATTGTCTTTTGGAAGACATTACAGCGTAACTATTTTATATTTAGATCCAAAGAGGTAGTTCCTCAATTTCTTGGGAGCTTCTACTATAGCCAAGACTTCAAGTTCGTAGCTACATATTTTTTTTTTTTATGGGGAGCCGTCTTTTTACTCATGAAATGAATAGGGTATGATTGACATCT
>BMAW01061828.1:0-49171 GCA_019974015.1 Nephila pilipes
ATGAATACAGTTTAATTTCATAAAAGCTAAGATTATTGTAATACTGAAAGCATAATTAATTATAAAAATAACAAATTTTAAGACGCAACACTCACATATATATCCTGACCATTATGAAAAAAAAGCTAAAATATTCGTCGGTACATTTTCTTATCATTATAACGTGTTTTGAAATTTTTCTTGCAAGCAGTGGAGCATTAAATCTTTTTATAAAAACATCATTTAAATCCACTTCCTAAATATTCAGAATTCTTCCAAAAATAAAGAAAGTCAAAACATAAATATCTTTTATGCAAATCTTTTTCACCTTATGATTTTTATAGTTGAAAATAGTTTGAAAACAAACAAAAAAATTATGAGACTATAATAAATAAAAAGAAACGCCTAAAACTTGTACTAAAAGTTTATAATGAATTAGATTTTTAAAAGAAGGTATATCATTCTTTGTTTATTTTTCTTTTTCTGGCAGAGAAATTAATTTAAATTTATCATGTTTAGTTGCTTGGAAGAATATTTGTGGCTATTAAATTACTTGGGAACTTTTTGTTTTTAAACTTTCGAAACTCTTCTGTTAATGTTACCGTTTTCAGAATTTATTTTTGGATTTAATAGAATTGAAAGTCCTTTTTGCAAATAAATGTGACCAAATTTATAGAAAACAAAGTCCTTTGAATTATTGAGATATACATTAAACTAACTGTATGTCTTCTTCTCTGTAATGGTAACAGAGTGGTCGTGCCAACGAACTTCGCTACCAGTAATTATTGAAGGCAAACATTGAGTTCAAGTTCTGATTCCACTAATGACTTCTTGCAGGGATGACGAAAGCTGCTGCAATTTGAATGGAACTGAGCCTGAAATTTATCATAACGTGGTGTATTATGGAATTTATGGAAATAAAATATAATACATGCCTCTTTCGATGTAAAGGATTAAACTTCCGATGTCGAATTGCCTGAGGTCAACGTTTCGCGCTGGAGAGTTGCTAATTGCAATAAATTAACCAGGACATAATGGATTCCTAAAAATTAAGAGAAAATTGGAAAAAGTGTGTACTCATTACTTCCGTATTTATTAAGTACATTTTCGTTCAAATTATGCGCAATATATGAATGAAGTATTAATGCACTAGGATATGATAAGCATATTGGCGGTATTTCTATCGTTCAACCTCATCAGACACGTGGCTTAAAGTAGCATTTAAAAGCGGCTGCAGTCTCTGCAAGTAAAAACTGCTCAGCAGATATTACAGATAGAAGTAATAATCTTTTTATACATATTATTATTCGACATCATTTATCTGAAGAATTACTCAAATTTCTCACGTTTCAAAATTTAGAAAGTGGAGTGTCAACTTAGAGTTGTCCTTTGACACCTGACTGTGATTATAAATTATGAATTCCTTACCAATAACTGTCTTTTATCAATAGATCAATGCTAATTCAAATTAACAAATCAGCTTTAGAACATTAATCATTGTACAGTGGTCAAGTAACGAGAAAGACGTCGGAGCTGTATCTCACTCTCTTAAAATCGCTCAAAACGCCCTGTGAAAGTTTTGATATCTAGATATCTAGTATATTTTAACGTGTAGCAATATCCTTTATTCCATAAGAAGTCTTTCGTGAAACTTGACATTCGTTTTAATGTCGACTCCTTCAAAGATCTCTAGCATGATCACTGCGTCTCTGTTACTAGCGCAGCCGTAAAAGATTGACCTCTCGTTATTTTTATTTTAATCAGACCAAATCAATATAATTAATAATAGGTTAAATATTATTAATTTACTATACTGAAGTATTATTAATTAGCGTTAATTCACACAATTAATTAACATATGAAAATTATCCGTTTGTACAAATAAGCTAATCATCATCACAAATGGAGCTAAAATTTAGTAAATTTCTTCTGAAAAGTTTTTCAGTTATAATAATTAATTAAAGAAACGATAGTTTTTTAACAAATGAAAGTTTCAATCGTCGTTGGTGTAAAAAATCTTTCTCAAATTTTGTCAAAACGGTGAATAATTATATTCATATTCAAAAGAAGAAAATAATTAGTATTAAAAATATAAAGTAATAATTACTTTTATAAAAAAAAAAACGTCATTTCTTTTTTAAAAAAAAATTAGTTTTCTGTATTCTGAAGCACTTAAGTCAAAAATTTCGCTCGATTGCCTCCAATATTTTCAGAAACATTCTAAATCAAATTAAAGATTGTGAAATAAGTGAAGGGGAGTCGTGTAAAATAATACGGATAGTTTCACCTTAAATAGAATACAGCATCCGATCACATGATGTGGTAGGAAAATGAAAAGTACCTGTTCAAAAGTAGATTTCGACATTTGTCAGATGTTTACAATTGCGAAGGGGTGTCAGTAAAGACTTCGTATTCTTCTACAACGATGCTAATTCAAATCAAAAAAATCAAATCGATGCTAATTCAAAAAAAAAAAAAAAACGCACCAAAAAGGAGTAGTTCGATTGAAACAAAAATCGGCGGATAGGAAAATAATGAACAGAATAAGAAATTTCATAAGAATTGAATGATTTATTTCAGAATTACATAGTTACAAAGTAAGGAGCTCAATAAGGTGTTGATCCACCTCTAGTCTGAATGCAAGCTGCCACACGACGTGGCATAGAGTGATAAAGCTTCCTGAAGGTCTCCTGCAGTATTTCTTGCCAAATTTTCTCCAATTGTCGGGCTAGATCATTAACATTCCTAGGTCTCAACATTCCTTGCTATTTATACCAGGCTGTGTGAAAAAAGTCAGTATTAAAGGGGTAATGATATATTTTTTTAATTCTGTGTATACTCTTGTCAAAAAATGCTGCACCTAGCAGGATTTGTAGGACTGAAAGGACATTTGGAAGTACGTTATCGTTCACTAACTTTAAAATGTAATTAAAATATATTCATGGCATAAAAAAATTATTATTAGCCAAATTACAAGTCATAACATCTCTCAACAGGATGTTTTGCAGCCAATATTTCTAATGCAATCTGTCACGCGTCGTTTCACAGAGTCGTAGACACTCTTAACTACATCTATACTCCCCTCACATCATGTAGATTGAACTTTGACATGTAAATCTTACAAGTTTTGTGGTTGTAGTGAAGTCTTAACAAAATGGCCAGTTACAACCCTTAAGGTTTTTATGGACGACAGGTCAGCAGATGTTGTTGGCAACGGCATAGTGTCTATGGCTTCCAGTCAAGTTCTCGAGATGGCATTGTTATCTTGATGAATTAGAGGACTTGAATAAGCGTTCACAAAAAAAGAAGGACCACTGGTTAAAGGACCTCACTAACATATCTTTTTGCCGTTAACATACCTTTGGGTTGTTACCAAAGTGACTTTGAGGAAGTCCAACCGTGATCGAGCATCATACGAAATAGCACCTCATAAGATTATACCCTTTTGTCTCAATGCATGAAGAGTGATAATTAATCATTCATCGTAGATAACACTGACTGGTTATCATCTCAACAATACAAAAGAGAGTCTTATCACTAAAGTTGATATAGATAGATAATATAGATATAGATCGCTGCCACTTCTCATGGCTCCATGCTACTCTTTCATGGCACCATTGCAGTCTCTAGCGAAGTTGCTATGGTGTCTAGAGAAAACTCTAAAATAGTCTCTCTGTAAGCAATCCAGAAGTATGCTGGCATCTTTTAATGTTACTGTCATTTACAGACTGATTCGTTCTTCCTTACTTGTAGACCGTGTAGCAGTCTTTGATCCTACTTCTAAATTATAATTTCCTTGTATACCATTTTCCGCCTATAGAGGGAAACTGTAACATCGACTCGATCAATATCACGTGCAATGCGACGAAATTGTCACCATCCTTCATATAATTTTACAATACGACCTTTCTCAAAAGCGTCCGACTGTTCAAATGGTTGTTGTTTCCTTAACAAAGATATTCTAAATTTAAAGAAATAGATTCAACCCAAATAGTCAAATCAGAAAATCAACAGTTAGAATCAAAACTATGTGTTTGGAGGGAACCTTTTAATAGTATTTAATGACGAGGTAAATTACGTGTTTTTGATGTCACAGGCGTCAACGAGGTTGACACTTTAATCCTTTCAATGTAACAGAGACAAAACAATATCTTAATTTGCATTTAAGTACCTTACTTCTTTCAGGATGCTACTGGTTTTGATGATGAATGTATATATTTAATTTTGGGCCAATAAGTTATTTTCCACACATATTTTGTCGATAAATGCAATTTTCTGGTTATTTTGGCAACAAAAATTAACGTTTTGGAGCCCGAGATCTTAAGAATTTCTTGAACAAATACGTGACTAAACGCAAGTCAGTATTTAAGCATCCAAGCTAATTTTTAACAATACCTTACATCTTTACTATCCATCACTTTCAGAGTTCATATATGTAATGAAACTTTAATTAATTTATAATTTTTTAATATTTTAATTTATATAATAAATGTATTTAAAAAAATTTAAAACTTTTTTGAAAAATTTAAAAAGATAATTTTAGAACTACTGCGTACTGCCCTTCCTTCTGTTTGAAATAACAATAACTAAAATCATTTCGTAACATTTCTATTACACAACAAAAAATTCAAGATAAAATTTAGGAAACAGCAAAAATGGCTGGAAGAAATTCTACTGGTTATATTTGCTCTTGTTTGGGTTTTACACCGATGTCTTCTTTAAAGTGCGCCGAACAGGAAATAAACCGAAACATTTTGCAAAAAGTTTGTTCTTGAGAGATTATTATATTTACTTAGTTTCAATAAAGTATTTGAGAAGAATTTCAACCAAATAAAGTGCGCATCCGAAGTACTTTGAAATTTTTATGCAGGGTAATTTCCAGCAAGCGCCCCCCACCCGAACTTTTGTCAATCGATGACAGGATTCCATGAAATTGAATTCCTTAGATATTCCAAAAACCTCTCGTTGCATGAAAAATTCCTTACAAATATGCTTTTGGATTCCTACAAAAATTCTTCAGATTCATTCATTTTTCTTGTTACTTCTTCTTTGGGAAAACCTTACAAACCTAGTAGAGATGAAAATTAAGATTTTTTTCATCAAAGGTCTTCTGTTTTGTGAAATATTTTGATAATGGCATTCTCTTATTTATGACATAAATGGTACAGAAATGAAATTTGTTAAGTTTTCAAAAGGTTGTTGGGACTCTTATATTTATTTTAAATTTTTAGCACTAGAATTTCTTACATTTGGCTGCACTTTAAATTTTAACACTATAAAAATACTTTTAATTAAATATTTATAAAAGTGTACGTGATTGTTATGTTTAGATTTATTTATAAAATAAAATGGCTGGAATGAAGCAAGGGATGGCGATTTTTGGTTTCGATAATGATTTCATTCTAGCAAATTTATGCGTGCTAGAATAATTCGGATATTTTGCCGAATATTAATGTATAAGTTCATGTTCTCTATTTTTGATCACTATTCATCAGGTGTGGTAGTGTTTTCAAAAATGACAGGTGATTTTTTTTAAAAAAAAATAATTTTTTTTTTGTGCTTTATAAAAGATTTTTTTAATAAAATCGTTGTATTGTTTTTTTTTTTTTTTTTTTTTTGATAGGATAACGTGCGGTATGCAGTTCTTCATTTAATTATTATGCAAACTATATCTGAAAATTAAAATTTATTTTCTTATTGTGAGCGGAAGGGTAAGATGTCGATGTTATACTTGTACTTGTATTAAAGTTTCAGTTTAAAAACTTGAACGTTCGGTTTGCATGGAAGGAATTGGTTACGAAAAAGAATAGCAAGTAATTTTATTTGGCCGATATAAACAAGTTTCTCTCCTGTCTTAAGGGGGGAAAGCTCGTTGGAAATCTTTTTTAATTGAATTAATGCATAATATTCGAAATTGGTTGTATTGAAAATCTAGTGTAAGCTGTGTGATATCTTTAGATTTTTGACTATTTGCTTCTAGAATTTAGAGTTTGCATATTGGCAACAGCAAAACTTATAGCTCAAATGTTTTTAAATTGAAAAGAATTATTCTAGCTTCTTGTTATTCTAATTTAACTGTGTGTATCATATGTATATTTTTGGTGGTGTTTTATGAGCAATATTTTCCTATACAATATTTTTTGTCAATTAAGATAATAAATCGATTCTAGGATTTAACGTTTACTTGAGAGTTGCTGATCAGTTTGGATGGGGAAAAATATAAAATTAAAAAGTGAATGAAAAAGAAGATATGAAGGAATGATACGAGTTAAATTAAGCAAGCAACATTAAGTTTTGTTTAAAAAAATGTCCACCAAGGGAAGCAAAGTCTTCTTTAGTTCCATGATAGCTACATCTGGAAACTATTTGCTTAAGCCTTAATTCTGTCAAAGACTTCTGATGGGTAATATTGGAAACCGGAGCATTGAAATCAAATCGAGCTTCGAAGACATCACATGTACTAATGACAGTTATGAGAAAAAGTTAACAACTTAGGTGTTTTCTTCGCTTAAACATGCTCATAATTAAAAATTCCGGCAAAAAATCCTTCATGAAATTCTAGATCGACTTACTCTAAAGTCTCTTTCGTAACTGACTCAATTATTGACAAATTATGATCAAAACTATCGCTTATCGTTATGAAGAAGGTAATTATCAACTTTTCTGAATATTGTTTCTGCCAAAATCTAGACATGTATCTGTGTCAGGATGGCCGAGCGGTCTAAGGCGCTGCGTTCAGGTCGCAGTCCACTTCTGTGGGCGTGGGTTCGAATCCCACTTCTGACAGAGTTCTTAATTTTTTCTATTATTTCACTTAAGACTTTTAGTTACACAATTTTTGAGGAAATAGAAGCATTTTATCACATTCTACCTCGTATGATCATGTACAGAACAAAAATCAAAACTTATGTAATTAAATAAGCACTATATTTAAGAAAAACAAAAAAATTAGATTAACACTAATAAACAGTTGAAATGTCTTAAAAACTGAGTTATTATTAGGCTCGACATAGAATGTTTATAATATAATATTCAGCTAAAAATAAGAAAAACATGTATCAATTCATAATTTTATTCGTTTGGGAAATAATGAAACATTCGACTACTTTCTCATTATTAAATCCTGATACAGTCGAGCATATTTGACTCAAAGGATCCGTAGCAATAGTTTTTGTAATTTCCAGAACATTGGGAATTTTTCAAAATTTGATTTTTTTATCTGACTACTTTCAGATTTTTTCTCATTCAATAATGACGTGTTTTCTAATGAATGTGGGAATTTTGACCAGTTCTGTATAAATACTTTTGTTTACAAAAATCTACAGTAAAATATTTTTCACGGCTTTAAATCAAATATTTTCAATTGCTGCCTATAAAAAATTTGCTTTGTTTGTATGAGAATACTTGAACATGCACAAAAAATATCAACGTGAACATTATATATCGCTAATAAATAAAAATCCAATATTTCCTAGTTTGAAACGATTTAAAAACTTGTAAAAGTTCTTAAATCTTTATTTCAAATTATTTGTCAGTACAAAATTTTATCTTTTTTATCCCAGTAATCATTTATCAGATTTATTTGATTTTCTATCCATAATTCCGTTTCCTGATTTTCTTAACAAAAATATTGTAAAAATTCTCTTCATGCTGAATCTTTAAAAGCTTCTCTCAATTTCATTTAACGAGTGATTGTATTCTTATTCAAATTGGTCTCGAATATCTAATAAAGCCATTATGTTAGTTGAAAAAGACCGATGTTTTCGGTTCAATAACGTGGTTTCTGAGTTAGTTGCTAACGCAGTTGCATGATTTTCTTGTTACTGATCCTGATTTATCTAAAGGTTCATAAAAGTTTAGAATTTAATTTAATTTTCTTTTAGCAGATAAGAACTTCCGTAATTGAAATGAATATATTTATATTCAGATTGCGTTTAAAAAAGAACGAAAGAATGAAAAATATTGTAACATTTAAAGTGGTTTTGAATGCGTAAGATTCAAAAATGTTTTTATATCATTAAAAGTAACAAATTTTAAAAATGGTCGAAAAAAGTAAAAAAATAAACTTTTTTAACAGATTATACAAAAGAACTAATCATTATCATTTTAGTGGTGTTTTTAGGCTGACTCGTTTTCTAAAAATTAAATTATAAATATTTATATAATTGGGGGCATTGGTGATGATTTTGTGTATTTATTTACAATTTATTTTCACACAAACGAAATCTGTTCCTTAAAATTAATTACTACAGAAATTCGAAGAAATATTTATTTCCTTGCAAGTGATTTTATTTTCGCCATTTTTAGTGTTAACGTAAGAGTGGTAATATAGTTATAACCTACTAGAAAACCACATAATAATATTCTATCAAATCACACAATACACAAATTAAATGTGTGTGTGTGTGTGTGTGTTGAATGTCAGCAAGCTTTCTCTACACTTCCTTGGCCAGCTAGGTCACCTGATTTCTCTAGCATAGAACGTGTTTGGAACATTATGGGAAGAGGATTGCTACATGAACAAAGAGTAAAATAAATTATTTTTATTAATGATTCAAGCTCCATGGAAAACGAAGTGATTTAATTTGTTTTTCCAAATTTTAGAAAGACAGAGAAAGTTGTTAACCGAAGAAGTTCCGGAAAAATCTAAAGCAGGAATTTTAAGAAACATTTTAGGTAACAAAGCCACTAATTTATTAACTTATATTAATGATAAAGAATGAAAATGTTATGAAACCGTAAGAAATTTAGCACTGAAAGAATATAGTTTCAGCTTATGAATTTATCGTAAATCTTACAAGCGCACGCTAAGGTAATGAATTCCATATTCAGTTCGCATCGAGACTATAAACAAATTTTCATTATGATTGTCAGATGCTGAAAGTTAAGAATTTTTGAACTTAATACAAATCAATAATTTCGGGCAAATTCTTTCAAACGTTTGGCGAAAATGCTGTGATTTATATTAATGTTAAAACTGGCAAAAAAAATGGCTATAGCCAAGGGAATTTGCAAAAGAAGTCGACGTATTTTTCGTAACTAAGGGCAGATCATTAAATGAAACTATTATTAATTCTAAAAAACGCAAGCAAATCATCTCGATTTCCAAGAGAACCAAAATATGTCCCACCTCTTATGAAGATAACATAAGAAATAATACATATATTCTCAAAGATTACTACGTTTGCAGAAAAAGTTCACATCTCGTTAAAATATGCCCACTGCGCATGGAAATAAACCCTGAAAGACAATTTAGTCCATTCACAGAAGAAACGCCGAGTAATAACGGGAGTAATAAACTCGTTGCAATGGTCGAAGCCACAAGCTTGAATAACAATCGAAGTGTGAACAGTTCTATAGCTGGGAATGAAGTGAAAACTCTTTCGGATTCAAGAATTGAAATATATGTTTTAAACCCAAACTAAATCCCAAACATACCAATTCAATAAAAAGGAAAAATATTTTTAACTTGAGCTTTCGGTGGAAATATTATTTCGAAAATCTCTAATATTCCGTATTCTAGAAATGCGAATGAAATACCATTTTCATAGACGGAGAAATAGCATCAGCCATGCTTTTTGACTCCCCACGCATATAATATGATTTCAGTAAGCTTGTGACATTGGGCTATTCGCGGTTTCTCTTCACTAACCTTGGGGACTTTTAATTAAGATTGATTGCTTTTGTTAAACAACCTTTGCCCAACCAAAAATGAAACGTGAATATGTAGATAGAAAGCAGGTAGAAATGAAGGGAAGCAGGAGAGTTAGGAAATATATAAACTCCTACTGAAAATCACGATAGAGAGGTTGAAGGAGGAGTTGAAAGAGGTGGAAAGAGAGGTTGATATAGGTGTTTGGATTAAAAGTTCAACGATTCAAGAGATTTAGTTATTCCAGTGTTCAACAATTGTTCCAGAGTCTGAGTTACAGTCGAAGAAGGTTTAGTGGTAAGAGTCTGTTAGATTATTATTTGTGGGTTGAGGTAAAGTAGAAAAATCTTGCCCTTGGAGAGCATTCGTAATTGTTGTTATATTAACTAGAAGTTAATAAATTGCGTAATTATTGTTCTAGTGTCTCTTTGATTGACTTATTGTGTTTTAGTGTTTAATCATTGAATTTAGCTATGGCACAAGAGGCAGCCCGGAATGGGCTGGCGTTACAAGCTCTCCAGGTTAGTCCCTTTGGCCTAGGGTCGTAGAGAAAGATGCTATTTAACCATTACCCACCCAACTAAGAAAAGAGGGATGTGGCTATGAGAAAATTCTAAGCATTTCGTGTACACAAGAAAGCGCAATTAAAGTTTTTATTAACTCACCCACATGGTTGTAGACTCCCAACAAGATTTAAACGATATTTTGAATACACAAAGGAAAGGGAGAAAAACATAAAATGATTTCAAACAACACACTGATCTACAATAACGGACATAGGAGATTTCATGGAAAAGCTAGGAACATAGATCAAGGCAAGGAAGAGAAGCAAAAGTTACCTGTCACCCAGTTACAAAACTAGTGAAGGATATTAGAATCAAATCTATAGAAGAATTTTATGTTTACTCTCTTCCAATTAAGAATGAAATCATCGAACTTTTCTTCAGACGTACCTTAAAGGGTGATGTAATGTAGATAATGTTAATTCAGAAGCATGAAGCACTAAATCAACTCGGCGCACGTTAAAGGCCAAACAAAGCCGAAATTGGAGAGCAAGAGAAGCCATCAGCATTATTTGACCAGATGAAGCTTGAACTGAACCTTAATGAAAGGGAGTATGATAATTCATGTGAACTTTCAGTGAATGTGTACCAATTGTGTACGCGAGCGTTGTGTAGAATTCCCAGGTGACGCTCTGAGACATCAGGCGGCACTCTGATGGAGCAGTGCATTGTAAGAGGTGAGAAGAATTCACTCTCTCGTGGCGTGTAGGCCAGAGCGAATGGGCTGGATAATTGGATTATTCTAAAAACAAGGGAACGATATAAGAACGAAAGAACCCTGGAACGTTAGTGTTGTGTTTGAATTAATCAATAAACTTTTTTATTATATTTGTAACTGCCTTTAGTCCAGGAATTAAACATGTGTAAGTTTATTCGTGAAGAATTACTTGTCCCTTAGAAATACCCCTAGATATCGCAGCCCCTATAATCCTAAGAACGGACCACAGAATGAACAGCTGAGAGCTTAAGAGGGATTAGATGCTCAGCAAGATGAAGAATGCTGCATTTTGAAAAAGAAAAGTTGTTCACATGATGCTTTGTACGGAACATTGGGAAAATGCATATAAACGACTGCAGGGTACTTTGAGAAAGGTGGGGCAGTATGGAATATTTCGCGGGGACGTGTGTATGGGGAGGGGGAGTTTTATGTTTTTATGATACGTAATTTCAATTTGGTTTTGTTAACTTTCTTAAGTGGTTTTACTTCTAAACTTCGTTACCAGTTGGTGCCCCAAATTTAAGAACTGTCTCTTTAATGATTTTTAAGCATTATTATATTTAGACCTACTGATTCAGAAGGTTTATTTACTATAAAAAATTATTGATATGTATTTTGATATTCTTAATTTGATATATTGGGTGTTTTAAATAATACTTATACTTGGCAGGATAAGTATATTTTATTAAATGTCTTTAGACATTTGAAAGTCAATCAATCAATATTGTAGAAAGCATAGTATTATCACGTCGTGTTGGAAAGTTGTATTACACATCAAATTGCTTATGTTGTATCAATTGCTTGAAAAAAATGTAATGCCTTTTAAGTTATAATTATTTATTTTAAATGAGCATAGATAATTCTTAATGTTTATGTTTATTTACTATGGTTTTAATGTATTTGTTTCCTTGTTTTCTTCCTTTTGTTCTTGAATTAATGTTTGGTTTCGGTATTTTTTTTATTATTATTATTATTCTTGGTTCTATATACCATTAACGAAAATACAAAAACTGAAGTCGTAGCGGCTAATTCCATGAAACTAGTTTAAACACCCTTTAACATTCTAAAGTCAGAGACAGTATTTATATTATTTTATCAGCATTTTTGTTTTTTTTTAAACCCTTTTCTCTTAGCCTTTACCTTGTTACTTTGGAAGAATAGTGTTTATTTAACTTAGTAGTAATTTTAGTCATTGATTTCATTTTTGTTCTGCATGAAAACTAACTTAACATTGTGCTACTATTGTATCCAGCTTTGTCGCTCAGCGCACCAGAGTCGAAGTCTCTCTCTATGCTACATTGACAAGAGAAGCCGAAGTAATTTTTTCCGTACTGTGCTGCTGTAAAACGTCCTCGCACCATACAAGCGAATACTGGGCGTGCTGTAAGTATGCCCATTCCCTGACTGATGGTTTGGATTGTAGTTGGTGGTTGATGGTTTGCACTGTTTTGCTGAGCCGACCACACAATATTTCGGTCCTCTCGGGCATTAGTCATGGAAGGGCGTTAAAACCCTGCATATCGATCAGTATGACCCTTAGCAACCCATTGGTTCGCATGACAGTGGTTGGATTTCGACCAGTGCGATGGGCAATATCACGGAACGATAATCCGCACTCTCGATAGGCAAAGATCCTACCTCTATCGAATTCGACACTTGCTGGTAAGCATTCTTATTCAAGCCATAACACGATATTGTGACCAAACTCCGACTTTACAAAGTGCTTTCCGAATAAGAAATACACAACTGTTCTTTTATGCAGTGCTTCAGATGTCGTTTCTCTCTCGTGCGTCGTCTAAATAAGCTGAATTACTAATCATTGCTTCTTCCTTTCATGAGATTTTGACGTTCGTCAGATCATTCCTTCCTGATGTTTTAATTTTAGAGGCCAGCAGTGTACATTTATAGTTTTTACATTATTATTGTTTTTTGTTTTAAATTACGATATTTTTATCTTGAATTGATTAATTTTTCTTAAAATTTTTTTACTAATTGCTACAATTAATTCTGTAATATTTGCAATTATATACATTTTTGTTATCTTCAATAATATATCACACTTCTTACGATATTGTGATTAATTTAGTATTATAATATGTTACATTTATAATATACTATAACATAGCACTTCATAAAATATAATTCTTAAGATTTCGTGAAAATAAAATCCATCTGTAATTCTTCAGCTTTGTATTATACCAACTTGTTTTCCTAATTATTTGGAGTAAATTAAAATTGAATAAAAATTCTTTTCGTTACTCGGAATGTTATATGTAGCAGAAGAATGTATTTAAATTTATTATTAACATGTAGTTCTCTCGTCTTGTCTTATACAATTAATGACAATAGATTAAATCAACAGACATTTTAATTACTAAATATTAATTAAATTTCTAATAAATTAAAGAAATGGTTTCCTGAGGATTTGATTTTTTTTAATTTAGTAAGCAATTTTCTTTTGTTTGATTTTCATGCATGATTTGAATTCTTTTTACTTAAGTTTAGTAGAAGATGGTTTGATTGTTTTTTTTTTTTCTGAGTTTAATAACACAGAAAATTTCTTTTTGCGTTAAAAGTAATTGAACGTAATAAATAACATTCAATAATTAAATAATGTCTTCAGAAAGTACATATGATTCAACTTAGCTTAGAATGTGTATTTCTATCGCTTAGTAAATTTTAAACAAAAATTCAATCTAATTTCCAAAATTAATTGATAATAACCCTGTAACTTAAAATTAATTATTACTGAGAAGACAGTCGTTTCCTCAGGTTGTTAAAGAATATATTTTTATTGTTTATTACATTTTCTGAGGAATTACGTCGAAACTAAAAGAAATATTTCACCAGTTATTAAATGTAATTACTCAGTTTAAACACATGTAATAGTTTCTCCGAATGTAAATAGGGGATATTATTTGCTAAAATACCTTCTGAAAATTATCTGCAAAAGTATTTTCTGGATTTTTAAATTTAAATTAGTTTAAATGGTAATAACACATAAGACTTTTCACAAAACTGATCATTTTTGTATTTTTTGTCTTTAATCAACAATTTAAATATCCATTTCTCTAATTTAAATGGTAAATCAATTTAATTTATTTTTATATCACTTACAATTATAAGATCTTTGTCAAATACTTGACCAGTTGCATAAAAATGTACCTATGTGATCATTAAATACGAGGGCTATTCAGAAAGTAAGGAACGTTTTGGAATTAAAAAGAAACTAAGTACAAGAAAAAAAAATTATTATATACATCAGAAATAGTGACTAAAATTCTACTTTTCTACATAGTCACCAAACAAATTGAGGCAATTATCATAGCGGTGGGCAAGCTTTGAAATTCCTTCGTCATAGAATTCTGCCGCTAATTTCAAACAACAAAGTCCGTGAAACTTGTGGAAAACTAAGCGAAAGCTCCGTTATTGTGAAACAGCGGTTTTCACAAATCTTTTCTTCGACTTAAGCGACCAGTTTGTCAGTCACAATGCTAGGGATTCCACTCTTCTCTTCATCGTGAACGTTAGTTCGATCATTTTTAAACTGAATGCACCATTACCGGATTGAACTTTCATTCATTACGTTGTTTCCGTACACTTCACACACTAGCCGATAAATTTCCATATGTTTTTTTGCCAACAAAAACCGTATCACAGACCGCACCTCTGTGACAGACCGCACAACTGGCGGGATTTTCAATTGCAGCGCACATTTTAAATTTGAATATCGAAAAAACGGGCAGCGTGGATATGTTCCCGTTGTGATGGCTGGACGCCTACTCAAATGCCGAGCACGCAGATACCAAAATATACGTGATCGGTGCGCGCCTAGCGACATCAGACGGAAACGTTCCTTACTTTCTGAATATCTTCGTACAAACAGTCATTAAACGAATCATATACTCCTTTCTTAAGAATGTTTCAAAATGTATACAAAAAATTCCTCTATACTGTTTAATAAAATATTTATATCAGATTCAATCACTTCTATATCATTTTCCTTACTTTTCTAAGGACCAATAACAATAGAAGTTAGGGGCGTTTGTCCAACATTATTCGGTTCTTATGCCATATCTCAATCTAATATGTTAATCAAAAACTACTTAAATCTAATTGGCGACACACAAGAATAATACAGCTTCTTTATTTATTTTCACTGCAAAATATCTAAGGCCACTTCCTCTAGAATTTCAACTTAACTTACAGTCTTCATTTATGATTTATATAAGAATTTCTATCTTACTAGTCCATTCATTATTATTTTTCCAACTTTCTTCTACACTAACTGCATAGATTAATGCTGTTAGTGGAACTTTCTTCAATCTGCAAAACTAACAGAAAAATTTCAACATCAGCAATACATCTTTGACGGCATGTCCAAAATTTCTCTCCTCTTTTTCCATTGATTGCGAATCATTTATATATCATTATATCTAAATTACTTCGCTTTAATTCTGACTACATCTAATTTACTTAATCATGTTTCATTTTGGGAGGGAAGAAATTTTAATTTTATGCAATTCAGCAAAATAAAAGTCCCCGGAGTTAGTAAAAATAAAATTGCGAATAACCCAACGTCACAATCTTCTCACGATTTAACTATCTTCAAAAGTTTCTTTCACTTTTATGAAGAGTGGGTTTGGATTCGAATTTATTTCAACTTTAGATTTTTGCATTTAAATGCTTTCTGATGATTATAAAAGCCATTGTGTTAAAAAAAAAAAAAAGGAAGAGTTTTTTGTTCACTTTTATTTATAGCGTATTTAGGTTTTCATTCAGTTCAAATGTATATTTTTGCCTTCAAATTCTAGAATGATTAATTCAGTTATTGTGTTGAAAAAGAGTGTATTTTTGGTTCGCCTTTGATTGTAGTGTATTTGGGTTTTAATTCAATTTTAATTTAAATTTTTGTTTTGGAATTTTGAAATCATTAATAAAATTATTGTGTTGAAAAGAAGATTGTTTTAGGTTCAATAACAGGGCTTAGCACTATAACTCAGTTTCGAAACCCACCACCACCAAATTATTCTTGTTACTACTCCCCATTAATCTAACCTGTTTTTTAAAGTTTAATATGTTGATATACATTTTAGTAAATGAATACTTCCAAAATTCAAATGGATATATTTATGTTTCTAGTCTAACAATGTGAAAGATTAAATGATTAAACATATTTTAATGCTTATCTTAGAAAAAAAATGTCTAATTATAAATAAAATAATATTAATTCTTTAAATTGTTTACTAAAATCATATATAAATCATTGTTTCTTGAAGTAATCATAGTTTCGTCAATACTGTTCTTTCTGAATTCATGAATTCATTGAATAAATGAATTGGAGAAACTCTCTTTCAGTCAAACCATTAGAATTATTTAAAAGTAAACAACTTTTTTATTTTACAATAAAAATAACGCGAAAATTGTTTAGAATATTTTAAATTCTTATCAAATCTTTGAATCAATCACTTAAAGGCAAAATTATTTTAACATCATTCTGCATTAAAGGAAGAGCAGGCAGGTGATTTACAACTTACCGATGACCAGGTATAATGTTCAAGTAAAATGCATCAATTTAGGATGGGAACGCAATAATTAACATTAAATTTGATCAATTGGTAAAAGAAATCATTTGAATTCGATTTTAATCTTTTTTGTAGATCTTCTTTAGAAATAATTCTTGTATATATATATATATACCGCTTTTCAGTGTGAATGTGTATGCGTATGAATTAAAATAATAAATTCTGTTAGATTTGAACAGAATTAAAATAATAAATTCTATGAGATTTGAACAAAATTAAAATATTAAATTCTGTGAAATTTGAACATTTCTGTATTTTGTTTTCAGACATTTGTGAATAACTTCAAACCGAAAGTTTAAAAATTACAGCATTCATCAATTTTGAACTATCAAATCACGGAATTGTTAACTATCTGTTCATTTTTAACTTTTTGATACTTATTATATGCATATTTTATTTATTGTTTCTCGATTGTAACTTTTAATACTCCTATAATATATTTGGATAGTGAATATGTGCATATTATTAACTAAATGGAAAGGAACGTTTTGTATATCAAAGAATTCATATAAAAATTAGTTTTGTAGTCATAATTCCTTTCAATTAAATCGAAGATAAGAATTCCATTTTCATTACATCTTTCTTACACATATTCAATAAAATACATAGAAAAAACTACAGATTAATTTTTATTGATGTTACTTAACTATCAAATTTATTAAATAACAATATATAAAAGATTTAATATTCGATTTTAAATAACCTTGCAGTGATATCGTGGATTTTTAATTAAAACATTTCTTAAGACATGTTTATTTTTGGTTCTTGAGATATTTCTAGACATATTTAATAAAAAAATGTATTTACTGAGAGTCTGAGACTTCGAATAATATTCTATGTAGATTTTTTTTAGATTACAAGTCTCTATCTATAAAACGCATTAGTAATTCTATTTTATTTTAAATGTTCTATTAAATATCTCAATTTAAGTGATTAAATTTATATTTCCAGGAAATCAGAATTGTCCTCATTTTAGATTGGTTTGAATCTTAATCAAAAGCATGTCTAGGAAATTATAACATACGAAATATTAACATTAAATTTCCAAGTAAGGAATATAATAAAAGAATCTATTACCATAAAGTTTTATCTAGGAATAAAACATTAATTCCTCATAAAATAGAATATTTGTAGAAACGCACTTAAAGGATATTAATGAACAACAAATACTCGCTCCTGTGGATAGTTTCCAGATATTTTCATCTTCATCTACTTTAATTGGAACTGGATTTAGATTACTTAATGTATGATTAGCAAAACAATCTCCTAAGTTTTAATTACACCCCACATCCACGTTTATTTCTCAGAATCTAATACTATAGTAATGAAGACATTTCTCAGCAGGCTTCTGTCGGAGACATTATTAATTTATCTATATTTGTACCTAATCTAATGGGGAAACTATTTCGAATAGAAACGAGATAATTTAAAGATTGATCGATGTTGTTGTAAAATGAGTAAATAGTGTGAAATTGATTTTGCTCATAAGATGGAAACTCCATTGTTACTGTAAAATTTGCTTACTTATTAACTCGACATTTTTACTGAAACCTTGTTGCTGCTAATTAAAATTCCGATTTTACTTAAGACTAAAGTTCAGCAACATTTTTTCTTACCCAGTTCAAGTTGAACACCAATACTGGTGTAATTTGAGAAATTTTGTTTTTAGAATCAAGTCTTATGTGTGTGTAAGAAATAGAATTGTCAGGATAAATATTATACATTAACCATCAGCATTAAAACTTATTTTATCTAACACAAATTAAAGTTGTTTAATTCTAGCGAGTGTTTGAATTATTTCTCATGAAGACCTCTAATTTGTTCTAAAATATTTTTAAGATCGAAATTTATTTACAATTTGAGTTAATATTTACTAAGCACTGAATTTAATTAATGAAATGAAAAGGAATTATTTAATTAAAATTACAGTATGTAAAATAGGGTATTTAAGATAGCATTGATTATAATATAATGTGATATTTTGAACGAAAATCAAATTACTTATTTCTCTTCGTTTTACCATTGAATCAAATAAGTAATAATCGAACAAAAATAGGTAATAGGTGTAAAATTAAAATGTCTGTATGTCTTATGCTTTAATTATCTCAGTCACAGATGTTAATGAAATTCTTGAGCACACAAACAGATGTATTATTCAATTTAAACTTTAACATTGATATTTTTTAAAAAAACTTAGCATTTATAAAAGTATTGATTAAATACAAAGTAAATGAGTTTTGGATTTTAATCAACTAAATCATTAAAAAAATAGTCGAGGTCTCGAATACGATGAAAGGTATTTTAAACATTTTATTTAATATAATAATTTGTAAAATTTGTACACATTTTCCATTTCAAAACACTATTTAAATAGTAACACTGGATAAACTACATAATGTACAAACTTTTTGAATGTCTGAAAAAGCACTGATGATTCTTTGCTTGTTTATATCATAGCTCACGCATTTTTTCCTCCGGTAATGAAAATTTCCAAGTGAATATTATATCTCAAAAAATGTTACCTTAAAGGGTTAGTTGTATGGAATTGCAAATATCGATTGTGAAAATTTTGTATTTTTCTTTCTTCTTATGAATAAAGATAGTATAATAATTTGTTTATGCGTAATCAACAATCCAAGAAATATGTCTGAAAATAAAGTCAAATTATTCAGATCGTTAAGACAAGTTTTAGGATGCAAATTTTATCTCGAGACTTTCAAATAGTTTATTCCAAATTCGATTTCCTTTTTGAATGATTATCAACAATTTCATCTTAGATGAATTATATACATAGCTGTATATAATTTTCTTAAGGAAATATTTATTTGTTCATGTAATTAACCTATAGTTTTAATGTATGTCTTAAATAAACATGCAAATAAAAGAGAAAAAACACTTTTAAAAAGAATTAGAGATTGGATTGTAGTTTGTTATATTTCTATAGAAAGGAAATATATTTGATAAAAGAGAGAGAAAGATTGAAAAATATCATGATTTATACTCTAACTTCATTTATATTTATGTGTGTGTGTGTGTGTGTGTGGTCACCTGATTTCTCCCGCATAGAGCATGTTTGGAACATTATGGGAAGAGGATTGCTACATGAACAAAGAGTAAAATAAATTATTTTTCAAAAGTTTCTTAAGAAATCACATGATGTGAAAACAACAGTTAATAAACACTGTCTGAAATGACCGCCAAACAAAGAGAGAGTGGAAATAGAGAGCAGTGCCATTTGTCAGAGACAGAAAGTAATATATGTAAAAACAATCACTAAATTGCTTTATTTAAAATTTCATATTAAATAGGTTAAAAGCTTTAAAAAATAAATAAAATATTTACTCTATTTTATAATTATTATATTTTAAATTATTCTTTAAAAATTCAAAAGATAATAAGTTTATTGAAAATATTTGGGAAAATTATCAAAATTGTTGTTAATATCATGGATGTCGATCACTTGTCGAATGTTACGTAAGCTATAATTATAAGTAATTTTCTTAATATAAAAAAATTTAAGGAACCTGTTTATATATATATGGGTGGGTGGGTGTGCGTGCGTGCATGTGTGCAAATATTTCCAAAAAACATTTTATAATTTTACCATTCTCTTTCAACATACAATTAAATCTGCTCAAATGAAATGCAGTTTATAAGTATTATTTTGAAAAAAAATGAGCAAAATTGTGGCATATATTCCAACAAAATCATGGTTTGATAAAACTATTCTCAGAGTTTGACAGATAATCCTGTCATAGAATACACATTATTTCTATATATGTATTTTCCGGTTCAGAATTTTCAGTGTACTACAAAAAGTAATTAAATGAATTAATTGATTATAATAATATCTTGCGGTCTCAAATGAATATCAAAACTGGTGGTTTCCCTCAAAAAATATGTCATTATCAAAGCCAAGCTAAAAATAAATATTTTGAAGAGAGTGATGCAAAAATAATAACCTAACAGTTCTTTTAAAAGTTTTTAAAGCTAATTTTAGATAATTTTTTTATCATTCTTTTAGAAAAGTAAAGCACTTTATTAATCAATAGGCTGAAAAATCATTAATTATTTTTAATTCAACCTGCCCAAAGCTGACTAAAACTTTTATACTCAAAGGTAAATTTTTTGAGCGATAAAGCATAATATTTTAAATAATCCTTAAATGATTTGCCACTACTTATTTTTTGATACTTAAGAGAATATAAATATATAATACTGTTGTGACTACCTCTACATAAATATACTCTATATACTATGAAACTAATTTGCTTTCAGTTATAATATAAGAACTTAATGAACACCTTATATTTATTAAATTTAGCGTTTTTCTTTTCTATGTGTAAAAAACTTAAAGAGGAATTTTTTCATAACTAATAAAACATTTAAAGAGCAAGTGTAATACAAAAACACATTGTTACTAATTATTTTACAATTGATTTAGGAAAAAACAGATAATTTATTTAAATTCCAATGAACTAACATTACAGAATTCAAAATGGCGCACAATCTGAAATCTGAAGAGAACTCAAGTATTAATCTGATTATTAAATTATCGCCCTGCTTGGCAGAAATTGAAATGAATAGTTTGTAAAATATACCCAATATATTTTCAATATAAAATGTGAAATCAGTTAAGTCCTATTATAATATACTGCTTGCATAATTTTTTTAAACACGCCAAAATGGCGTTGAACGTGCTATTTTCAAATTCGAAGCCGTTTCAACAGGAAACAAGACATTACTGAGAAAGTGGCCACAGAACGAAATCCGCCTCACCACCAGGAAGCGCTGCCTATTGGCGGAGCGAGCGACATTCCGCTTAAAGCGTCTGGGAGAAGGAAGATCTTAATGTTAAAAAAACACGTAATCACCAGGTGGCGCTTGAATCGTTAGGGACAGGGAAAATTTCCAAGAGAGAAAAAGGGGAAAAATATAGAGCGCGGTTTTTACAATCCACGTTTTCCCGCCAGGTTTAAGAACCATTTTTTTTTCAGGTAGCGGTAAGTGATTTCTCTTTCATTACTGGTTAATTGTTTTACATAAATATTGTAAAAATACTAAGAAATAACTTTTCATAAAATTTTCCTCTATCATTTTTTAAAAAGCAGAATAACTGATTTTCTCTTCAATTTCCGATTAAGTTAGATTTTTGATATACGATTGTTCTAAAGTTGAATGAGTTTAAAATCATGTAATTTCTAACATTGAATGAGTATAAAATCATGTTATTTCTATTTCCGATGTTTCCATTATTAAAATTTTAGGAAAAATACTCGGGAGTGTTTTTACAAATTATATTCTTCCTTTCTGAATTTTTTTTTTTTTTTTTTTTGTATATGTTGTGAAAATTAATAATTTTCTAGATTTTAATATTTCTAATCATTGACCTCGTTAATCAATTTAAAATATATTTAATTCGATAGGTACTTGCAGTTGTGGAAAAGGAAGTTCTGTTAATTCATGAGTATTTGGTATTATTAAAACTTATTTTCAATATATACATTATTTAGTGTTTGTATTTTGTCTGTTATCAGTTACTCTGTATTGCTTAATATAACCATGGATAATACTTGTTTCTTGTGCGATAAGTCTTTTTCCACAGCTTCAAACTTACGACGACATGCAAGACTAATACACAATGTAGAAAATAAGGTAAGTACATGTAGACAGATGAAATGTAATGTATGCAGCGAAGAATTAGTTTCCATGAAGGCTTTGTGGAACCATGTTGAATCGGCACATAATATTGCTATAGAAAAGGAAACTAAGAAATTCGACACTTATGAAGCTTTCAAGATCTGGAAAGAAGATGTTGAAAAACAAACAACTGCCTTGTACGTAAAGAATACTGGAAGTAAGTTTAACGATATGAAAAAAACAACGTACTTTTATTGTCATCGCAATGGTTTTTATAATGCGAGGGGTGATAAAAAGAGAACTATTAAAATGGCTGGCAGTAACAAGATTAACGGAAACTGTCCATCAAAGATGAAAGTATGTGAAGACAATGAAAACCAAGTATATGTGGAATTTACAAAAACTCATTTAGGACATGGAAAAGATTTGGGAAGAATGCAAATAACAAGAGAAGAAAAAGATGAATTAGCAAGAAAACTGGAGAAGAAAATTCCAATTGAAATCATCTTGGATGGGATCCGAGATTCGTTTATTGGTAGATTAGAAAGGATCCACTTGGTAACGCGGAAGGATCTGCTGAATTTAAAAGCTGAATACAGCATAAGCTCTGAAGGTATTATGGATACTAACGATGTCTTAAGTGTAGGCAAGTGGGTCCATAGTTTACAAGGAAGAGAAGATTCTCCGGTTATTTTATTTAAGGACCAGAATACTTATGATGAAGTTTTGTACCCTGGATTAAAAAGTGAAGATTTTCTGCTCGTCATAATGAACAGATGTCAAAGAGAGATGCTAAGTTTTTACGGTAACGACACCATTTGTTTGGATTTCACGCATGGGATGAATGCGTATGGTTTTGATTTGGCAACAATTTTAGTTTTAGATGATAAGAGAGAGGGGTTTCCAGCAGCCTTTATTTTAAGCAATAGGCAAGATTCAAAAGCGTCAGTAGCATTTGCAGCAATTAAAGAACATGTAAGCATTTCGCCAAAAGTTATGATGACGGACGACACAGAATCTTTTCTTAATGCATGGAGGACAGTTTTTGGCGTTCCCGAAAAAAGACTTTTGTGTACATGGCATGTGGACAGAAGTTGGAGAAGAAGTATTGTAAAATTAATTAAAAAACCAGAAAATCAGATCCAAGCTTACAAGGTTGTTCGATGCCTGTTAATGGAAACTGAGGAAGAAGCTTTCTACATAATGCTACAAGAAGCTTTGAAAATTTTCAACGAAACAGATGAATTTAGAGCATTCAAGAATTATTTCGAACATGTATATTGTAAACGAACCGAAGCATGGGCATATTGTCATAGGAAGTGGCTAGGAATAAATACCAATATGCACATTGAAAGCATGCACCGGACAATTAAATATGTGTATCTGCTAGGAAAAAAAGTGAAAAGGCTTGATAGAGCGTTATTTTATTTAATGAAATTTGTTAGAGATAGAGTTTTTGATCGACTCATCTGTCTGGAGAAAGGCAAAATATCGTCGAAAATAGCTCAGCTGAGGAAAAGGCATAAAGTTGGCCAAGAATTAACTAGTTTATGCATTCGAAAGAATGAAGAAGAGTGGTCTGTTGCATCTACAAAAAGTAATGAAATTTATATTGTGAAAAAAAATGTTGCATGCTCCGAAGGATGTACCTTAATGTGCAAAGAATGCAAGCAGTGTTTGCACAATTTTACTTGTACATGCATTGATAATGCAATTCAGTGGAATATGTGCAAACATATCCATTATATTTGTAGCAGAAATTTAAATGAAATTAATAGTGCTGTTCCAGAAGACGAAGGACTTTCTGTACATTCCCCTATAGTAGATGAAGAAGAAATGGTTATTTGTGAAGATAGAAAATTTTTGGAAAAAGCAACGCTTGTGGATAATTTGAGGGCTACAGCTACAAGGAAGACAACTTCCAAGGAAGAATTTCAAAAGAAATGCACGGAGCTGATAAACACAATATCACCAGAACTTTATGATAATGTTTTAAGTTTTCTACAAAATCCTTCGGATTCATCACATTTTCTCTCTCAAGCAAATCAAGAAGCTGTACCGAAAAATTTGAATAAGGAGCCCCCAAATAAAAAGATAAAGACTCAAAGATATGTTTCAACAAAAAAGAAGACTTCCCAGAAAGCCTCGACTACATTTAGGAAACCAACACAAGAAGAGTGCCAAAGCATATCATCGAGTCTGATTTTGACAGCAAAAACCAAACAAGAATGAAAAGTGTTATTGTAAATTATGGAAGAGTTTGGTTTAAATGTTAATTTGTTCTTAGGTTTTCCTGCATATGTGCAATATGTTTCTTTTTTACTGTGGGTTATAGATCATAGTGCAATATTGAATTCCCGATTAACTATCATAGAAGCCATCTAATACTTATATATTAATTTTTTAGCATGTGCAATATATGTAATGTTTACAAGTGCAATATATATAATGTTCCTTTTTATATTATAGGTAGTTATGGTGCAATATATGTTATGCTTCATGTGCAATATATGTAATGTTCCTTTTAATTATAGGTAGTTATAGATAATTTTGATGTAAAGTTCCTGATCCACTAGAAGGCATCAAATGGCTCTTTAATTTATATTTTTGGCTAATATGCAATATATATATATATGATCTTTTTCATTGTAGGTTGTTTTTGATCCTTATGCTTTATAAAAGTCCAGAAAATCAAGAAGGCATTTGTAATTGTTAATTTAAATAAAGAATACAGTTGACCTTTTGTGAATGGATAACTGTTTAAAGAATAAGCTGGTTATGTGCATAAATTTAAAAGTCTGAAGTTTTCATCAAGGAATGAAGCAAAAAGTAAACATTTCTCACTTGAATTAACTAACAAACATAAGTTTCCAATCACCTGCTTGCCTATTAAAATTATCAAAACATAGCTCAAACTTGTTAAATGAATTATAAGTATTGCAAATGGTTTATAAACAAAAGCTTCATTTTATTTTAGCAATGGTTGATTTTGTTCCCTATCCCGAGGATATCCATTTGTAGAGGTTCAACTGTATTCACTTCTCTGTGGCTGCTACCTTGACGTGGTAGAGAAGCTTAAATATCATTAGAAATTTCTGATGGTATCACTAAAAGCAGTCTTAAATAAGTAATTCATAAAAAATTTCAGTTTCTGTAAAATAATTTAAGTACACGTTTTGATGTACATTGCTCTATTTTATGGCAAAGAATAATTAATTTTTACTCGTTTGTGTTTACTTCTAACTTAAATACAATTGTAATTCAAATATTTTAAATAATCTTCATATGGTTTTGTCAGCATCAAAAAAAACTTAATAAAAAATTTTCTATTGTATTTTCGAGTGCTTTTTATTTGTCTCAAACTGCATGATCATAATTAGCTACAAGTCTGTGTTTAGTAATTTTTGACTTAAATTATATGCATATATTAAGTTATAAGAGGTCTACCAAATTGTAAACATATTTCTATAGTGAAATTAGGAGTAAGGTAAGTAATGTTTCAAAAATTTAAGTTAATGTAGCTTTCTATACTTCTGAAATACATAAAAATAGGAATTGAGTCGAATGAAAACAATTGTGAATAAAAATAATTCTGAATAAACTTGTTAGTATAAGTTTCAAATCCAATTTACACAATGTTTTCTTTTTATAACATTTGACATGCATTACTTTTAGAAGTTATTTAATGTTTTCTTTATTTTTAGAAGTGCAACTATAAATTTTTTCTACATCTGAAATATTACATAATAATTTATAGCAGTATCTTGATGGAAAAAATTATTTATAATTTCCAGTTTTTTAGAGTAATGAAAAATAGAACCAACTAACTTATCTCAATGTATATTTTCCCCAGAAATACATTAGTTAATTTCCTTTAATTTACATTTTGACCTTGCATTCATTTCAAGGGTTATTATTTCTCTCATGTGTGAATGGCTGTCTAAATCCCTTCTTTAATTTTAACGAACAATACCTTTTTATATAGTGAACTTAATTTTGTAATTTCTTGCGCAAGTAACAGGCCGAAGCAATTCGTTTTAACAGGAGATTAAAGACCTAAGAGCTCCAATAGCATCCAACGTTTACATTTATCTTTATTTCATTAATTGCAATACATTTTTAAAAATTACTATAGAAATTATATAAACGAAGAGAATATAGAATGCTGAAAGATGACACATTTATATTCACAAATAAATAATACTCGTGTAATATATGTCAATATTTGGCAAAGAACTGTCAAATGTGAAAATGTATGGGATGAGGAATTTTTAATTCAATGTGTGTATATATATTCAAGTTTTGTTTGAAATAAAAAATTTATTTTGTGCATGGGATTCTTAACTATACAATTACATTACACAATTAACAGTAGTTAATGGAATGGAACAAACATATATATATATCTAATACATTTTTTATGAACTATACATGAAAGCCTTTCAAGTTACCATAACTTTAAAAGTAAATACAAAATTGAAAGTAAAATAACTAATTAAAAAATAAAAAGTATAGATTATATTTACCCTTGTCTAAGACTTGATTTATAAAAATGGCTGTGGGGAAGTTATACAAAATATTAATTACAAATTATTCAGTTTTATTTATTTTTTTACAATCAAAAGTTGCATTGTGTTTTCAGATACTCAAATCTCAGTTTGCCAGATTTTCCAAGCAAGCACTGATAATTTGATTCCTTTAAAATATCTCATTTTAATGTAAAGCCAATTACACTGTGGGATTCGAACCAACATTATGAATATTACAATCATTAGAGCACAACATATAGAAGTACTTGCATACAGCATGTTTCCTTCATAAAAAAATTATAAATGCAGGAAAGTTAAATTTCGCATGCAACCTGACTGCAATGTAAAAAAAAAGGGGGAAGGATATGAATTTTTTTTATTATAAATATGAAATTTATTTTTTAAGCAGTAAAAAAATTATAGCTATAATTTACATGAAGTGCTTTTTACTTATTTTAAAATCGTTTTCCCTTATAAAAACAATGAAATTATAATACATACTCTTTTTTTTTTTTTTTTTACAATGAATTTATATGCATATCTTTTTTTCTTTCCCTCGCCGATTTCGTATGGTAATTAAAACAATCATTCCAAAAAATTAAGCTGCAATCCAACTTTAGGAAAGGTTAAAAAATGTTTTTGAATTAATAAAAATGAAAACTATTACAAATTTCATAAACTAACGATACAATTTAAAAACTAAATAATTCAAAAAGCATGTAATTAGAGAATTGTGATTTCCTTAAACTTCTTTAAAAACTGATGAAAGTCTTGTTGCATCAAGAAATGTTATTCCTTTCCTTCGATATTTAAACAATAGCATTATTGCTGCCCAATTGTACAGAGCGATCTCGGATTCTTCCTATCCGTTTCAGTGTTGAGCTCAGATCTATGTCCAAATCCCTTTTTCCCCTATTATAAAAATCCCTACTCTCTTAAGATCATCCTGTCCCCAGACGCATGTCATTCCCCTAGCGGAATGACGTTTTGTGTGTGAAGACGCCATTACAAAGCTGCAGTAGACACTTGATGCGTCTAGTAATGCAGCTACCATCAAATAAACTTTTACCAAATAAGTGCCCGGAGCACTTACTAAGAATTGTTTACCCGTATTTGTACTGTAAATATTACTTACGTTTACCATAATTTACTATATTACATAATCTGTATAACATTCATTGTAAATACGAATAAGTAGTTTAATCTTAAACTAATATATACATATAATATTTTTATAAACATATATTTATATATATAATATTTTTATATACATATATTTATATATATAATATTTTTATATACATACATATATATATATGAACATCACACACACACATATATATAATATACGTCTTCAAGTGTTCAAGCATCCGGTGTAGGGTCCATTTTAGCGGGAAAAGGCCAAAACAAGGAATGGAATCATTCGTACAGTAAGATTCAGAGAAAAACCACTTATGACTTTACTTCCTAAGATTTTATGGTAGAGTAGATAATTGTTTAATATCGATTTAAAACTTGGGATATCAATCTAATTTAATTTGTATTTGTACTTTACTTGTTTCTTTGAAGGCGTGTAATTAAATGTTTTATTTAAATTTTCTCTCTTGAACTAAAATTCAATTAATAGGAACTGAATACAAAATTCCCTCTATTTCCTAACATTATATTAACATTCACAATATTTACCCTTTCTAATTATTCAATAAATGTGATTGAATTTTCAAATTTCAAAAATTTTTTATTTCAGCAAATAATTTACAGGTAAGTATTGCAAGGTAAAAATAGCCGAAAAATAGACACAGGTTTTCAAAAAGTCATATAATTTTCAGGACGAACGTCCCAGGTGGAAATCTGTAATTTTTTTAAAAAGTCCACAGCACACAGAAAGATAAAAATCGGCGAGTCCAAGTCTTCAGGAAGAAGGACACAGCAAACACAAGAAAAAGGCCGGCACTTCAGCGGGCAGAAGCAGACGGAAAGGCCAAGAAGACAAGAGAAACCACAAGGCACGAGATCCATCCAGAGGCTTCACAGGCCGAAGATCGCTTCTCAGGGGCGAGAGAGGCGAGGCTCCAAGGAGACCGGCGAGACCATCCACAATTCAGCAAGGCATTCGTCAGGGCACAAGAAAAGACAAGAGAATACATTAATACAACCATAAAATACAATAAAGTCAACCATAAAATACAATAAATTAAAAAATATGCAGAAACATTGTGTTCACTTTAATTTAATATAATTTTCCAGATTTTATGGTGCAATTCTGCTAAGAATTTTAAAATGTTATTGAATTTTTGTTTGAAACTGAAGTATTTTGAAACGTGGGATAAAACGGAAATTTCTGAGAATTTTAATTAAATTCAGCTCTACAAAATAGTTTTTCTCCTGAGAATTTAATTCTTAAATAAAAGATAAGTGAAAGATTCTGGTATAAGTATTTCATTTTCTAAAAGATTTTTTAATTAAAAAAAAATAATGTAAGCCATTTTGAAACTTTCGTTCTAAATTAAAGGCATTCATTTGATAAAATTTCAAGAATCGACACAAGTACGGAAAACAAAATTAGTATTATGTAATTACGATAAAACAAAATCTTCTAACCGATAAAGGAAAAAGTGTACCAGATATCACAAAATTAGTTAAAATTTTAATTATATTTATATGTTTAAAAAGTCAATCCCGATTCATTTATTTCCAAAATGTTGACATTAGAAAATTAACGAGCATACAAAATAATTTCATAAAAGCGAATTTTTCAAAAATTATAAAAGTATTCAGAAATGTCCTAAAGTTGGTTCTTATAAAAATGTCTATTATTTAGCTTATCATGTCACTCTGAAAATCTCTATCTCTTTTCTTTGCCCCTGTGAAGTGCATAAATAACATTTGTTAAGTGTAAGACTAGCATACTTCATTCTACATTATACATAAACGTAGTATATATATGAAAACAATAATCCGTTTTTGTTGCATTAGAGGCACATAGTCGTCACTTTAAATTGAGAAATCATAGCAGATGTATACCCTCAATGTTGGAACAGTTCAATGGAACAATTTCTTTCAAAAGAAACAGTTCCTTTTCTATGTTTTCAAATTTATTTTCAACGATCGTTTACATTCGTTAAAATTTAACATAAACATCGGAGAAAATTACTTATTTCTTATCCTCTTAAAGAGGCTACATCTCGGTAATATCTCTGAAACATTTAAAAACAGTTAATATTCATTTTTGCTCATCTATAATCTTTTTGTTGGAAGTATTTGATTTTCTCGTTTCGTAGAAGGAATACATTTTTGCGAACAAACTTTAAAACCTGTGCTGAAGTGGGGAACAAAATTAATCATCCATCCTACCATATGAATTTATTTTTAAGGTCCATTTTTGTAAACGGAAAGTAGGTACAAAAGGTCCAGCACGTAAATGTTAGAAATCTTGTTGCACGATTCTTTCTGCATATTACCGAGAATTCACTAAACTTATTGTATAAACTTTAAGTAAAAGTATAATATACATTTAAAAAAAACTTTTTTCATGCGCAGTTTGGGGTCGGTATTACAGTCGGGGTTGAAAGAAACGCAAGAAATGCGAAGGAAAAGCTTTTCATTTACATCGGTGCGAAAGTTTTGCTAAAAGAAATGTTTAGTTCAATTAAATGTTGAAATGTACGACCCTCAACAACCAAAAGTTCTAAATGTCTACGGATACTAGTATACTTTGAGTGGGTGTGTTTTGAGAATTTATTTCTTTGTTGGCACATACTTGTAACAACGTCATCTCAACAGCATGATATATCGCATCTTTCTGGAAGAGATATTGCAGAATAACTTGATAATATTCCATTTGCTTTCGAAAATCGATATGATTTCACCCCGATAGGGCTCCAATACATTTCGATTTTAGTATGCATAATTTTCACATTAGGCCTTCGATGGATTAGACAAAATTGACCAGTCACTTGGCCAGCACGTCCACCCGATTAATGAAGTATCGAATTTTCTTCATAGAGACACACCTCAAGGAATTCATATACGAGACTCCCATTCTGGTGAGGACCTTTTTATAAATTTTTCAGACGAGGCTGCAACTGTTCTTGAAATACTTGATATCTTCGAATATGTACGCTAATCCCTTTCTAGACATCATCAACCCTATATCGATGTTGGCGATGGCACATTTAAGCACTTATTCTATTAATGCAAATACAATTTTTAAAAAAAAAAAAAAAATCATTTTCACTGTATTTCTTGTTTTCCGATCACCACTTCTTATTTCAGGCCAAATATTGTTGTACGAAAAATGTTTCTTCATGTGTATTTTACCTTCTCTTTAAGTTTGGCCCATTAGTTCAAAGACACCCTGTGTAAAGAATGCCTGCACACTCGTAGAACATATGGCAAAAGACATATAAAATTTGTTTTTAAAGCTTAATCATTTAGTAAAAATTGAAACACTATGTAATCGATTTTTTATAAGCATGAATTTTCAAATCTTTTCATCCTTCGTCAATACTTTTTTCATTTCCAATTATGTAAAAACTTTCTTGTTATATACTTACAGTCATCAAATATAATATATTATTAATAAAAACATATTTATATGCATCATCTTTGCTTAAAGAGTTAATACATACATAAATACACATGCGTAAACACGTATTTGTGATTGCTTTTCTTTTTTCAAAGTTTAAAATATATTCTCAGAAAAATATTATAATATATTCTTCCATATGTGAAACACTCATTTTAAATATATCGTAAACATATTTCAAACTATTCAAACTCAAGAAAATGGGTTGAAACCTAATAAATACTCGGGGCGTTTTCATTAGATATTTATTCGAATTCCAGGAGTAAAGATTCCGGAAATGTACCAGAGTTTAAGGGGAAGACATTACTGTTTGACATTTCAGGATATTCTGATTTGTAAAGACTTTGATGATGAGAAAAATATTCTTGTTTTTCAACCATATATCTATAATAACCTATTTTCCCTTCCGTTTACATAACATCAAGATGAGAATGTATTCCTAACGAAAAAATGGAAATTGACGTTACTTTATATCTTAATTTAAAAGAAGTTTATTAAATCACGCAAATGAAATATAAGAGTTAAATAATATATTGCACTTTACTGAAACTGAAATAGGATAAAAACACATCTAATGAATTTATAATAAATGTAAAGACCTTAATGTATTTTTAGCTATCGAAAAAATAAACGTTAGAATTTGTTAAAGGTGCTGCAAATTACTTTTCCAAAAATCAGTATATATTTAAAACAATTCAAGATGTATTTAATGAATTGGAAAAGGAAATATCAAATATATATTTATTATTAATATAGAATAGAGACATAAATTTCTATGATTTAATTGAATATTTTAGAGTGAAATATATATATTTCAAAACAAATTTCAGCACAATGTTTTCAATAGTTTTGTTTCTTGTATCAATAAATTTTTATAAGAGAGAATCAAATAATTGCATATTAAATGTAGGTGTGAATTTAATGCATTGAGCTTAAGAAATAAAGATCAAGCAGATTTTGAGTAAACAGTTGATAGATCAATTTCAGTTAGAAAACCATAGAGTGACAAGTTCGTGCTGCTACAAAATCTTAGTACACAGCATTTTATTCAAGGCTTAAGATTCTAAGTGAAAGATAAATTATTTTATTATTTACTATTATCAATGATACATAAATACTCGTACGAAGGAAAATCATTATTTTTTTTTTGGCTCTGATAACTTTAATAAACCCACAACTACCCCTTATTGTTTGAAAGACTGAGTAACTGTAAACATCATTTTGTTAATAGCTCCAAACAGATTTGATAGACAATTTAATGTATGATATTACTTTTAACTATGTTTAATTCTATGTAGTTCATCTCATCACATATTTTTGGTGGTATAGAGTGGGCTATTCGCTATTTTCTTTTTTAGAAACATTAAGGCTTACTTTCTGATTATATTTAAATTTCCAATTCCCTTCCAACCAAATGTAACGTGACATCGATAAATTAGATGAATTTAAGAAGAGTGCAGTGAATGAAAGTGAGGAAACTCTTATATAAAGCACGCTAAATGTGAAAGAAAAATAATGTTCTTTTTCTGGTAACAATACCACACTCACATTTCTCTGCATTTTAATTCGTAATTATAGCTTTTAAACTTTCTCAACTGAATATATTTTTCTTCCACTAAAGTGAAAGGAACTATATCCGTGTTCTTCGTGTTCAATGAATCAATTAATGTTTAAAATAAAGGTAATATTTTTCTCAAATAACATATTAGAAAGAGGAAATTGGGATAATTTTAACCAATAGATGTCTCTCCAACCATTATGATTAATCCTCATATTGTCACTCGTCAGATATTCTATAGTAGGGTGGAAATTTTTGTTTATAGTTACCACTTCAAATCTGGGTTGATTGTAAAAACCTGGGATAATTGTAAATAAATTAGTAAAGGTGGATATTTTCTTTTTTTTTAAATGCTCGTTACAAGGCAATGTTCTAGTAGATTAGTAATTAGTTTTTTCGGCTGGGGTAAATGATTCATTTTTTAATACTGATAATTCGAGAATAGGGAATTAAAGAAAAATCTGCAAAATTTATTTACAAATACCCCGCCTGACCCTACCTATATTAGAGAGAGAAATGTTTCCTCAATAAATTAATATAATTGAAAATTAAATTATTTGAAATACCGTCGAAGAACCGTGGAGGATTATAATTTTTCTTATCGATTCAAATGAGATATAAATTTTAAAAGAAAAATTATTGATGTATACTTGTTGCAATGATTTATACAAATACTGTTTTTGTCTGTAACCTAGCCGAGAACAACATTAATCCTTGTATACATTATTTTCGAAACCCTCCAAAAAAAATTATTCAAACTTTTAGTTATGATTCAAAATAAAACACATTTAAGCATTCTAAATCCTTTTAAAGTGCTTACAGTAAAAACGACAGAAAATTGCGATGGGGGAACAAATACAAATGATGCTTTTTAATAGTAGCAGACAATTTTTATATATCTGTTGACAATTATAATTTTGCAGAGTTTAAAAACTTGTTTGGTACCATTTTATTTTTCAACCGTTTATTTATTTAGTCTCCGGTCCCTTGAAGCAAAGTTTTCCAGCATAAAAAAATAAACTTCTTTGTAAAAATAAAAAACTCGATCAACTGTAGGAAAAGCTCTTGCTACATACAGTTAATGCAGTATGTTACTGTGAGCTTTTGGAGAGGTTGAGATAGCATTTCGGTCTAAAAAACATTCAATAGTAATTAACAATATTTTTCTTCTCCAGTACAACGCAATACTCCTCACAAATCGTGTAACACAAGAAAAATTAAATAAACTCCATGGATTACATTTGAATATGTTCCTCACAAGTCCGACTATTTTATTGTACAAGAATAAATCGAACTCCCGATATGCTAAAAAATGTAAAGATATTAAAGAAAGATTTGTAAAAAAAATTAAGTACGAGTAATTTCAGTAGGTAATATTTCACATGAGATCCATTAAAATACTCTTGTTTGTATTTGATCTGATCGTATAATGATAATAAATCCACGTAAAGGCAGGTGGAGCACAATACCTGTTGTTGGGTAACTATATCTAACGTACAACTGTATCTTATTTGCGTTCCACGAAATAATTCTTACATTTAACTAGCTTATAAAAATAAATTAAAATGTATTCTGATTAGTAAGAAACTCTGACTCAAAGTTATTTACATTCTCAAAATTCAATCTTAGAAAACTCAAAAACAAATGTTTTACTAGCTAAAAATTGATATATAACTCCTATTTACATGCACATGCTATTTGAATTGTTTTCCAAATTTGATGATAATTTTGAAAATATGATCTTTTCCTAGCACACAAAATTCCAACGAAATTATTTAGCTATTAAAAGTACAAATTTCTGATGGCAGTTGGAGAGGAATTGAGAAAACACAGAAAATAAGCATTGCATGTAAGAATATAATTGAAAATATTAGTAATGTTGAATTCCAGATGCTTGTAGTTTGGTATCTTCAGAATTATTTACATTTATCCGAAAGAGATAAATACTTTTGTTACATGTCTGGTTTGAAATGAAAATATTCTGTAAGTATTTGAAAATGTAACCCATAGCTGCAGATATCCTACATTTCAATGTTTGTTTAGAAAGTACAGTTTTATTTTAGTAATGTCTAATCAGTTCAGTTTCATACCATATTGTTTTATTGTAGTAATGTCTAATCAATTCAGTTTTATACCATATTATGTTCATTCTAAATTGAGATAAAATTCAGAAGTTCTACAGTTTCGTAGTCTCAGCAACTTTCTTGGAACGGTATTATCTATTGGAATTTTCACAAAAAATAAGACAACGTATAATATCGAGACAATTCGATATTAATTAAAATAATAATCCGCATCCTGGTTTTGTTGGAAAGTAAATTTATGGAACATGTTCAATTTTTCTTTAAATTTAATAACGGAAAAATATTTTGCAAACATAATTTTTGTTAACTTCATTCTGATAAATTTAGAAGTTTACTTTTGTTACACATTTTTCTTCAAAATTCGAAAAATATTTCTAACCCAATTAAGTGCCGCTTCTTAACTGTATGTTGTGTGTGGCTCTGTTTCTTCTTACGGAGAAAAAGAAAAAGCCCTTTTTTACCATTCATTTCTGGAATACAGACTTTACTTATGCCTTCAACTAATTTCAATTAAATCTCGCTTCCGATCAATTTTTCGAATTCTTATTAAAAAATGATATCGAGAAAATGCATTAATTATTACTGCCAGAAATACTAATGTATTTCAGATTATTTGGATGGGTAAAAATAATTAAATGCCATTAAGATATTGATCAATGCTTTTTACCCTAAATTTTCTATATAAAGAAAAATATAGCATGGTTAAACTAAGCTATTCCTGATACCGATATTTCTGTCATTTGGTCAGCAAACGGGATTTTTTTTCATGTAATATGAGAAGATAAAGAGCCAAATAGTTCTTATTCTGCTGGGAATTAGATTTAAAAAATGTTTTCAGTTTTTTTTAGGGAAACAATCAACATAATAAAATAAATAAATTTCTGTTTTGTGTACTTATTAAGAAAAGTTTGCAAAAGCATTGCATGCATTAAATTGGACAAAGAGACATATACATATCCTTTTATTATTTATCGTCAAAATCATTATATCTTTCTCTCAAAACTAGACATTTTGTTTTTCGTGATAATTCGAATATTCAAACCTTATTGTACTATCAAATGACTATTATCGGAAAAGGGAATAAATTTTTAATTTTTAGTTTTTTCACTAAATCTTTGATCGCTTATTTGAGCTTCCTTTCGGAAAAACTAAGATAATACGCAGAAATTGGAATTGTCTAGACTGTCTATACAAAAAAAAAAGAAAAAAAAAGAAGGAAAAAAAAGAGAAACATACGTTGCAACCATCACAACTAGCAAATTTCTCTTATACGTTCTGTATCTTCAGGCTATATTCTGAAATAGCTTCAGAATAATCTTTTCATCTAAAACTAGTCCCATTCAAGAAGGTTTTTTTTCCCCGCGGAAGAATATAAATTCCAAAAAATAAGCCAGAATACGAATACTATGTATTCGATTCATTTTCATGATGTATTTCTAATGTTTATTTTTGGACATTTTTATTTTTGTTTTAATATTTTATTTCTAAAAAATTTTAAGGCAATGTTAAGGTTTCGCTCGGTTATTTGCATGCTTAAAAAAGTCTTTTTTTATACAGTAGTTTCGATGGAATTTTGAATTTAGTTAAACAAAATGGTGACTAGATATTTGTGTACAAAGACACCCACATATCTATGATATTTTTACTACATTTATGAAATGTTATTTGCTTTGAGATTTTGACGATAAAATATAAAGAATGCAAACACATATTTGTATATGTATCACAAATGGATACAAAAATATATTTCAGTTTGCTCCTATAAGATAAATAAAGGCATTTAAGAGAATACGGTACTCTCTGTAGAAAATTTTTGCATTAGATGGAAAGGAAAAAGTTGAAATTTACTATTTTTGAACACACATAAAATATGCATTTCAGAAACAAAATTTGTTTTTCAAATAAGCTATTAGTTAAAAAAAAACATTTTAAAAAATATTTCAATTTTTAAAACTCTTAACTTTTACAGATTTTAATATTTTTAAGCAAATTTTTGCTTGACATTTTAGAAGTATTTATTATAATTCTGTTTAGAGTTTGGTTGTACTAGTGTTATTTATAGTTTTCCATTTTTCCCCATCACAGGCTGCGAAAGTCTGTAAAAAAACAGCTATACCTTAATTTGTAGATTCATAAAAAATAACTATTTATCTAATTTCTAATTACGCGTATATAATTATCAAACATATCACATAAAGTAAAGCATAATATTGATTACAAAAACACTCTTACTGTTTTAAGTATATAACCGTCATAAAAAATAAAAAAGTGAGAAAAAGCAGCTTAAAGTTTTGAAATGAAAAGAAATGATTTAGAACACTATTAAAATACTTTTTACAACTGATTGAATAATTTAGTTATAGCTATGATGTTTTGCATATATATTTAGAAAGGATATATAATGAAAATAAGGTAATTAAATATTTTCCTCTCTTTCATGTATTGGTACATTTCTAAATAAAAATATTTTTTAGGTCTATTTCTGTTTATTGTTTGCTTTTTTATTTATCTGCACACACGAAGTGTTTTATTGGCATATTGACGAAAGGTTTGTATCTGATTTTAATATGAATATCTTGGAATGAAACATAATTTTTTTTTCATTAAAGGTAAAATAAAATAAAGATAAATATAAATTTTAAGACCTTATCTAACTTATAGAATTTTTTCGGGTGATATAAAGTACATTTTGAAAAAAAATGATACTAAAATAATGGAAATGAAAATTCACTTAAAAACTAATTGGCAGAAAAATTTCAAGTTCTTTTTTTTTTTTTTTTTTTTTATACCAAATCCTCGTTGAAATTATTATAATGGGGTATAAAAGAAGCTCTATTTGCTTAAAAACACATTTTTAAATACAACTGAGAAACTAGGGACTTAAATAAAATTATTTATTATAGAAAATAAATAGAAAAACCATGTAAATTTTTTTTTAATTGAGGTAGAGGATTTATCCAAACCACATCTATTTAAAGTGCATAGTAATTTCAAAGTTAAAAATGGGGAGAGTTTAAATAAAAATCTCAATCAAGCTATACGAGTATTTCATATCCAGAAAACAAACACTAGGTAGCATAAGAAAAACTACGTTAATTTTAAAATGTCTTTTAACAACAAGAAGCTTATACAACATGAAATGATATACTTTATCATAACAGTCTAAAAGGTCGCAACAAAATGTCTTTTACAACACGAAGTCATGTACTTAGTGTTTATTTGATTAATCGCAGTGGTCATGATTCCTTTATCAGCTAACAGGTATAGGAACTCTTACATTCTTATAGTGTGTAGTTTCCTCGGATATGGGTTTAGTTTAGTTTAGTTTAGTTTAGTTTAGTTTAGTTTTTATTCACATCGCACTAGAAGCAACACGAGGGCTATTGGCAACAGACCTCATAATTTTGAACCACGATCAAGTGACGAGGACGACACATGAGCTGGCACCCCCTCTCCAAACATCCACACCAAGCCAACGGGAGGACTTTGGGCCCCGAACAGATTTAACGTGCATCAGCCCCGGCTACACGGCGGGTCTTTGGTGGCCAAGGATCGAAGCCGCGACTGAATGAAAACCGCCGGCAGCTAGTCCACGATCTTGACCATTAGACTACCGCGGCCCTCATCGAATACAGGATGAATATTTGTGAAAAAATAAACCAGTTCAGGTAATATTATTCCTCATTTACCATTGGCATAGATTTACATGTCCTATAAAACAGCAACTTATTCTTCTATTCTGTAGGATTCTCAAATTATGTAGTGGTAGTGGTAGCCTAGTAGTTAAGGCTTCGGACTCTTGGCCGGCGGTTTCGTTGAGTCGTAGGTTCGAGCCTAAATGCCACTTAAGACCCGCCATGTAGCAGTGGCTGATGCACGTTAAATTTGTCAGGGCCCAAATTCCTCCCATGCTGTGGAAGTTAGGAGAGGGGGTGCCATCTCAGGTGTCGTCCTCGTCACTTCATCGTGGTTCTAAATTACGATGTGCAACCCCAATAGCCCTCGTGTTGCTTCTTGTGCGACGTTAATAAGAAAACTAAACATCTCAAACTATGTAAAACTGCCTCTTTTATTTCCTATTTTTGCATTAGAGAATAGGTTTCCAACTTTCATTAACCTACCGCTCCTTCTTGAAAAAAAATATTGCTCATTGAACACTTTTCTGAAAGAAAAAAGTCACACCAACTACCGTTCCATAAATCATATTTCTGCGAGTTTTTAAAAATTTAGCATATAATTAAAAGTACTTCCGATAGTCAGAAAACGAAAGTAGTCCCCTAGAATCATTCCTTTATTCCTTCTTCCCTATTTTGAAAGCATCTTAATCTGTGTAATGAAAAATAATATTCTAGCTTTCAGAAGAATTGTTGGAAACTCCATACTGTTAACACGCCATGAAATTCGTATTGGCATGTTGACGGAGCATTAATCTGGTCATGTCCTGCCCAAACTGATAAATGTAAACTTTGTTGATCAAGCAGGAACAAATGCATTGTGGAGTTCCGTGTGAAGCACTATCCTTGGCTACAACTCATTAAAGTAGTAATCATAAAAAAAAAAACCATCTGGGAACAAAACTACAAATATAATACATCAATATCTACTTTTAATGTGGACTGGCCTTGATTAAAACATTTAGAGCTGTTTTCTAAACAGTTTTTTTCCATTATTTTAATATTAATCAAGCTTTTTAAGTGTTCTTTCGAATATTGCCATGAGGGAGGCAGTTTGGCCTATACGCCCCCAACACCTTGTCCTGCCTGGAGGTGAGCATGCCTCAGGTTCGTAACACATTTTGATTATATACTGCCATGTGTAATAATGGAATTCTTTGAGTTTCAAATAAAAAAATTTGGTGTAATTTCTCTCATGAAGAAACGAGTGTATTATGTCATTTTTTTTCTATTGCCGATAATGTGGTAAAATTTACAAGTAGAATAGGTTTACCGGTAAATTACCGTGAATATAAATAAAAATTCTTTAAAATAAAAGATTTTGATTCTTGTATCTCGTTGACAAAAGTATATGGAAATAAATTGTATTTTGAACATAAATAGAATTCAGCAGTTTTACTATAAATAGTAAATAATATTTGTATATGAATAATTTTTCAATACGTCAATATATAATCTATTTGTCAAAATGTTTTTAAAAAAATAAGGACGTAAGAAACATAACTGAACGACACTTTAGTCTCTTTATTGTAATCTAATCTTCATAAAAAAATATCCTACCGTAGAAAATGATGTTTCATATTTCACATTTGTTTGTTAAATAATTACACAAGAATCGAACACCTTTTGAGTTTAAGAGAATTTCTCTTTAATGCTTTCCAGTTGAGGGTACTCCAATGATTTTCAAAGATTTTGTTAATATTTTGAAGGGTCAGAGATAAAATACTATTTTGTATTTTTGTTTTCTTAACTATTATTATTAATAATAGTAAGTACGATTTTTCTTTGATGTATTACGTACTTGCAGGTGTTCAAAGAATTATGCCTACTGAATTTTCGGAATAGGCATCATTTATTATTTAATTCCTACTATTAGCTCATACTTTCCCTATATATATTGAATAAATTTAATTGGTGAAAATGCAGTTTAGCCCAACCACTTGGCGTGATTTCAAAAACTGCCAAACTTGGCGATTTTTGTTGGTTGAACGTTAAGTCCGCGAAGCGGACCAGAGTAGTTACATTTGGCAAAATAACACCAAAAGACTTAATAAAAAGTAACTAAAACAAAAAATTTCTTTGTTGACCAATTTCGAATTTTTTTTTATTTTACTTGTTTTAGTTTAGATTTGACTCATGTGGTAAGTGTCCATCATTTTTATTGTGAGGATGTATGCTTCCAATTAATTATTGATTTTATTCCTGACTGCAGTTCCTGTGTAGTCTTCATTGTTTTACTTGTTTTTTAAACATTTCATAATCATTTTATCTTAATAAGTATTAATACGTTGTTGACTGATTTCTAGTTAACTCAAGTTTTCATTCTAAAACATTGTTGACCAATGACGAGTTAATTCGTCTTTTATAAAAAGTTAAAATCTGCCCAGCCTAATAAATCCCATTAAGTGGTGCCCATCATCATTTCTATAGCCTTTGGCTCTGGGGCGCAAATTACAAGCTAGTGTCTTGACTGAGTGTTTAGCACGACGCTGGACCCCTAGTTAACTTTCGAAGCGAACTTGGTACTCCTTTATCAACCCCGGTGGGATGAGTTGATCCATGAACAGCTGCTTAAGCTGAAATTACTGGGAATCGAACAAGAATTGGAAATGCTCGCATTCCTCCACGCTATTCACTACACCACAACGGACACTTATTCTCCTTTGCACTTGCATTATAATGTATAATTTCAATTTTTCAATCCAATGCAAAATAAAATATTTCAAGATCTTTGTAGCATTTTCATCGATCAATTACAGTTTGATCAATGCAATCAAAATTTACAGTAACTGCAAATCACAAAATAAGATACAAAGTTACAAGTTGCAAAATATTTGTATTAAAAGTAACTAGGGAACGGTTTAGTGCAGATTCCAATAAATGCAGCCCAACACACGGCACATCTAGTCTTCCTAAAAGTCGATGATTTATCTCTAAGGACAAATAAAAGCCCACATTTTAGAAAAAATAATCACTGATGTTAACAAAAATATAAATAGAATGTAAAAAGTATGCCTTACAAAAGGAAACAGCAGCGAAACCTGTTGTGTAATATTACAAGTGGGTATTTTTTATACAATTTTCCATTCTAAACACAATATTACAAGTTATATAAGTGACGTGCTAAAAATTTCATATTAACTAATTATTGAAATTTATTTAAATAGTTTAACTTCCCCGTATAACAAAATAATAGCCTATATATATATATATATATATATATATATATATATATTTAATTTGAATTTGAATTTTTAGGTGAAGATCATTTTTTATTTGACTGGAAAATATTGGTTTTTGGAAAAAGTTTAGCAATTGAGATATCTTGCCTTCCATTTTCTTCTTTATTTTTTGTTTCTTTCCTTTAATTTACAAATTTAATTTTGTAGTAATCCAATTTTTATGAAACAAGATACATTGGAGGAGGGTTTGTACCGTAGAGCATGTTTAACCCCACAATTAAGTCCCAAGTCTGAATGTGCATGTTTTGTTTTGTTGGGTATTCAAATTGTTTATTAAATTTCAAACTTAATTCAATTTTTATTCATCCCTTTTTTGTAGTTTTATAAATCTTTTGTCAATTTTGGATTTTAATTGTTCTCTTATTTTTAAGTGTTTTAATAATAATTTCATTGCTTTATCTATTACGTATATATATATATATATGTATATATACTTAAAATTTATGAAAGAATAATTTCAAATGTTTAAAAAGACAAAAATCCAGAAAGAAATGTAAAAATGAAAGAAAAATAAATGAAAATAGGGAACCCAGCAAGTCAAAAAGTAATATCGGGCTGAGGACCGAATAAGCGGGGTTAAACTAGTTTATTGGTACCAACCTTCCCCCTTTGCGACTTGGTAGGCTGAATTGGGAAATCCAAATTACAAAAGAGTTCAATGATTAAAAAATGCAAAAAAATTCAGCGATAAAATCTATAATGATATGTATATATATATATATATATATATATATATATATATATATATATATATATATATATATATATATATATATATATATATCATATATATATATCTCTATATATATGTATAATTCCTATATATATAATATATAACCTTAACCTTATTGCCACTCTATTCATGTTCTAATATTGTAATATTAGCAAAAATTACTGTGCATTATTCAAGATGTATATCTTTTGTCTTACGATATCAGCTTCTTTCTGAACAATTTCATTTCTCAAAGCCTCAAATGAGTTTTGTTATTGACTTAGATGGTATGTACCCAATCGAGCCTTCAATTCATAGAATTCTTAAAAATGATGGCACACTGTACTTTGTTTCTCACTCTCTGCCACATAAAATTTCATTGCAGAGACTGAAATACCTTGTTCAAGTGTTTTCAGTTTTATCTCTCAGGCAAAATGTGGGGTTATTAATGAGACTCATCTTTGAATTTTCTCGAAGAAAGTGTTCGAATGTCTTCATTTCGTTTTTCACAGGAATTTGATCTTTCTTCAAGATAAATCAGTTATATTGTTTCAATGCCGTCTAATCTAGAACTAAGAATAGAACATAATTCAGAGGATATGAGTCTATTTATAGAATTCCAAAGTTAAGCTATAAAATAATTTTGCTGAATAACGGGAGGTAATAAGCTGTACATTCAAGTTCCCTTTCATTTAAATATATCAACATCATTTTTAATACACATCCTAATAGGTAGGATTCAAGGAATAACTAAAATACAGTTTTTCTTCATTCAAATATAAGACATCACTTTTGAGTACATATTCTAAACATTACTTCGATACGATGCATATTAGTTTATATTTTTTTAGTGTAAATTCATGAGTAACTTTTGTAGTCACTTAAATTCTGCAAGGTGTTTTCGTCGAAAATTTCATTTATTTTTTAAAAAATGTCTATTAAAATTCAGTGTAATCAATTTAAAACTAAATATTTATAAAAAGAATACCTTTGCATAAATTACTTTTATACCGAGGTTAATCCATCGGATAAAAATGTAATCAAACAAAGGTTTAATTTTTAAAAATAAAATGATTCAAAAATGAAAAACGTATGCTTTGTTTTCTACCAAGAAATATATCTTTTCCGCATCTAATGCTTTATTAAAAGTGGAAAAAGAGTAAGCTATTAGATTGATTTGCTTTTATTTATACTTTTCATTCTTGAAAGCAACTAAATATAACACAAGCAAAAACTGTTTTTCACTAATTGATTTTCTCTTAAAAAAAAGCATGGAATCTCTCGGAAACTAAGATAACTGTTATCTCAAAATCAAAGCATAAAAACTGTTGGTTAAAACGTTATTATCTTTATTAGATACAAAACGTGACCAACATTTTTATATTCCATCGTTAAAAATAAGTACTAGGATATCCTAGAGTTTTTTCTCTTTAGTAATTTCATTTATGTCATTTGTAACGAGGCCATGTTTTTTTTTAATTGAGAACACGAAAGCGGGTTAATTTATGTAACAAAAAATATTCCAGGATACATAATTTAAGAAATTTACAAAAAGGGTAGAATTCTATGTCTTTGATAAAAAAAAAATAATATTCTGTATGTATGGTGCGTTTATTTTTTAATGAAACTTTTTACAAACATTTCCCAACCCATTTCATAAAAAAAAAAAGTTTTTACTTCTTTTTATATATTTAAGTGATTACATCTTTGGAAAGCCTATGTTATTAATACAAGTGAATTCATGGTAGTCTATTAAGAAAAAGTGTACATTTTTTAAATATAAAATGTCGTGACGAATTTCAGTGTATTCCGTAGGAATCGTCACCTACAGCAATTTTAAGACATAATTGCAGATAAAACTTGTAATCCCATTTGAAATGTAGGTAATATAATTAAATTTGATAATGCGTATTTCTAAACTGTTTAATTTCATCAAATTACTATTATTCCACTTTTCGTCAGAATTAACAGCTCATCGATCTTAAAGTCAAAAAGTAAATGATTAATTTAGCAACTTCATTGTTGTGAGCGTTTTAAATGAAAAAAAAAAATAAATTTAAAGATTAAGCAAAATGTTCATCAATTTTAAAGGTAAATAAATAGAAGCAAGAGACTATATATATATAATATTAATAAGTATATAATATTCTCTTAAATTTAGTACTTTTCATCTGGTATCCTATACTTTCTTACTTTAGTAAGGGTTCATTTTATTTTAGTGATCCACAATTACATTTAATCTTTAATTTATTTGATCATGCGACTTCATATCTACTTTGGTTGCAATTAACTCTCCAAGTCTTGTAAGAAATAGTCCCTACTGAAATCTTCATCACTCAAAATACTTCTGAATCTATGACATCTAATACCATGAGTCTGAATAATTCTATGTAACGCGCACAGACAAGTCCTTTCTTTTCTACTAACCACTAAGACGTGATGGACATTATATTTTCTTGCGTCCCACGCATTAATCGTATATCTCTGTCTCTTCTCTCGTTAATTAATATCATAATCGGTTACTTTTAGAATTTCCCTTGTTGACAAGTTTAGAAATAAAACATGTTTAAAATTTCAATAGTTATTCTTTGAAATTTATTCCATCTAATTATATCGTGAAAAGAGCATGAGTTGATTCTTCCCTGAAGCCTTCTCTCATGAAGATAAAGATGCATTTTCAGAGTTATCTGATCAGCCAAAAAGTTCAACAATGATCCTCATAACCTGGTTGGAGTAGTCATTTATGTGACTTAGGCCACATAGCATTGTAACTTGCCGACAAAACAAGCTGCCAATGAACCTATTCAAAATATCAACCAGGAAGAACCTTACGGACTTTTCCTTAATTATCTAGGGACATCTGACCTAGCTGACGAACAAAGAAGGTTTATGCAAAGTTTTGCCAAGACAGTATTTAGCCACCCATGTTAGGACCTTTTTTAGAAAAATATTATTAACTCAATTACTCGATATAAAATTAAAGTAATGATTAGTCTAGAGAATAAAGCAATAGTAAACTTTCGATATTAAAATTAAAGCAAAGATAAATTATAAATTGAACATATTTAAGCGAATATAATTAAGATTGAGAAACTAAAAAATTTGAAGAAATAGATACGGTACCCAAAGTGATCCAACTAAACAATGGCCTTTGGTAGCTAACAATACGCCTAGAGCCGAAAGAGTGAGTCTGTCTTTAGAGTCGGCTTTGGAGATCATTCAATCGACTGGAAATAATACGCATTTGGCTGAGCGAAGATTGCCGAGGACTACCTCAGCCATCCGAGTGAAATTAGATAGAAGCGCGTGTATTTTGCTAGAACGAGTCAGACCCGCCTTGGACTGAGGGAAATGCGGAGTGTGTCCATAGGTAAAACTGATATAACTGTAGATTGTCAGTACCCAATTGTTTTTTAGTTCCTGCACCTGTGTCGCTAATCTGTCAAGTGCTGTGTTTCCTATTTGTGCCGTTACTAATCAAAGTTCTGCTACCTGAGTGTTGTCCTGATATTTATGAGTAAATCTCATTCGTCGTTATCCTCTTCTAGTTAGAATACATAATGAGATGGTTCATAAAGTACTATTAATTAAGAATGTGGAGCTGGGAGTGTGAGCTCGCTCTACTGTGTTGTTCTGCACCTATGACAGTTTTCCTTTCTAGGTCAAAGACTGATGTCCTTCAATCCAAAACAATCAACATAACCCATCACTCTTATTGTACTCAAGTTTTCTGCTATCAACATATAAGAAGAATCAATTTTCATTGGCGGGGATAAATACACACAAATAAATGACGTGTGCAGCGATCGAAACGTAACCAATGGTTCCATGGTGTCAAATTTTCTTTAGAGTCGATTACAGATGCAACACAAATCAAAACATCATTTCTTGCCTTGACAACTTCATGTGTTCAACACTGTTTATTCATCCTGTGTGCGTGCTGTGCATGTGTATGTGGTAGGGTGTGATGCAATACTTTTAAATTAATTTTCAAGACTTGTATTGAATTTATTCATAAACTTGTGTATTATGTATTTACTTGTGGTAGAAATATTTTTCTACCACTGAACAGACAAAACTAAATAATATTTAAAATATTCTTGCATCTTTTTCATGAACAAAGCTAATAACACAGACTGCGATTGAAATACGTAAAAATATTATAAAAATTTATATAATTTTTAAAAAAAAAAAAAGTTTCAGTTTACGTTTACTACTATTTTCAATAAAACTATAGATTGTCGATAAGCTTAGAACTAATATATAAGAATAATTCTGGAAATTCACGAAAATTCAAAACACAAAAAAACTTTTACTATCAAATGCAACAAATTAATACTTTTACTTATTACATTTAAATGCTGTAAACAATCATTAATTTCTCTATGCTTAGCTGAGATTGGTGAGTAATAAATGCCAGATGAAAGCAAACATTTAATAGGTTAAATGACATTAGGAGACATGAAAATGTAATCAGATTTGATGAAGAAATTAAAATTAATCATTGTAGACTCTATTGCTTACTAGTTTGGAAAGTTTTTTTATTAAAGGTAATAGGGATATTAATATTTTAATTTAATCCAAGAAATAATTTCAATAAACAAATTTTACAGCAAATTTAAAACTAAATAATAACTTTAAATTGTACGTAATCTTCAGTCATATACTGGTAATATTTGTGAGTAATACGTTAAGTGAGCAAGAATATCTATTACAAATTTCGCCACTTTTAATTTTCCAATTCAGATATTCCAAAAGAAAAGTAAATTCTATCATTCGAGTATTATCAGGCTCCTAGATTACGAACTTTTTTAAACTGTAAATATAATTTAAAATTTAATGGTGCATGTAGTTACTAGAAATTTATATATAATAGATCTAGAAAATTACTAGATTGATTGTTTTTATGTGAGATATAGAGCAAAAGCTTTTATCCCAATTACTAGATTAAGACAGGTTTTCCATAGAACAAAAGGCATATGGAAATAAAATTCAATCGAACTACAGTTTTCGATCTTGAATATGACCATGAATAACTTTTAACTTTTTAACTCAAGACCTTTTGCTCTGTTTCTTTTACAGCTCAAACATATAGTGTCAGTTTCACGTTACACAAAATAGAATAACCCATTCAATTGGAAAGCACAGAGTATCATTTAATTTGTTTCACTTTTAAAATGTATGTTGTATTTGGTCCACATCATAGTTATTTTGTTTACACATTTCCTCTCTTACATCTCTTGTGGTGCGCGGCTTGGTGGTCATGGTCGTGGACTAGTAGCATGCTTTGTTTTCGTCAGGTCTAATAGATCCTACAAGACTAGCTGTTAATCAGGCTGGTACATTAAATCTGGTTGATCTCCAAGTACTCCCGTGAGTATGGTGTAGAAGTTTGGAAAGATGGTGGACCCAGGTGTCGTCCTCGTTACTTGATCGAGGCTCAAAATTACGAGGTTCGTATGTAGGTCCTCGTGATTGAATCTCAATGTCAGTTAATAAACAAGAAATCAGTCAAAACTTGAGGTTACACTTAAGACTTCTAGTGATGTTTGAGCAGCAACCTTTACCTTGTCATGTACGATTGAACAATTTAGAAGAATGATGCATTTAAGTTCCTAAATTTAATTTTGTAAAATGATGTTGAATATAGAAAATATGTTTGAAATTTTTAGAAGGAAATCTCTTATGTAATACTACGATCAAATATGATAATTTAAATTTTAATAACTTAGAATTTTCAGAACTCGTTAGCGATTAAAGTATTTTGAAATGTGATGCAATGTAATATTATAATTGCTATGTTTTCACAAAATGTTTCATACTAAAAGATTTTATACATGTGAAAAAATATTATAAAACAGTTTTTAAATTAAATTTCCGGAAACTATTAAATTTTCAATCAATTAGATTTTTTAAATTTAAAATACTATTCAAAACCATTTTTCTTAATAACTCATAAATGGTTTTGACCTGAGTGATGAATTGATTATGCTCTGTGAACTCATGGGTCGATATTTGCATCGAGGTCAGAAGGTTGTACACTATTAATAAAAGTACTAGCCTGCCATTTCTAATCCCCCTTGGCCAAAGTTGAAAATTACGAGAGTTCGTCGAAGCCTCATGTTGCTGTAAATGCGACGTTCATGAGCAATCAATTAAGCAAAATCATGGGATATTTACAACACACAGTGATTGTGATTGTTTATTAACCTTCAATGGCGCGGGCATATGCATATATAGTAATCGCTAAGTCAATATTCCATTGCATTGGAGTATTTTACGTCATCGAAGTAAAACTTTGCTGTTCTGTAAACAACTCCACCCACGGCTTGGAATACAATAATGTTATGTAAGTGTTTATCATGGATTTTTACTTCGCAGGGAAGAGGAAAAGAATAGAAGGAGATGTTCCTGGACGGTGGTAAATCATTGCTGTAAAGCGCATGATTGAGGAAATTCAAGTTGCTCTGACCCGCAAACGACTAAGTTACGAAGTGAATGATCTTTACGACTTACTCTAGACACTTTCGGACTTACTACCATCAACGTCTTTAAAGTAATAATTCGATATAAAACCAACGTTTTAAAACGTTTTATATATATTGAAGAGTTTATTAGAAATGAAAATTATTGTAAAATATTAGTTC